>JAYKAV010002818.1:470830-532973 GCA_035582835.1 Phoebastria nigripes | reverse complement strand
CCCCCGATGGAAGATGCTTTGTGATTTAACTGTTTTCCAAGTGCAGGGAGCTTTGGTTTCATGAGGCAGAAAAGCATTCATGCGAAATATCTGCGTAATGTTTGAGATACCAAAATGGTTTGGTGTGTGGTAGAAAGGTCCCTCTGCTCCCTCTTTCTCCTGTAGAGCTGAAGCCAGTTTGTTGGTGGGCTTTTGGGGAGTTTGTGCACATGCTTTTGAAGGTCGGGGCTTATTCATGCATGTGTCTTTGATCCATGGGGTGACAATGCCATAAAGACCTGCTGGTGAAAGAGGCAAAAGGACGTAGCAGCTGTGGAGTGGAAGCAGTTAATTTAAAATAGCTATTGCCTTTTTCAGTTTCTGATTTGTACCGAGTAACTGTTTATATCCTCTGACTGGGGAAATAGGGGCAAAGCTGCTTTTCATGCCGTGAAAGACACAGCGAGGGGAAGAAATCCTTGTGAGAGCAGCCCAGACAGTGCTTGGCATCTGCCGCGGTGCTGCCGCTTGTGTCTTGGTGTGACGCCAGCATCTGAATAGAGCCAACTGTGGTTTACGTGCATCGCAGAATCATTAATGTTTAAAATATCTGCAACAAACTCATGCTTGTTTGTAGATACTGAACTCTCTACATCTGGTCAGAGATCTAAAGTGCTGTTACACGTGCTTGTTCCTCTCTGAGGTACTGCTGTCGAGGATGCTCTGAGGATCGCCACCATGATGAAGAGCGGGCAGCGGTCAGCCCCTTCACCTCTCGGCGTGCATGCAGCCTCGGGAGGTTACTCTGTAATCACTTCCCGTTTTAATTAATGGAATATTTAAAGCAATTTGGTTTATATCTTTTGCTCCGGTAAAAGTGATCCCTGTGTTGATGGGTTTGTCACAGCTTGCTTAATGTCAGTATGCATAGTATTTGAAGAAAACAAACTACCGTTACAGAGTTCTTAGAGATTTTTTTTTTTTTTTACCCTGTTAATAATTTCTCCATTCCTTGACTCTGAAGCATTATGTGGGATGGAACTCAGAGGCTGCATTGGTCAAAATAGTAATTTTTATAGGGGTAAAAAAGACTTTTTTTTTTTTTACAGGTTAAGAGGAGATTCTTCCATTTATTTAGATAATTAAGATGTTACATAGAAATAATTCCATTCTATCCCAATTTTTAAAAGTTCTTTTTAGTTTTTTTAAGGATTTTTTTTGCTGATGTGGATAGAGGTGACGCTTTCCTTATATTTTGATTGAAGTTGCTTGAATTTGATATAGCATGAATTCTTCTCTTAATGGCATTTGCAGTTCTACTCTGAAGTTTTCTATCAGAACAGGTCTGGAACTATCTGAAGGTGAAAAAGTGTAATGGGCCTGTGCCTGAGTAAGTTCACAGCCTCTGACATAAGTAGAGCTGTCCCGTTTCTGTCACTTGAGGATCCAGATCAGTATTTCTTGTGGCATCTAGCACAGAAAAACAATAGCCCTTTTTCACTCGCCCATCATTTGCTACAAGAACAATTTTGAGGTATTTGGGCTTTTCTGTTTTGACTTGCCACTTTTTCATTTTTAATACATTTTCCCAATAAGTCATTGGGTTGATTTAAAAATAATAAAAGAAAAAGAATGAAAAATCTAGGCAGAAGGGAGGCTTTGGTTTTGAAAGTTATAACCCCTCAGTGTAAGCTGTATTTTTTTTTTTTCTGTTTTTAAAATGAAATGGTTTAGAGCTTCAACACTAATGTCATTATTCTAGAGAGAGTCTTTCGGTGTTAGATGTAGTGTACTTATTAAGTACATTGGGAGAATGGTAGGAAAAATTAAATTACTTACCAGCTTTAATTTGGTCGGAACTCAGCATTTCCATTAGTTATGAGAGTGGCCATTTGATATTTCAGTAGCTTGCTGTGATAAGGAACTGATCATTTTCTGACTTACTCATTCACCTCAACTCATCATCCCAGAAATAAATTACGGGTTTTCTGATGAACTTTAAAATAACTCAGAAACCCTACCTTAAGCGACAAGGAATGTTACGTACAGAATAGGGTAATCAAAATATGCCTGTAAAACAGCATGCGCTGCTGGCAGTCGGTATGACAGTGATATATGTGCCCAAGCACATGTAAACAGTGTTAAGCAGGGTCAGACAAGCATTTTTACTATGCTAAATCATTGCCTGTGTCTGGCAGGGGCTGTGTTGTAAGCGCGTAAGATAGTTTGAGTCCTCTCTTGCCTTGGGGCAGCATTGTGTAGGGGTACGGTCTGTCAGCGCTCCCCTGCTCGACCGAGGGGACAGTAGCGATTGCCCCGTGGGCAGCTGGCCGGCTGGGGTGGGAGGAGGGTCTGGGTTTGTGAAGCACTGTATTCCTGTGGTTCATGTCTCTCTGGTTGTGTCTCTTTGGTCATGAAAAGGCTTTATCCTTTCACGCAGCTGTATTGCTGAGCAAAGTAAAAGGTGGCTTTACTAGTCAAGCTGAACAAATAGCTGACGGAAGCAGTCACTTATGATGTCAAGTCGCTTTGATTTGGATTGCCTTGTCCTTCAAAAGCTATTTTTTTTTCTGTCTTCCTCATACTGCTATAGCTTCTGGAAAGCATAAGTATATCATAGAACAGCCCAGGTTGGAAAGGCCCTCAAAAGATCATGTGGTCCACCCTTTGGTGGGAAAGGGAGCCTAGATGAGATTACCTAGCACCCTGTCCAGTTCCATCTTGAAAACCTCCAGTGATGGGGACTCTACCATGTCGCTGGGGAGGTTGTTCCAGTGATTGATTGTTCTCACTGTAAAAAAAAAAAAAAAATATATATATGTACACACATCTATACAGTCAGCTGCATCACATCAAACTGACCATCCCCTTGCTGCCTTGGTCATTTATGCAACAGGTGCCTCTTACGTTTCATCTCCTCCTACCATCCTTCCGTAAGGATATTTTTAAAGTTTAACTGGTAAGATGGGATGTGCGACGGCAGAGTGAGTGGGGACAGGGACAGTCAGGAGCCTGTTTGCAGCACAGCCTTGTAACTTGGTAAAAGGAACAAGGCGCAGCTCAGTTCCTCTGGCACCCTTGTGAGAAAGCTGTATCGGATGGGTAGGCTGGGAAGTGAAGTGTTACCGGACTGCGCTCTAACTCCTTTTGTAGCTTGTTCAGAGCTGTGTCATGTACACTCTTTAAAATTGCGTGCATACCTCAGCACATTGCTGGCTTTAGTGGAACAACATGTGGCTCAATGCTGATGGGAATACCATCCTGCATAATACTCTACTGTTAAGTTTCTTCCAGCCACATACTTCATTTTAACTGTTTGGTGCTGAACGCAGCAGAAGTTGGACACATGAAAGTCAGAGTGTTAGATTGACTCTTCAGTTTTAATGAGCTGGGGGGAAGTTTAATTTGCTGGCCTGCTTTTCCAAGCCTCTGCCAGAGACTTTTGACAGAAAGGGAAGATTAATGTTAGCGGTCTGAAATATGGCACTGATTGCTATAGAGCGCTACAGGCCAGCCCACCAGTGGGACCGTGCTGTGATTTGCAGTACAAGGGAAGGCTTTGTCTGCTTTTATCAAACACCACATTTCTAACTAGCTGCTTGCCAGAAAAGCACAGCAGGCGTGCTAGAAATAGCCCTTCCCCTGCGAGGGAACTACTACCACGAGACGCAGGGCTAAATGAATTTTCCTCTGTTGCTCTGGAAAACAGATTCTATGCGTTATTCTTCATAACTGCAATTTTCTTTTATAAGGATACTCTTCTAAGCAACTATCTGCAAAAGTTATTAAAGCCAAACTTCTGTTGGGACTAGAACTAGTCTTTGTAGGGTTTTTTKGGGGGGGGGAAMCCAAAAATACAACAAATCGCTTTGGTCAAAGACCAGATCGCCTGATTTAACTGTTTAAGCTAAGTGAAGTATAAAAAGTAAGTTATAGTTAAATGGTGAAAATTAATTTGGATGAACAGGGGACTTGTAAAAAATAACTAGCTGTATGGTGATTTGGACTTGAAGTGATTAGTTTAGAGTTAAAGCAGTAAGCCTTTGAGAAATCTGTAAGAGAAACGTCTGTAAAGTATGATTTGCTGAGTATCTTGAGAAAACAATGCTTCTTTCTTTCTTTTTATATGCTGTAAATAGACTCACCCTGGCTAGCAAGGGGGGATGATGGATGGATATAGGTGTTTGAGTCTCTAGGGCTCATTGCACCACACAGGGTTAGCGTGCTTAGGGGCTCCATAGTACCCTAGCCTGCACAGGCAAGGCTACACAAGTGCTGTTGGGAGCTGCTAAAATTTGCTAAGTGATGAGTGAATGGAGTGGTTATTGCTAGCAAGAACGACTATTGGTTTCTCAAGGGATAGAAAAGTGACTCTAAGTGAAAGTACTCGTGTAACTTTATTAATATCTATCATTCTGGCCTCAGTTCCCCTCTTGCATGCTTCATTAACTGGTGTAAATTCATTGCCTTTCCTACAGTCATTACTGCTTCATGCTGGTGAAAGTGAGAAAAGCTTGAGCTATAACTTGGTATTTGGATTTCCATGAGTATTGGAGCATGAGGTGAACTGCAGGTTCCTGACTGTCTGCAGTATTGGCTTATGTCTGATCGTGTTCCTTAATTAGTTGTCTTTTACGGCTAAACTGAGGGAGTCTTTTTTTTTTCTTTCTCTTTTTCCCTCTTTAGCATCAGTGCCTGCTGTTATGATTTTTTTTCTTATTTTGGTACCTTGAAAGGTGGGTGATTTCCCCAAAGATGTCACTTGGGAACCATATAACTTTAACCCCTGTCATGGGATGGTTGTGCCAGGAAAGATGGAAGGTTGCTGGCACAAATGAGGCAGTGCAGGATGCAGCTTTTGGAAGGAATAAATCCTTGTTGTGTTCCTCCTCCTCCTCCATCCTGCGGTGGAAAGGAGGAGCTGAGAGAAGCGGAAGAAAAGGTGTGAGACACTGCTTGCATCTACACAGGAGGGATTTAGGGCGCTCTGGGGTGATAGAGGGACATGCACAAGAGTATAGCCATATTCTTCATAGAGACAAGTGTCTTTCCTCTAGATCTGAGGAGTGGGCAACACTGATGTGTTGGCTACGTAGCTAACTGCTTTGTAGATGAGGGTGCATTTGCCGTATTCCAGCATTTTCCCATTTAAGACTGTTGCACCTGTGCCCCAGGAGTGCAGCCATATCTGCTTGTATGGGGGATACAGCACAAATGGATCGAGCTGAATGCAGCGGGTGAGATAGCTCGTTTGTTTATATGTAGTTTCTGGCCCTTTCATCTCCATAAAGCAGAACAAATCTGGCTTTTGACTATGAACTGCCAAATTTGGCTGAACGAGTCAGCAGAGCACAGCTTTCTGAATGCTCGTGAACATCTGACTGATGAATGAATGATGGTTGTCTGAATGAATTGCACTTATCAAGTTCTGACAAATCAACATGTTTTCCCCTAGTTCAAGATTTATTTTTCCATTGCTGCAAACTGCAGTTACCGAGAGGTTTGAAAATGATTATTCCTTCTCTTTTCTTCTAAAGGGTCTGGAGTTGCACTTGCACACAAGGCTGATATACCCTCAACAGAGGTTTCTCCTCCAAGTCCCAGTCCTCTGAAAAAAAGCGGATCAATCAACTGGCCTTTCCCTGATAGAATTAAATCTCCCAGGACTGTGAGGAAGCTTTCCATGAAAATGAAAAAGCTGCCAGAGCTGAGCAGGAAACTGAGTGTCAAGGGAACTTCAAGCCATACTGGTTCGGATAACCCTCCTTCCCTGCTGAAAGGTAGCTGCCGGGATACAAGCCATACAGTGTCTTTGCCACCTTCTGGAAACTCAACCACAGCTGCCAGCAGGAATGTGATAAGTCGTTACCATCTCGACAGCAGCGTGTTGTCGCAACACACCTACAAAAAGAAAAGCTCGAGGAGCTCCAAATCCTTCAACAAAGGTGGTTACCTCAGTGATGGCGACTCTCCCGAACTTATAACAAAATCAGGTAAACATGGGCATGAAACCAAGTGTGGGAAAGGAAAGGAGAGCCTTCCAAGTAGCAGTGGTAAAACTGAAATAGATATTGATGCTTTCAGACACTATAACTTTTCTGATCAACCCAAGTGCTCTCAGTACATCTCTGGACTCATGAGCATTCACTTTTATGGTGCTGAAGACTTAAAACCACCAAGAATAGATTCGAAAGATGTCTTTTGTGCAATACAGGTTGACTCAGTAAACAAAGCAAGAACAGCCCTCCTTACATGTAGGACAACATTTCTAGATATGGACCACACGTTCAACATAGAAATTGAAAATGCTCAGCACTTAAAGCTGGTGGTGTTCAGCTGGGAACCCACCCCGCGGAAAAATCGGGTGTGTTGTCATGGAACCGTGGCTCTTCCCACTCTCTTCCGAGTGACGAAGACACATCAGCTGGCTGTCAAACTGGAACCGAGGGGGCTTATTTACGTCAAGCTGTCGCTCATGGAGCAGTGGGAGAACTCTCTTGATGGTCTCGATGCAGATCGGGAGCCCGTGATGTTTGGGATAGATGCTCGGAAAGTTGTAGAGAAGGAAAATGTGGGCTTGATGGTGCCACTTTTGATGCAGAAATGCATTCTGGAAATTGAAAAGAGAGGCTGTCAGGTACTGTGTGTATTTTAATCTGTTAATATTTCTGTGTTGGGATAGCTGTTGTTGCAGAGTGTGAGCAGTGAGTGGTAAAGGGGAAATTAAAAACACCTTTACGTGTCACTTTTTTTTGCTTTGCTGCTCCTGTTGTTTGGTGAATGCTAGTCATTGTAATGTGGGAAGAATAACAGGACTGTGTGAAATCAATGCTTCCAACTTGGCCTTTGTAGAGGAGATGTACGCTTGCTCACAGGAGATGCTCACAGTAGTGCTTTAGGACTAGGGATGTTTAAATGAACCGGCAGCCCCCAGCATGTAGTCACACTCAAAAAGCAGAGCTGAGATGAGAACTTTCCCGAGACACAGATCACTCCCTAAGGATATACTGTATCTAAATGCAAAAATGAGTATAATGTTCCTTCCTACCTGAAACCGAGGCATCGTGTGCAGTGACAACAAAGTGAAGACTACAGGTCTTTTGACAAAACTTTACTTACTTGTGTGCAGTCTCAAGCCAACATGCCAAAGACTCTGCCATCACTTTGTGCACAGCATTAAGACAAGGAGGAGACCCTGAGGGGCTGAATTAGTTGTTTCCCCATGCCACTGCTCCTTGCCTTTCTTCAGGTTGTTTTCAAAATTAGGACAGGAGATGAATGCTGTAAGGCGGCAGTGCCCAGTGTCTTCTCTTCATCCTGATACAGTTTAGTGGTTGATGTAACCTAATGGACAAAAATATGTATGAGAAACGAGGTATGGAAACGAATCCCCAGTTATGGATGCTAGACAAGAAGTCTGTTAGGAAGGAAGATGCACAGTCCTAAGGACGGATGTCCCCCTTGGCAATTAATTTGAAACTGGTGGGAGGACTCTTGCATGCTGTTCCACAGCATGTGTGAGCCCTCAGTTTCTTTTACACCTGTTCTTGCTCAGGTGAAATTGAGAAGTAATCACACCTACCACTGTTACTATTTTAAGTTGCTGACAGGTTGGATGTAGTTCCAGGTGGTATGAGATTAACTCTGCTGTTTATAACCTAGGTCATAAAATACAGACAGAAATGGTACTTCTATGTAATTACTTTACTGGAAGTCACTACTGATAACAACTGTGTGATTCTTACTGTGAATGCTTCTCCTAACATTATGCAAATCAGTGGAAAAGAGAAGTTTTATTCTTTCCAATGTGTATGTCCCACGGTTTCAGCATTTTATTTTGGGCTTATTAGCACTTAGTCATGCAAATGATATTGGGTAATCAAGGCAAGACTGGTAATGAAGCGATTGGGATCTGAATTGTCTGAATGTACCTGGTGCTTTTGAGCATGAAATCTAATTTGTGTATTTGCACAGGGAGAACCAAAAATGCAAAATACACTGTTAACTTCTTGTTTCAACCACGTGCTTGTCTGACATTTTTGACTTTCCTATAGACTGCAGACTACTGTCATAGTGTGTCATCTCCACCTGAATTTCAGACATGGCATTAGAAAACTTCAGTTTAAGAGAAATTGTCTTAGGCAAACACTAGATCATATTCAGTCTTGGGAAAGAGGGAGTACAAATTCCATTGGGTAACTTTCCATGTATTTAAACAGGAATTAATATATGGCGTGACAAATAGTCGTCTTTGCAAACCTAGATTTGCATGGTTGAAGTCAGTACAGTCTAAGTCAGGGGGTTTTGGGGTTTTTTTGTCTTTTGAGTCCATGGTAGTCTTGGACTAGCTATTTACTGCTCAGTATACCTGCCTATAAAGTTCATTAAAATAAAGTAAAATTATTATATTTAAGATTTAGTTCCTTAATATCATAGGAGTGCTTTGTATAAATGGTGTTGATGAAAATGAAAAGTAAATAATGATAAAATGCAAAATTTGAGTGCATGAAAGCACATGATTGAATTAGTAATTCAGTCCAAGAGTGTTGTGGGTTTCATTTCTGTCACCTTGAGCATGTTAAATAACCCCTGCTTTGCATAAAACTTTTAATATAATTTGAAACGTGTGCAAGTCAGCATCTTGTCATTTTTAAAACAGCATCTTATAGATATAATAATGGAGTATTCATAATTCTCTTGAAACCCTGGTATCAAATATAATTTAGATTTTGTTTACTATCTAGCTTATTCTGTATCTCTTTGTTTCCTAAGTTTGCATAAAAGTGAAGTGCTAAATGATTCCAATTTAAAAGTCATGTTCTGTCATAAAATACTGCTCAGTGTGTTTGCTGTTATGGAAAACATTAGTGTTGTTAGCTTACTGCTTAACAGTCACAACTGTGTCTCTTGTGTGATGTTTGATAACATACATTATCATTTGATGTTAACAGTTTGTGCTGTCTGGGTTTTCTTAAAGTTTATTTCCAAACAATTACCTGAAATGTTTGTTGCGCTTCCCGGATGAGACAAAGCGTAATGTCAATTACTAGTCCCCTCTGCAGGAAAATAACTGACGTGAGGCCGTTGTTTTTGCTCCTAGGTGGTAGGCCTGTATCGGTTATGTGGCTCAGCAGCGGTTAAGAAAGAGCTTCGAGAGGCATTCGAGAGGGACAGCAAGGCTGTTACTCTCTGTGAAAGCCAGTACCCAGATATTAATGTCATAACAGGTAATACATTTACTTGCTTTTCTTCTAATATAGAATTGTGCCATGTTCGTAAGGTACCTTTTAAAAGGTGAAACTGTGCTCTGAACTAGTTTTCTGTTGTCATTTAACAAGCTGTTAACTGCTGCTTTGTATTGCTAAAGGTTAGGTGAGAGTGAGTGCAGTAACCGTGGGGATGTGTAAATATGACGCAGCAGTGATTGGAGGGAGGAGGATATGGAAGGAGCCGCTTTCCGTACCTGCTTTACCAGTTACGGAGGGAAGTGGAAGTCTGAAAGGAGACGAGGTCCCCAGAGCAGGTTAAACCTCTGCTGTTGGTTTGTATTGGAGCGGATCTTGAAAAACTTGGTTGTGATCCAAGACGTGTGGTGTGCTGGTTGCTCTACAGCATGCGACCCAAGGGCCATCTCGGATCAACCCATTGTTCTCCCTTTATGTTGGAGATGGCAGGATTTTTGGAAACAGATTTCCCATCATCTTATGCAGGCTAGTTAGAGCTGCAGGAAAGTGCCTTCATTTGATCATCTGCTTCTTTTAAAACATAATTAAATAGCAGCTTTCTCCTGCTCACTGGAGTGGCCCTTTACTTGCTGTCACGCAGCAAGCTGCTGGCAAAGGTGAGGAGGACTGGGAGGACAGGACCAGGAGGATTTAGGAAGCCTGTCCGCATCTGCATCAGCTCTTCACACRAGTGTTTACACAGGAGTTGCACTGCACAACTGAAGCAAGTTGTTGAGGTTTTTTTTGTTTGCTTAAAAGTGGAACAGTTTTGTAACTATTGATACTTGTTATGTAAACCAAAGTTGATCTAATTTCAGGCATCACCGAGTAAACCAATTGCTCTACGAAATTAGGCTGGAGCGTTTGCTTCCTACGTATCCAGGGATGGAAAATGTAACAACAGTAGCCAGGGTGTAAAGTTTCTGTGCCAAAGCCCTTTCTGTAACATCCAACATCGAGCTGTATGGGACAATTCTACCCTGTTTGGTGGTTTATTTCATTTCAGTTTATTGGGAATTAATTTTGTTCATTACACTTTATAATTATACAAAGTGGTATCAGAAGATATTACTCGGTGACATTTACTGGGTTAAATAAACCCTTTGGCTCAGAATGTCCAGCTGGTCGGTTCACCTTACTTGCCTTGGCTGTTTTTGCTGTTGGGTCCAGCGTTGCTCACAAGTACCGGCGTTCCCAGCAGCAGAAACTTGTGTTTATGTTTCACTCTGATGGGATACATCCTTTTTAAAGAGGAGGTGTAGAGTAGAAGTAAATAGTATAAAAGATCTTTTAAACTGGATAATTTTCTTCTCTTTACAAATAAATTAATGAGAAAAAGTGGTGATAATTTCTAAGAGCAGACTGTTCTATGAAACTGTTGAAGTCCTGTTTTCTTCCTGATTTTGTAAATCAACTCAGGAGGGGGGAAAACCCCCTCTGTTGCTTTCTGCCAAACAGCAGAAACTGTCTGATATTGACTTGTAGGCAGACAAATGGCAAACTGCTACTTGGTTTATGTAAACTTTTGGCTAATGGAAAGGGTATAGGAACTTAATTTGCATCCATATACAAAAGAACCTGTAACATTTCATAAGCATTTTGATTTTCCTGGGTACATTGTACACTCAGAACCAACCAGAACTGGTGAAACCGAAGTCTGAACTGCAGGAGAGCTTGGTAGTGATGCGAAGCCCTGGAAGGGCAGCGGCGCAGACTGACTGATCTTTCCATCACGAGTTTATGATGCGGTGGTTAAATAGAAAAGCGTACTTCAATTTTTCAATATACATTGCTGCAAGCCTCGTTGGTGATGGTGAACTTTTGGTGACTGCGCGGGTCCTGCTGGACTCTTGGTCCTTTTTTGGTTTGTACTACTGAAGGATAATTTTTTGCATCCAGAATTTGTATTCTAAGAGTGAAAAGACTACAGCCTTGGTGTCTGTCTTACGGAAAGACGACTGGGTATGCTTTTGTATGTGTTATATTGCAACAGTTGACTTACATGCTTTCCTTACAAGGAAAAAATAGTTTTAAGAAATTACATTAAAAAAAAAAAATTCTTTCCCCTGGTACCCTGCAGCTGTGCTGTGTGATTGCCTGTAGTGCCTGGGTTAAGTTGTGTTGAAAGGACTGAGTGCAGGGGTCCTGTGTGAGTTGGGGGGAGCGGGGAGGGCACCCATAACTGCCACTGGCTAAACTGCAGCCCACTCTCTAGTTAATTATAAACAGTGTGGTCTGAGCTGAAAGGGGAATCTGCAATTTTTGCTGATAGACCTGAGGTACCTGCTGTGCTTAAGTGCTAGGAATAAAAGAGCTCACGAAACCTCTCTCGCCGTGTGCTTAGGGAGCTGGGTTGAGGAGGAACGTTTCCCCTGTTGTGTTACTGCTGTATTTGCAATGCTGAGGCTGATGCACATGATTCATACTTTTATAAGCCAAAACATGTGTTCCATAAAATATGAATCCTCAGCATAAATCTTGGCTGATATGAAGAGAAGTGCTGCCTTGTGTCCTTTTTGAAATTTGAGTAGCGCTGCTCTTCCAAAAGATTAAAAAGATTTTTTTTTTGACAGCTCTTCAAAGACTAAAGGGTGAACATTTAATGATTAAATCTTGACTGAGAAATGCTCTTGGGATTGGCGCAGGCTTACACACAACTAAGTGTGCTCATGGCTCAAACTGAAGCGTGCAGCCAATTTTCGGAACTGACCAGTAGTCATGTTGTTGCCGGATGTCTGTTCGCATCCACGTGAATTCATATCTCTGCATAAAGCACGCAATACTGTTAACAGTTCAGTGGGTCAGAAAAATGAGGAATTAATGAAGTGGATGGCAGTTTCTGCTCACTGTCTAAATTTGTTGTGTGTGGTTGTGTCAAGGGGAATGTGGTAGTGGGCTGGCAGCAGCAGGAAGCATAGATTAATGGAAAAAAATAACAGCAGCCTCTTACAGGGCTAATTTAGCTGAGTGAATAGCAAAAGGATTTAGAGAGGTCAAGGGGCATTCATGGCTCCCAAACTATCCTCTTATTCAGGGTTAGGCAGGAGAAAGTCCTTTGGCAGGTGGTAGTCCTATGACTGTGGATGCTATTACAGGAATTCCTACTAAATGATTATTAATAGACGGTTGTGAGTGTTTCAACAGTATAAGCTGATTTGATTATGACATACCATTTCCTACTGTAAGCTGATTCTGATTTCAGCCTCCCCCTCCAAAAAAAAGCACAGCTGAAACAAAGATCCTGATAAAAGTCAGCATCTCTTGCTAGTGTCCTGCTTTCAGAAAAAGGAAAACATCCCAAACCGTGATGTACAGCACCAGCTTCTGCCACATTTGTCTCAAATATTGTAACCAGTTAATCCACACATGGAACACGGGCCTCTAAAATGCAGGGAAGAATAAAAATTTTCTGGGGAGGGGGCAATATGAGTAAGTTATTCAACAAAAACTAGCCACTTAAGCAGAGCAGTAAAAAAGTGGCATATTCTTTTTAAAACAAACAAACAAAAAACCCCAAACCACCGGAGGGAAGATGTTTTCAGGAAAATATGTGGATGCTTGTTCGCATTTTTTATATTCCTGATGGGCGGTTCCCATTTTAAGCACAGGGAGAGCTGTTAGGTGCTGTGTGGTGGTCTGCAGAGACAGAAGTTTTGGCTGGCTGCCCCATGCCTTATGCTGTGGAGAGAGATGGTCTGGCAGCTCCAGGGGCTGATGCTGCTTCAGTTAGCACTGCTCGTGCAACATGGCTTGAATAGCTGCATTACTGCTAGGTGCAGTATTCTTTTTAAAACAAAAATATTTATACGGGTAGAAGCCAACTTTTACTTGCATTCTGTGTGTGAACGTGGCTATGAAGGGGAAAATGTTAACTTTCATTCCAAGTGTTTTTTTAGAAATGACCTCATAACAAAGCCACTGCTATACAGTTCAGTTTACAGCTAGGTTATAAAGATTGAGTTTATAAAAACTGTTGCTTTGTTAAATAGCATGGTGTGATGGTATTTGCTGTGATTTGGGATTTTACAAGGCTACGAGGAGTGCATACTAAAAAATTTTCTACCTTTCCAACTTTGCCATTTCAGAGGACAGGCTGCTTTGTTAATTACAGTACCTGCTTTCCAAGTTTGTTTTTTGTTGGGTTTTTTTTTTTTTTAATCCACCATTTCTTCTTAACAAAGTATTTAAATTAAATTGTGATCTAGCTGAAATGGGTAGATATTTGTGACGCAGAATGCATTTTTTAAAGAAAATAAAAGCTGCTGGGAGGCAGGCTTGTTTCCTTCAAAGTTTTCTGTGTCAGTTGTACTGGATACGTGGCTCCTGGATAGCATCCTGCTGTGTCCTTTCCAGGGGGCTGCTGTTAGAAGTCTTAATGTTTTGGTTTTTTTAATTATTATTTTTTTCAATCACTGAAACCCCACTCAAACTGAAGTATCAGCCAGCCTCTAAAGCCAGCTTACAGGAATGCGAATGCTCATTTCCTTCTTGTTTGTTTGCATCTGTGGAAGGAATAGGGGTTAATGAGGCACTTGCCTGCTTGTTGCGTCCCCTAGAAACAGCCTCTCCTCCAGCACATCTCCAGCTTCTGAAACGGTGCAGTACGTCTCTGCAACTGGGAGGGCTCAGTGCGTGGGTATTTTAGCCAGTGTCTCCTGTGGATGTGAATGACAGCTGTCACGGCAGAAGCGAGCGGTGTGCTGGGGGGACAGAGTACCCAGGGGCAGGGGAGAGTTGGGTGTTTCCCTCTTGAGGACGTCTATCTGGTCTGTGCCTTGGTAGGTGAGAAAACGCCGGGTGCTTTGCCGAGTATGGCACTGGCACCAAGGTGTTTGCTCATAATTTCATAGCTGAAAATACACTTGTGGTGGGTTGACCCTGGCTGGAGGCCAGGTGCCCACCAAAGCTGCTCTATCACTCCCCTTCCTCAGCTGAACAGGGGAGAGAAAATAGAACGAAAATCTCGTGGGTTGAGATAAGGACAGGGAGATCACTCAGCAGTTATTGTCACGGGCAAAACAGACTCGACTTGGGGAAAATCAGAGTAGGATAACGAGAAATAAAAACTAAATCTTAAAACACTGTCCCCCCACCCCTCCCTTCTTCCCAGGCTCAACTTTACTCCCAAGTTTTCTACCTCCTCCCCGCAGTGGCGCAGGAAGACGGGGAATGGGGGTTGCGGTCAGTTCATCACACGTTGTTTCTGCYGCTCCTTCCTCCTCAGGGGGAGGACTCCTCACACTCTTCCCCTGCTCCAGTGTGGGGTCCCTCCCACAGGAGACAGTCCTCCACGAACTTCTCCAACGTGAGTCCTTCCCATGGGCTGCAGTTCTTCACGAACTGCTCCAGCGTGGGTCCTTTCCATGGGGTGCAGTCCTTCAGGAACAGACCATTCCAACGTGGGTCCCCCGTGGGGTCCCAAGTCCTGCCAGTAAACCTGCTCCAGCGTGGGCTCCTCTCTCCACGGGCCCACAGGTCCTGCCAGGAGCCTGCTCCAGCGCAGGCTTCCCATGGGGTCACAGCCTCCTTTGGGCATCCACCTGCTCTGGTGTGGGGTCGTCCTCGGGCTGCAGGTGGATATCTGCTCCACCGTTAACCTCCATGGGCTGCAAGGGGACAGCCTGCCTCACCGTGGTCTTCACCACAGGCTGCAGGGGAATCTCTGCTCCGGCGCCTGGAGCACCTCCTCCCCCTCCTTCTCCACTGACCTTGGTGTCTCAGGGTTGTTCCTCTCACATATTCTCACTCTTCTCTTCTGCTACAGTTGTGCAGGTTTTTTTCCCCTTCTTAACTGTTATCGCAGAGGCGCTGCCACCATCGCTGATGGGCTCAGCCTTGGCCAGCGGCGGGTCCGTCTTGGAGCCGGCTGGCATTGGCTCTGTTGGAAATGGGGGAGGCTTCTAGCAGCTTCTCACAGAAGCCAGCCCTGTAGCCCCCCTGCTACCAAAACCTTGCCACACAAATCCAATACAACACTAAACAGAAAAATTAATTGTCAGTCATGTATGAAGGAGGAGGTGTCATCAGGCTGTGAGGACTTTGGTGTTCGCGGTAGCTCCTTTCCTTGGGCAGGAGGTGGACTGCTAAGAGCCCTTTCCTTGTCTCTCCCTCGCCCCAATCAGGAGGGGGACCCCAGGCAAAGCTGCTCCTGGGGTACCTCCATGCACCCTGCTTCTCTGGATGCGGTGCACCTTCCTCCTCTGGTTTCAGTCCTAAGTTGGCCACGAGCTGCCTTGCGTGGGCTTGGAGAAGCTGTCAGAACTGTGAGGACAGGGATGCTCGTGCCCCTGACCTCCCAAAAACATGGGAAAGTGAATCTGCAACTTGTTAAAGGCATCCGTTCTTGTGTCTCTTGTGAAGGCGTCCTAAAGGATTACCTGCGAGAGCTACCCTCTCCCCTGATAACCAAGCAGCTCTATGAAGCAGTGTTGGATGCCATGGTGAAAAATCCCTTGAAAATGACAGCAAGTGGTTGTGAAAACGACCCGAGTGACTCTGAGCACACAGCAGCCCTTCTGGATTGCCTGCCAGATGTTGAGAAGGTGAGCAGTGGTAGCAGGTTCAACTAAATTGCATGCTTCAGAAAGTAAAGGAACATTTTCATGCTGGATATGAAATGTGTCCAAATATTTGGACCTGTTTCCTGACTTAACAGTCCACTTGGATTTTTTGATGCTCTGCGTCTTTGAAAATACTTCCATGCTGTGATTAATTGGAGGGTCTGAATTGCTGGATTTATTCTAGTTTGCATTTTATATTGTCTCTATAAAACTGAATGAAAAGCTGTGATCACTACTTTTACATTGTTAGATGGGAGATTATTGCGGTGTGGCGTCCTGCTACATTTCTGTGGAGCGCTCTGATCTGTATGTTGTAATTACATGGGCAAATGCTTTCCCTTTTCCTAAGCATACGCAATAAATCCTTAGCTTCCCATACTGTGCAGTGTCATAGTGCTGTGTGCTGTTACCTGCCAAATTCACCTCTGTAGAAAGCCACAGTTAGCCCATGGGAGAGAGTGAGCGAGTAGCCTGCACAGTACCTGGAAGTTACCTGGAAGCTTGTTCTGATGCTGAGGTCATACTGAGGGTTTCTTTATTTTCTAATGTACCTGGATCATCTGTACTGCTTCTGCAGCTTCTCTCCCCTCCCTGATGTCCCCTTTCCACTGTGAGAAAACTCATCCATGTAAAACTGAGATCAGGTAAGAAACAAGCTGAATTTTACCAGAAAGTCTGTCTTAACTAGTCTGCTCTGTGATAGTCTAATACAGCTTTTCTAATTCAGCACTTAGATGTTTCATTGATGGGTGTTGGTAGAAAAATCATAGCTATCAGCCTGGATCTTACCCCTCTAGAGCAGCGATGTTAGGATGTCAACGCCACCTTCGCCTAGTGTTTTGTTTCCTGAGCAGTTTTTTGTTCTTTTAGGCTACCCTGAAGATGCTGTTGGATCACCTGAAACTGGTGGCTTCTTACCACGAAGTAAATAAGATGACGTGCCAGAATTTAGCTGTATGTTTTGGGCCCGTGTTACTGAGCCAGAGGCAGGAGACCACCAACCATAACAACAGAGTCTTCACAGACTCAGAAGAGCTTGCTAGTGCCCTGGACTTCAAAAAACACATAGAGGTTCTTCACTATTTACTCCAGCTGTGGCCAGGTACTGTTTCATGAATCTGATCAAGGGAAAATGTCAAACCATTGCTGTATGTTTTTACTGTGTGACAGTGTACGTTAATTCACAGGATGACTGAGCAGCATTGGAATTCTTAAAACACGAGGTACTATGGCATCACCTATTAATCTAAAGAAATCATGACAATTTTATAATCTGCTCTTTGTATTCGGTTACTTTGTTTAATGGGAAGTTTGTTGTTTTAATTGCTTTCTTACGAGATGGCAGAGTTTGAGTATAATGTAAGAAGTGGTGAAGAGTGCTTTATGTGAGTAAAGACACTAGAAAAAACAAACCCAGTGACAGTAAGGTTTCCACATCGGAATTAGGGGGTTTGGGGGAGGGGTGTTGTTTTTTGKTTTTGTTTTTTTTTCTTCTGCTCTCCTGCTTTGACCATTCAGGATTATCTGTGTATGGAATTCATTAGTTGTTTGGTCTCCGAGATACCTGAAGGGTTACTTTCTTTCTGCCCTTGTAATTTGGCAGAGTTGGGAACATCCTTACAGTAGGAGCTGTGCAACTTCTAGTTGTTTTTGCAGAGCTTTGTGTAAGGGGAAATGTTTTTAAAACAAAACACAACAATAACCCCAAACCAAACAAACAACAAAACCCAAACCAAAACACCTTGAGTACCTTTTAGCTCCCACTTCCGAACTTAAGAGGTCATATGCTTTTGCACAATTTGGGGTCAATTCTCAATAAGCTAAGAGAGGTGAAATTCTAATCTTCTTAATAAACTACCAAAGTAGATGTGAAGGTAACTATTTCTGCTAAGATCTGTCTTTCAAATGGGAAATGACTGCACAGTGTTCACGTATTCAGAGAGGTATAAGCCAGTGGAAATAGTCAGGACGACATCTGGGGCCCTGGGTTTCAGCCTGTGGTGGATTCCTGTGCCTTGCTGCTGCTGAACCGCAGCCTTCTCTTGCGCAAGCACTGCCCAAAGTCAGGAGCGCACAAAGGTATTGCAGCTTTTCAGTTAAACGGGGAGTTTGAGGGTAATACTGTGAAACAATTCAACATTGGATCTGATGGGTTTAGTTTTGTTTTCAGATAGTCTTTGGCCAAGCAGTTGTTGAAAGCTACCTAACCATGCAGAAGATGGGTCTGTTGTGCTGTGCTGTAGTATCTCCCTTTTCCACAGTGGTCTGGCTAATGGTGTGGAGAACGGATCTGTTTGGTAACCTGAATAATTTAATATCCACTTCTCAAATTTGAGCAGTGTAAACCCTTTAATTCTCAAGGCTAAGAGAAGATTCAGCTCATCTAAACAGCTTCTTAATTGTTCTCTTTTAGAACACAATAATTGCTCTTGGGAAACCGCTGAATTTCTCCACCAATTGAAACATGAAATGGAATTACAGTTAATCTAAACAAATCATATGTCTGATTGGGTTTGTTTTTAAATTTATTTTATTTTTACTTGAAGAGGAGGAGGTCTGCTTTTGATGGGAGACTTGGGGTCACCTGGGAAATGTGGAGGGTCACGAAGGGCCTGACTTGGCAATACTGAATTACAGATGCTGTGGCTGCATTCGAGCCAGCCGGGTGGAGTCTGCTGCCCTGTGTTCAGGACACAAAATATTTCCCCACTGCTTTAAAGAGTGTTTGGGAAAAGGCTTTTTTTTTTTTTTTTTTTTTCTGTCATCTCACCCCATTGCAAACATTATAAAGAGAAATTGCCATTCCTAGCTAGGTGGTTCTTGAAGCATTTTCTGCATCTTCTGAAGGGCCCAGGAAGGGCTCCTGACATGTAAGCATGGGTTGGCAAAGACATGTATGTGGCAGATTCTATATAATAATTGAAAAAAGAAAAAAGATGTCTGGATTTGTCATCTATTCCTAGACACAAGGTATAAATGAATGTGCGCTAGCAGACAAAATGCAGGATAGGCACATGAACTTGTAGTCTTTTTCTTAGTAGTTCATAATCAAACTATGTAAGATGTATGATCTTGCTGTTAAAGGGGTTTTTATGATTACAAAAAATGTATAGGAATCTACACTGTATTGTTATTACGCAGGTCATCTTAAACAGTCTCTGCTCTACTTAGCCAGTAATACTTGTTAAGTTTTTATCTAGAGATTTATTTTAAATTTGGAAGGTGGGGTTTTTCTGGGGGTCTTTTTTGTTTTGTTTTTTATTTTAAATATGAGAGAAAGAATTTTCAGGGAAGATTTCATCCTTTCTTGGGTAAAACTATGAAGTATAGGGACAGGTGAAGCAAATGCAAAAGAAGAGAGTTGACTGTAAGCTCACTTGACGAGCACAGTGTAATCGCCAGGTTTGTGAATAGCCCACTGAGGTCTTTCAAGCGCTCGAACATTTCTTGCGGTATATCAGATACTGATTAGTATAAAGAATATTCTGGGTGAGGCAGTGATTTCAGCCATCGTGGGCTACTTCTTCATTCCTCTTACAACAGTTTCCACCCGGGGAGCATTGCTAGGCTCCTTCCTACTACCACAAACCTTGTTGGCGAGAGCCGCTGTGAATCGGGGCGTGTTGCTGCTGTGCGGGCTGCAGTGGTCAGCGAGCCCCTGTGCCTGCCTTTATCTCTTAGCAATGGGAAAGATGAGCTTGGGAAAAAAGTCAGTGTAGACAACTAATGTACTGGAGGGGAAAAAAACCCAACAAGTATAGTCTCAGTTGTGTTGTCTAATTCCCCGCCACCCCCCTGCCCCGTAAGTCTGATTTATAATAGTTTGCTTGTATTGCTAGCCACTCTGCTCTGATTTTCAGCTGAGCGGGTGAGTTGCTTTCTAGCAGCTCAGGTGCAGGTGCTGAAAGGATGTCACTGGCTGGGCAGCTTGAAGAGCTGCTTGTGGATGATGTAAATGGCAGTGCTTTTTACATTTTTTCCATAGTCTGCTGACCTGATAGTGGCCGTGCCCTGGAGTCACCTCCAGTGACTGCTGACCCTGTGGCTGTAACAAGCACACGCTGACCACACTCGGGGTCAGCGCTGCCGGGGAGCTGCCGGCTGTTGGCTCTGCTTGCTGCAGCCTCACAGAAACCTTCTCTGCCTGAAAATAAGAGCAAGAGGAGTGTTAGTTTGACATATGGTGCAGCTTCATGATGGGCTTGAGGTGATTGAGGATACTTCTGATCCCTTGTCAGTTGCAGCTGGGCAGCCCCAAAGCTGCTGACCACCAAAAACGAAAAGAAGCTTTCAGTCAGGTCAGTGAGCCAGCACAGGAGAGATGGGAAATGTGGGTGGAGGGAGAGGGAGACCAAGAGCTCCTTGGGCCGCAAATACTGCGTGGGAGCTAATCATGAAACCCTGGGGATAGCTTATGGCATGGCTGCCATGGGAAACAAAAGCAGGTAGATGTAGCTCTGCCCATAGGAGTGTGCATTGCTGTAAAGGGGGCAGGGGTAGGTAAGTAGTAGAGTTTCTTTCACCTTGAAGAGAAAGCCGAATGCTGTCCCTCGGCTTGCAAGAACTGTGCAGGACATTGTGCTAAAAGGGAGGTAAAACACAAACGCAGAGACATGAGCAGGCAAACACCATACAGTGTAAACAGAACAGTTGGACCCGCCGGAAGGATCGCAGTCTGGTCCCTTACATTTAATCCCCTGTAGGTTGAGATGGATTGATGATCAACATGTTGTGCAATACTTCAATTTCCGTATTTTTCCAGCCGAAAACAAATAGTCCTTGTTCGGTTAGACCATGTCATACTGGCAAGTTATTGTTAACCCATGGCCCTTTGTCTTAATGGAGCATAGTCTAAACAGAAGGGCTTTTGTTATAGTAAGGGGGGGGGGAAGCAGTGATAGTTATTGCATGTTACTGTGCAAGACGTAAAGTAAGACTAAAATCCCCTGGAGAGACCTGTAATGTGGACCCAGAAAGAGAAGCATTGGGCACATCTCAGGACTGAGCCTTTGTGCTTGCATGTGAGGAGTCTAACGAGGAGTGGGTGAGATTGTCAACTGCACGGTTGTGCGTGCACCACATTTTCAACAGTGAATGGGAATAGAAAGTTTCTGCTTCCAATTACAAGAGGTAATGGTCTGTTTAAAACAAAAAGAAGTTTTGCAGCTCAGACATTTAATAGGCACAGGTCAGTAAAAATATTTGTGCTGTTTACCGTAGGAAGTCGGTAACAGTGGAGGAGACTGTTAGTAACTTATGCTGTATAATCGTGAGCTCAGGTAACATGACCATCAACGCTGTTTGAGTGTATGTCTGACACAGGGTTGTGGCTGCTTAGAAAAATAATGCGTAATGCACATGAGCTTCTTTGAATAGTGCAGAACACTAGGGCAAAAGAGAAACACAAGAGTTTGTGTCTCTTGGTGCGTCTTGAGCTTCTCTAAGTGTTTCTCCATGGTGGTATTTTTGTTGTGTTTTAACTTCTTTTGCTGTGCCCGCTTTCTGTTACTCTTTTAGCCTGGATGAAGCGTGTGAGCTGAGCTGTTTGCTTTTCTTTGACCCAGAGCCAGATGATGATTAACTCACACAGTAAATTTAATCGGTGCTCTGGGAGTTTCTACTTTTAGATAGGCTTCTCTCCATTGCAGTTTGAATCTGGCATGAATCTTCAAAACTGAGCTTTTACAGTAGTTTTCTAATTATTTTATATCAAACAGCAGCAGAAAACATAGTAGTGGAATGTGTTGGCTGTAAGCTTGCATGTATTCATGCATGCCGTTAGCGTGTGACATCAAGGGAGGAGAGTGGGCATCTGTTGTGGACTTTCCTTGTTGCAGTATGGATTCAGCCCTGACTCTGGTTTAACTTCTCCTCTCTTCTAGTGCATCACTCGCCTGCCAAAGAGCCAGCACATCTGAATGCATTTCCCGAGCACCCATCCTCCCTGAATTACCTGAGACCCAAGAGGCAGAGACCTCAGATGCTGAATCTGAGTGGTACCGAGATGTCTGGGGTACTCAGACCAAGGCCAGCAGGTCTAGACAGCCCATCGAGCAACCGCTACGCTGGAGACTGGAGTAGTTGTGGGGAGAACTACTTTTTAAACCCAAAAGAGTGCCTGAGTGAAGCAGACTACGATGATGTCCCTTCAGAAGACACAGAGAGCGGGGATGACAGCAGCAAAGCCGAGGAGTYGGATGTGCTGGTAAGACACCCGCAGCCCATCCCCAGAGAGCATGCGTTTCAGGGCTATTTGACAATGCAAGCAATAGACTCTGCGGTGGATCACAGAGCAAACCTCAAAGACCTGCAGGAAAGTATTGATACCCTGATAGGAAACCTGGAAAGGGAACTCAACAAAAACAAGCTAAATATGACTTATTAAATCCTGTCCTGCATGACGCCTCTTCCTAGTGCCTCCGTGCCCCTCAAGGGCACCATCACTCCTCACACGGCTGTGGGAAGCCCAGTGAACACCTTCTGGTAAGGCCATGGCCCACCTTGTGTTAACAAATTTTAAGCCATTCCGTTACCTTTCTGCCTTTTTGTTAGAAGGTGTTGGCCTGATTCTGGTGTTGGAGACAACCTTAGAGACCGTGAGGTGATTCCACATAGTGGCATTTCTCCCTAAAAATACTATGCACTTAGGCGGTCTGGGCAATACCTGGCAGAAGATAAAGCAACATCTCTGCTGTCGGCGGCAGCAGAACTCCTCATTCCTGAAACTCTAGCTCCGGTACAGATGTTCCTCTCGGAAGAGGATGAACGCTGCTTGGTCTGAGTTTTGCAGCATGGACTTCAGATAGACTCGTTTTACTATATATGCAATGGCTGCTATGAAAAATGCTTTATATATATATATAAAATATTTATATATAAAGTTTTAATTGTACAAATATTAATGTATTCCTGTATTAACACTTTTCAATAATTATTTAAACACGCAAAAATTAAATATTTTTCTAACCTTGTTTGTATATATCTACGTATAAATGTGCATGTGTCTGTAGCCACCTTTGGAAAGGAGAGGTCTCTCAGAATTACAAAAYGTCCCTGTTTCTAGGAAGACGTGTTCAGTGATGCCAGGATAAAGTTACCCCTTGGGTAATGCAGCGTTTGATTTATGCACAGAAACATGGCCAGAGAGAAGGCAGGGTGAATGATTAATATAAATGACCTTGTGTGTTGCAGGGGCATCGGTTCACAGGTGTTGACTATTAACTCTTTCTCTCACACACACCCACCACCCTTTCTCCTTTTTTTTTTTCTTCTTTTTTTGTTTGTTTTTTTCCTCCATGTTTTTTTCATAGATAAAGAAGGCCTGGAAGGTATTTACTTTTCAAAAAAATACTTCTGGTTTGTCCTTGTAACCTGTTACTTTATTCTTGATGTTT
Organism: Phoebastria nigripes; assembly: GCA_035582835.1. NCBI lineage: Eukaryota > Metazoa > Chordata > Aves > Procellariiformes > Diomedeidae > Phoebastria > Phoebastria nigripes. Next base: position 509,816 of record JAYKAV010002818.1, on the reverse strand, counting down.
CAATATTCTTTTTTTTTTTTCTGCTCTCCAGAGTTTCATGTATTTTTGTTGAGGTACCTTTGTCTGGCTGCTAGTGGTTAGATGTGTTTGAGCCCTCTCTGAAGGGTTGTGGCTCTGGGCATGCAAGACTCATATTCTGCACAAAGGCAGTTACTTCTTTGTCTGAGTTTTTGTTGGTTGGGTTTTTTTTTGTTTGTTTTTTTGTTTTTGTGTTTTTTGTTTTTTAAATTAATCTCCCCAAAATGGAAACGTGAGTTGTTATGTGAAGCTGAATGGGTTGAGTGATGTTACTCCTGGGGAGTTTGGGTGGGATTGCAGTTCACTGTGACCTTATTAGATTCAGCTATCACCATCTTCTCAGATCATCTTTTATCTTTAGTCATTTACGGCGAGCAGTTAAACATTTCATGTTAAGGAAACACATTTTTGGTTCAACTGAAAACAGTTACCGAATCACATACAGATGTTTTGATAGTCCCTCTAACCAAAAGGAGATACAGAGCCATTCCTTGTCCTTCACAGGTCACCCCCAGTGAGGAAGGGGGGATTTGGGCAGGGAGGGCAAGAGGGTTATGTGTTTTGAGAGGTCAAAAACCAAGTCGCTGTCAGCTGGCAGGGTAGAACTTAATTCTCTTCATCTTTTTGGTACAATGTTGGCATCCCACCATGGCTTTCCATTCACCCTGTGGGTAAGTTTCTGCTAACCCATACTTCCTTATATTGCTTAATTGAGGAGTTATTTATTTACAGTAGCAAGGAATTAAGAATTGCTATGGCAAACTTCACCCCTCTTTTCTAAGGAATTATTTTAGCGTGGTTTCAAATGGTTTATTCAATCTCATTAATTTATTTTTTGTAAGTGTTAAAAACGCAAAACAATTATTGCAATATAATGATAATGTATGAAAATGTAAATTTAACCTGAAGCATTTATCAATAAATCGATGTATTTTTTTAAACTTTTATACCTACAGAATGTGCGTACTTTTTAAACTATAAATTTAAATTCTAAATAAAATTTGAATTAAGAGCAAAATTTGACTAAGCCTAGTTAGTGATTATTTAAACCTCAGCTGTTGCCATCCATTTGCACTGGCTGCACATGTGAATTAATTCCATAAAGACATTTAGCTTTTCAGAAGATGTTTTGTTCTGTTGTCATTTCTAGATTGACCCGACATTTTGGTTACATAATTAAAAAGAAAACCAAATCACTACTCAATTTAAATCCAAAAGGAATAATATTCTAAGTTGTCAAACCAGTGTTGTGGCAGCATTTCTTCTTCTTCTATTGCAGGATGCTGATGCTTTTGAACATAGCCTGGCTTCTGCACTGGGTGTGTAGATGTATTAGCACTAGCTGAAAGATGTTCGCATTTAAAGTTATTTGATAAATGATACATTAAGTTTTCATTGTCTATAATAATCTAGATGATGTAAGTGAGCACCTCTTGAAGAAGTGTAAGCTTTTCCTACGGGAGGGTTCTGTAACTCAGTGCAGCAGTGCGCTGCTCTGTCAACTTTAATATTTTAGCCTTACAACAGGAGAAATTAATGACGTGACAAACTGTATTAATGTTACTCTAATTAGTTAATTAAAATATAGTAAAGTATTGGTATTATTCAAATGAAACATTTGCTGTTAATCTAGTTATAACAACTTATAGAACATGCTTTGTATCTTAGAAATCCTCTCTTAATGAGACATTTCCCAAGTGGTATTTTTGTTATATGTTGTCCCTTATATATATTCATATAGATATTATTATATTTCATATAATTATTTATATAATCTGGTCAAGCTGCATCCTTCTTATGATTGTTATAGATTCTTAAGGAACAGGATTAGTGTGGGAATTACCCTAATCTAGAAACACTAAATTGGGAGATTAAAACAACCTGCTGCTACCAAAGTAGTAATGGACATTCTTTATACAAAAGAGCAGCCTCGGGCTGTGTGTGGCTTGCAGGGTAGAAGAGCTCCTGTCGAACCCCGTGGGCACAGCCAGGAACTTCTCTTACTGTACTAACCTTTGCTGGTGTCTGCTTGGTGTAACTCAGTTTGACATCAGGAGCAGCTCTTGTTCTGCAGGGGCTCTTACCACTGCTAGAAGAGGTTAAAAGCAGAGGGCAGAGCCTGCAGTTGAGTTAGAGAGCAGATGTCCTTGGAGTGTATGGACTTCCTTCAGGTGTCACCTCCGCTTCCCAGGTAAAGAAAATGGATGCAGATGCTCTTACAGAAACGGTTTCAAGACTTGCACCAAAATCGCATACAAATTGTTATACCCCAGTATGGGCCAGTGATGGCCATGTGCTGGGCTGGGTAGCAACCAAGAATCATAGTTTGTAGTCCCCAGGGAAAAGCAGAAATGCATCTGTAGGTCTGTGCAACTCTTTGCTGCCAAGCATTAAGGGTATGATACACTTAGGTGAGTTCAGGAATGGACTAGGCCCATTTGTAGAGTTTTAATCCATTGTTGTTTGTTAAACAGGATTGTCAAATGCTGCTTGGGCTGTGTGGCTGATCCAGCTGACACTGAATCGCTTCCCAAAGTGGCTTATTACAGGAGCATGCAAGAGATGGGTAGGGATGGTGTGGGATGTGGAGTAGAGGGGCTGGCAGCATGACCTCGGGCTGGCTTAAGCTGCTGGGGGCATACATCCTCAGAAAATTCAGATCTTTAGATCTGTCCTTCCCAAATGCGTAATGTATGTGCATGTTTATTAATGCACCAGGCAAGAAATGTAGCTGCAGCTATTCAGATGTGTTCTAAAAATAGAGGAAAACATCCCCAACAGAAGTAGATATCCAGGGCTTTTACAGAACAAATTATAAATCTGATAAGGCAGAGACACATCTGGTATTTCTGCTGCCAGGTCTTAACCCCTTCACCTTCCTCCCCATCCCAAGGTATATGGTTTTCTTAACAGTAAAAATGTGTTTTGATATAAGAAGTCTTTATCTCAAATTCTGGAGGTAGCAACAGTTGAAAGATGGTTATTTGGGGTGGGGGGAGGACTGGTGTTGCACTTTAGCGTAACTATCATGCATTTGTTTTAAAATGTCATCCTACATGATGAATTAACAGTTTTCATTCTGTTTGACTTTTTTAGAGCCATGCAGGAAACCCTGTAATTTGTCTTAATGACAAAATTTGCTAGGCAAAATTAACCTGTGGAACAGGCTGCCATGAGATAATGCAAAGGCAACCCTACAGGTATTTGAACGTCTAGGATTGCATTAGAGAGGGTAAAAGATCATGATGGGATGTATAATCTCATGTCTCTGGTGTTACTTGGGAACAGAGATGAGGAGGAAAATGGCTCGCAGGAAGGCTACTCCCTTTCCATTGGGGGATTCCTGCAGCTCCCCAGACTACTTTGCTCTGGGGAGGGACGAGGCTGATCAGCAGAGCACTGATCCGCTGCCTCCTTGCCCTCACTGTCAGGAAAACCCAGCGGAAATCCGGCTGTCTTCTGGAACACTTTCTTAATCAAAACTCTGAAGAGTGCCTCTGTGGTGGGGAACAAGGCTCACATTGAGGCTGCCACCTCTTCTGGGTTGTTGTGACAGAGCTACAGTGGAGGGGAGATGGTTGGGCTTTCCAGGTAAGCCATGACCATATGGTTGACTTTAATGTATACGTAGTTTGCAGCCCTCTTAATCAAAAATCTGTGGAAGGTGATCTGAGGTGGTGTTCTAACAAGTCCAGGCTGGATAACAGAGTGCTGAGCTTTTTAATTAGTCAGTTGTGGGATATTTACATATCTGTACGGAGCAGGCTGTTAGTTAAATATTGATTTAGCAGAGGAGCTGTGTTCTCCTGTTTGAGCTCTGACTGCAAACACCATGCTGCAGGTGGTAGGGACATGCTTGTTGAGTTTCCCTTGGTTTTAATTTAGAGGTAGTTTAATATGAGGGGCAAGGAATATTACTATAATATTTAAACTTCAAACTAACAAACAACAGACTATTTTTCAAACCAAGCCCTATCTAGTGGCACCAAACCTCTCTTAAATCCAACCAAAGTTCAATCAAAGTGGTAAAAGTATGTGATAGGGAGATCCTGGCTGTAGAAAATTGAAGGGGCATGTTTTTAACACTGCCTAAAGCCAATTTGCAATGTTTATTTCAGGACACAGGAGGCTCACACTGCTCCTGTTTTCTATTTGGCTACGCTTTACTCTGACGAAGCAGAGCACTGGGGCTGGCTATTGCTTGTCAGCCGAAGATCCTCTTTGCAAATCTCCGTATGTCAGTCGTCTTTTGTGCTTTAGCGTCTACTGTGACCATATGGACATTTGTTTGACAGGAGTCTGTGACCCTCAAACAGTTTGGTGAGTCATGGAAAGAGTGAACTCACCCGTACAGAGTTTAATCTGTCCTCCTCTGATAGATTTAATTTCCGCTTGACAGGCCCTGCTCAGTTACATGGTGTCTGACCTGGCTATTGAAACCGAGCAACCAGCAGAACACAGCTTCCGAAAGAGTTGTCTCTCTGGATGGAGGATGAACATTAATATTCATGAGCTATTACTCATTTACACTGGTTAATATTAAAACTTCTGTATAATACCATTATAGAGAACACAAATCTCTCAAGAATAATTGTCTYTTGGCAGAAATGCACACACTCAACAGCCACAGTGTGCTTGGTAAAAGCTGTTTGTTCTAAATAATACTGATTTCTTCGAGGGAACAATATATTTTAATGGCTTTTTTCTGTTTGTAAGCATTTGCTAGGCTTAAGTAACAATCATTTTCTAATCTCATGATGGTAAGTAAAAGTGGTTCAGCCTGCGAAGTTTGAAGGGTTTATGAATAGTGTGGTCAAATCTATGCTTTTGGTTCAGCAGCCCCTGAAATTTGTTTAGTAATCTACATGGTCCTCCCGTAGTGTATCAACATATGGATTCAGCAGAGGTGCAAGCAGCTCCCCTATCATGTAAGTGTAGTAAGTAATAAATAAAGACTTTATAGCATGGTGAATATTTGTTGTGGCTGCATTTAAGGGAACAGAACCAGGTTGGTGGTGTTGAGGGAGCATTGATGTTAACTATTCCCTGCGTAAGCAGTAGCATTATATGATGCCTTTTGAGCGTTGTGGTAATCTTCTTGGGATAGATCCTCTTGTAGCAGTGATGGCCACCTCTCTTTCCTGCTGTAATCCAGGTGACTGCAAATGCTATTTGGGGAAACAATTGCTTGTGGAAGTTGTAGTGGGTAGAGTAAAGCTAGCTAATGATGAAATCATCTTTAGTGTAAAAAATACCTTTGTTCCTATGCTTCATGAGCTGCAATGGCTCATTGATTTATAAGAGCAATTCAGGGTTTGGTTTTGATCTTTAAATCCCTTAGGTGAGAGTGGAGCCTTTGCATGAGGAGTTGTTCCTTCCATCTCCTGTGGTACTGTGATTGTTGTGGTCATCTGAGGTACCCACGTGCCTGCATGCCTGCCCTTCTCCCTTCAACGGCAGCTTGGGGCCATGGGGCTGCACAAGTCTCAGGTGAGCGTTCTTTGCTCTGGAGTGCTTTCTGTCACCATATCTCCAGAGCAGGAAATGTCCTGAACATCTCAAAAAAACCCTCCTGCTTGTCCCTAAGTTTTCAAGAGGAATGAATACTTTGGGGATGAGGGAGGAGATGCTTGCTGGAGCTGAGTAGCAGAATTTGGATGGCCTATGTGAATGTAACTACTGGAGTAGAATGGCTTCCCCTCTGGTGGGAGCAGGTGGATGTAGATTGGAGGGGTGAATACTGGCACGTTGGTTTGACTGGCTGAATTGTGTTTAAGATTTTTACAGCTTATAGAGTCCTGTCAGACACAGAACTTTGAAAACTATTATTTAAACAGATAGAATATTCATTATAACTGTATTAATGAAAGATAGTGGGGGAAGCGTGCCCAAAACAGTTGTTCTCTAACCACATTGTGAGTAAACAAATGGATAAAGTTAATGAAACATTAGTCTCTAACTGCAAGATGCTTTATTTCTGAAGCTAAACATGTTCTGCTGAAATAAAGAGGTCCTGAAATAAAAAGCTCAGTGGTTCTAAAGGTGGTAATGGGCTCTAAGCATCTGATGAGGAAAGTATTTCTTGTCCCTTTACTAGTCCTAAATCCGTTAGTATCTGCTTCTCCAGGTCCAGAAACACAGTATAGTCTGCATTTTCTTGCTCTTCCATCTCTTCTTTTGTTTTCTGTAGAGTAGTCATACTCTGAAGGAAAAACACATACCAGGCAATAATGCACTGTTAAGCTTTGAAACCTGTATGCAACCCCATTGCTTTCCAGTGGATAGTATCAGTGCTATCACAAATTAATGAAAATAGGCATCACCTAGGGTGACATTAACTGAATTGTCATTTCCTTGGTTGATTATTTACCAAAGAATGGATAGGCAAAATCCTTACGTGAATAAAGAATCATAGAATAGTTTGGGTTGGAAGGGACCTTTAAAGGTCATCTAGTCCAACTCCCCTGCCATGGGCAGGGACATCTTCAACTAGATCAGGTTGCTCAGAGCCCTGTCCAACCTGACCTTGAATGTTTCCAGGGATGGGGCATCTACCACCTCTGAGCAACCTGTCCAGTGTTTCACCACCCTCAGCGTAAAAAATTTCTTCCTTATATCTAGTCTAAATCTACCCTCTTTTAGTTTAAAGCCATTCCCCCTTGTCCTGTCTCAACAGGCCCTGCTAAAAAGTTTGTTCCCATCTTTTTTATAAGCCCCCTTTAAGTACTGAAGGCTGCAAGAAGGTCTCCCCAAAGCCTTCTCTTCTCCAGGCTGAACAACCCCAACTCTCTCAGCCTTTCTTCATAGGAGAGGCGTTCCATCCCCCTGATCATYTTYRTGRCCCTCCTCTGGACCTGCTCCAACAGGTCCATGTCTGTCTTGCGCTGAGGGTTCCAGAGCTGGACGCAGTACTCAGATGGGGTCTCACCAGAGCAGAGTAGAAGGGCAGAATCACCTCCCTCGATCTGCTGGCCACGCTTCTTTTGGTGCAGCCCAGGGTACGGTTGGCCTTCTGGGCTGCGAGTGCACATTGYYGGCTCATGTCCAGCTTKTCRTCCACCAGTACCCCCAAGTCCTTCTCAGCAGGGCTGCTCTCAATCCCTTCATCCCCCAGCCTGTATTGATACTGGGGGTTGCCCCAACCCAGGTGCAGGACCTTGCACTTGGCCTTGTTGAACCTCCTGAGGTTCACATGGGCCCACTTCTCCAGCTTGCCCAGGTCCCTCTGGATGGCATCCTGTCCCTCAGGTCTGTCAACCGCACCACTCAGCTTGGTGTCATCTGCAAACTTGCTGAGGGTGTACTCGATCCCACTATGTCATTGATGAAGATATTAAACAGTACCGGTCCCAGTACGGACCCCTGCGGGACGCCACTTGTCACCGACCTCCATCTGGACATTGAGCCATTGACCGCTACCCGCTGGATGCGACCATCCAACCAATTCCTCACCCACTGGACAGTCCACTCATCAAATCCATACCTCTCCAGTTTAGAGAGAAGGATGTTGTGGGGGACTGTGTCAAAGGCCTTACAGAGGTCCAGATAGACGACATCTGTAGCTCTTCCCATGTCCGTTGATGTAGTCACTCCATTGTAGAAGGCCACTAGGTTGGTCAGGCAGGACTTGCCCTTGGTGAAGCCATGCTGGCTGTCTCAAATCACCTCCCTGTCCTCCATGTGCCTTAGCATAGCTTCCAGGAGGATCTGTTCCATGATCTTGCCAGGCACAGAGGTGAGACTGACTGGCCTGTAGTTCCCYGGGTCTTCTTTTTTCCCCTTTTTGAAAATGGGGGTTATGTTTCCCCCTTTCCAGTCAGTGGGAACTTCACCGGACTGCCACAACTTCTCAAATATGATGGATGGTGGCTTGGCAACTTCATCCCCCAGTTCCCTCAGGACCCACAGATGGACCTCATCTCATGGAAGGCTGGAGTCTCTCCTCCCTTGAAGGAACAATGTTTATAGGGAAGTTGCCAAAATGTAACTTTTTGAAAGAGCAACTGATGTAAAAAGAAAAGCAAATTCATAGTTGTTAAATGTCCATAAGCTCTAATGCTCTTGCAGGAGTTTCACTTGACCAAGAGCTGAACTCGCATGAACTAGGACCATCTATTCCACTCCTAAGAACTGTAAATATGAAATAAGGAGCTGCAAAGCTATTCTGATTATGTCCATCCTGATTTTTGAAAATACTGTGGGAAATCCTGCCTAGCAAAACAGGTGCATTTTAAAGACCCAAAGAAACCAAGAAAGTTTTCTTAATTCCAAGTATTACATACTGTTTTCTCCCTCTGTGCCTCCAGCTCCATTTCAATTCTGTTTTGGCTTGAAACTCTTGATACTCTTGAAACTCTTGTTCACAGTACTTCAGATATTTGACTTCTCTCTCAAAATAATCAAGTATGTTGGCATGCTATTAACACAATGACAAACAAGGGTCATTACATGCCCAAAGACACCAGAATTATTGCTGATGATCTGAACGGTATTATTACTTTATCTGTATTGGGAATATAGGTATTTCTATCCAAATAATTTGCAGCAGAACAATATAAAGATGTGGATTGAAACCAATTGATTTTGGATACAAATATGCATGGGGTTAAATAATTTTTACTACACTGACTCCGAGTAGATAATCCTTCAGGAACCTGCACTGAAATAACTAAACCAGTTTTAGGTTGGTGATTCCACTAAATCAGTCCAAATCCTCACTGACCCAACTTCAGGCACAAAGAAACCATAAAATACCATACTTCAGTATTACACTATGCATTTATCTGAGATTCTGTGTTTTAGTTTTCGTTAGTCTCTTCAACAACTTAGTATTTTTCAGTGAATACTTCAGTTAGAATGAATGTAATCTAAATATTAGTGACTGCTCCTGGGTTAATAATTCTGTGCCCTAAATAGCGTAGTTGTAAAACACACGTAATTTGGGTATGTGTGTTTTCTCATGTTATAGCACTTAGTTAGCTCCTGCCTTGCTTTGGAGAAGTTACTTTTACTAAAATGAGGCTGCTGACCTGGTGTTATATTGCTACATACTGTAGCTCTGCACACAGCAAACCTTTATGGAATGTTTATAAACTATTTAAGTGCATACATTAACTTAAAACTGGGATAGGATGGGAAGAAGATTTTGTGTTGTAAAAATAACAGACTAGGTAGCAGGCAAGGCTGCTAGACTGGATTAGATGAAAACACTAGCTCGATCTTGGGCTGGGAGGTGGGGGAAAAGAACAACTGAAAATGATGTGGAAATAAAGAGAAATTAAAACTGTTTCCATTGTTCCCATGGCCCTTTGGTACAGACAGTCCTTATTTCAAAAGAGAATGAATGAGTGGTAATGTTAGTAACAGTTTGCAAAATGTGCTTTAACTAAGCTAGAACCAGATACTAAGATGTGTAAATCAAAGTACCAAATTTACAGGAAAAAAATTGACACAAATGCGGACAAGAAGGTGTAAAGAAAGCAACTCAGTATATTTACATTACTATGCACTATATGTTTTAATGCATGGAACCAGGTGTCATTTTATGCAAAAAATGCTGAACTCTTTACTGTGTTTTCATGTAGCCAGGTTGGAACAGTGGAATTCTGCCAACTGTCACCCAGGTTTCCTTTAGGTGCCTCCTATCTGAGCCCTGTGCAAAGCCAGCTTTGCTACAGGTGATCTTTGGAGAATATGGCCATACTGATCTCAAATTAATTGCCATCCATTTGAAGGCAAGTTTTTCCAGGCAGGCCTGTTTCTGTGTTGGGAGTTTTCAGGATAGTGTGTCACAGAGATTAATAAAAATTCTTACCAACCTCATTCCTTGAAGGGTGACTTAGTGTCTGACAGATTTCCAAAACATGCAGTACTCCAAGGTCATCAGAAACAGCTAAAAAATGCTGCTTTGCTGAAAGATATTTGACAAAAAACATATAAACAATCTAAATTCCAACAGTAACACGTACCTCCACCCAAACATGAGCTACAGAGGCTTCATTTTTGTTGTGGTCTTTTTGGTTTATTGTTCACTGCAGCAAAAAGGCAGCCTTATTGCTCTCTTATTTTCTTAACAAATGAAATTCCCTTTAAAGTTTATACTTTTAAAACTTTTTTTTTTTTAAATTAAATGCTTTCAGTTGCTTTATGCCGTGGTAGTACACTTAGAACTGATGTATGCATTTTCGTATATACAGTGCAGTGTTAAATTAGTGGAAGTGTGTACTTATCTATTACATAAGATCGTATGTAACAAGATTAGTGTGCCTTTGCCTTAGTTGCAAAATGGGCCATTTTGCAAACAGCGTGGCACAGTAAAGTGTAATCACCATCAACATACGTGAGGCAATCCAGGGGCTGATGAAAGTGATCATTGATTTGGAGATGTTCTGGAAATGAGATGGCTCATGAGTTTTCTTCAGCAAGTCCCAAATATCTATATTTCCATCGTCTCTGCCAATGAAGAAAACTCCTGGTCTTGTTAAGGACCATTGTCCCGCAGTGTATCTTCCTGCAGAGCAGCTTGACTGAAGGATCGGTCCATTCTTAATTTTTTTTGAAAACAAATAGAAGATAGACCCAACAATCAAACAGTACTATCCATTCACTACTTCAAATCTCCTATCATTTAAGAACATTCACAATTTAAATGATCCTATTACAAAAATTATATCAATGGCAAAATAGGTATCACCTTCTGCAGATGAAGAGGAGAATTGTGGGGAAGTAAAAATCCTGGGATCTCACTTCCAGTCTATTAAGGTAATCTGTCTATCTGCTGTTAAAATCTGTGGTCTTGAGATTTTGCCAGGTGCAGCTAACCTGGATTCTTACATGAGAGGAACTGTAAAAAACCCCACATTTCTTTGTCTTCAGATGATGAAAAGACTGCATCCTAAATATGAGTTCTTCAGCCCTGTTTAGCACACATTGCCTTTATTCTTTGGTTTCCCTAGCAGCAGAAATAATTTGTTGAGAAGCTACAGTTTTTACAAGGTTGGAATTGAAGAAGGTCACTGAATTTTTTCTGTAAAAGGCAAGTTTACAAAGCTATTTCTAAAATAGTTTTCTGATGTGAAGAAAAAGCTCTTCTTATACCCAATTTATTTCTAAACTATGAAGCTTTGAGACTTACAAACATTTCTGAAAATACAGATTCTGAGGCTATTATAGTTCTGTCTTGTATATCTATCAATTATGTTACAGCTGTGTTAAAGTAACTTACTGAAACCCCTTCTTTCCAAATGGCAAAATTCCGGCCTCCAATGCTTAGAACGATGTCTTTAAAAAACGGACATCTCTGGAGAGTGTTGATAGTTTCAGTGTGGATGGTGTATTTCTGAGTGTGCTTCTGACCTAACAGAATGAAAAAGGCAGTGGCTTGTAACTAATGCCTTAGTGATCATCTTCACAAAGGGAGTTATGTGAGGGGAAACAGGGGTGCAGGATCCAGCAGAGGCTTCAAAGATACTAGCCTCATTTTTTTGCTCACAAGGTATAGGAATTGGAATTGCCACAAATCTAGTTACTGTGAAGTATGATTTCCATGATTTGTGCCAATAGGTACGTAGTGATGCACCTGTGATGCTGGAGAGGGCTTTTGCTATTCTGTCGTGATAGCTAAACTGCATACACTTGTGAGGCTGTACTGCTGAATCCTGGTGTCATCAGTGAGATAGGCTATTATAGCAGATGAGCAAGAACCTTAAAAAGACAGAGTATAGGTGCAAATATTTTAAAGTTAGCAATGTATTAAATTTTAAACAGGTATTAAGAAACTTGTACTTACTATGTGGTTTTGCCGAGTCACTATCAATTTCCATTTTCCAGTCGGAATAAAAAATTTCTCCATCCTGTGATGCCAGAAAAATCAAGTAAATGCATTTAATATTAAATATGTTCTGAGTAAATTAAAATGAAAGTCTGCAGCCAATGACTGAAAAAACACTAAAATTTTGGATCACCATTTTTCAGTTACGTATTGCCAAAACAGCTTTACTTACCATGATGTATATAGGTAATCCTTCCTGCGGAATTAGGTGCTCTATTCCTACAGTTCATGCTTTGCTCCAGTATTTGGGGGAAAGGTGACCGGATGCAAAAAGATAGCTAGAAGCCAAATTTTCATTTCCACATGAACTCAAAACTGGGAAAGATTTTGGAATTTTAGATATGTAGGGTAGGTAGAGGGCTATGAATAGCTGGGACTTCCTAAAGTAGAAATAAGTTGTGGGGGAAATTGTAGTATAAACATTTTCACCTGACATTTGGGGAAACACTAAAAAAAATATTACTAATCTTATGAGTTCTGGAATAAGGAAATACTGTTTGGTTCCTGATGGCAGGTAGTGAAGTTCAACATATTTTGGAAATGTCTTCTAATTCTGCCCTTCGAGTAAGGGTTCATAGTCTACCAAATATTGGGGGTTTATTATTATTTTAAGCATGTAGCTAAATGCATTAAAATGGGAATAAAATGTGACATGTCCAGAAAGATCTTTTTAGTTAACACCTGAAGAAAACATGCAAGTCCATACATTTGTGAAAACGCTATTATTTAATTGTTCAGTCTTTTGGATATCTTGAATTAACATTTTCATTAGTAATCTATTATTTTCACTTACTTCAGTTCCAACAAAAAAGTTGGTGGAGATATTCTCTAGCACTTTCAGATTTTTGCTTGAAGGAGTATTCATCTCTGTATATGGGCTCTCTTTGGCAGGTACTTCTAGTGTGTTCAGAGATTGCACCTTCTCTGGGAAACAGTACGGATACATCTATTTATTATACACTGGAATTTATCAGACCAAGCAAATCCTTTGTCTTATACAGGTAATTCATGGATAAGGGGGATTTCAAGAGGAAAGATGAAGAAAGACTGCCAAGTAAAGCAGCAGTTTTTCAGGTTAACTGTTTCCTGGTGGAATCTCCCCGTTGCTGCAGCTGCTCTGAAGTCAGTGTGTCCCATACCCAGACAACTACTTAGGGTAGCACCATTCTGTTCTTCATCAGTTTTACACAGCATCAGTGTCTCCGTGGGAACTGCCCTTATGCATCCCCCTTAGCTGCTGCAACCAGGAGCTAACATTTCTGCTCCAGGGAACGGCACAACCTGCCTCCTGCAGTCTGTGGTGTGACAGTGTGCACTGGAGCAGCTACGCCACAGCAGCTCAACTGCCAGAAAGGCATCTTCTGGCATGGTTTGCAGTCACTCTCTCGGGTGGTCTAACTCCTGGGCTACCTGTGTGTCAGCTTGCCAGCTTTACAAAGGGCTCAGTAGTGTGTCCATACCACAAAGTACCATAATAAGAACGGATCTACTATAGAATGTGAAGTGCTAACTTCAAATTTGGTAGTGAAGAGTGACGCCTCTATCCAAAGTACTACAGAAATACCTACAATATATACTGTTACTCCAGGATTATTTTTCTAAAAATAGTACTCTATAAGGGCTGAAAAGGACATACTATTTCAGGGATGAAGAGACTGGGTGGGGGACTTGCATGGACTATTAAGTGAAACCTGGCAGAGTTACTGTGGATACGGAACTGCTCTTTYTGTATTCAATACATGTACATATCTTTGTAGTCAATACATGTATGTTGCACTCTGCATACCAGTATATGTAAGAAACCTTTTTCCTCAGATGCATTTAGCTATACATTTTGTTGCTCAGCTTACATTTTGTATGTACTGAAATATAAGCTTATTAAAAACATTTTCCCCAATAACATGTAATAAAAATATTACCTGAGGTTTTGTAATGATAATGCAGTTCCCTTAAACTAATTCTGATGGGACCGTACTCTCTGTTGGTATCGCTTTCGCACAGGTTTATCTGTTCAGAAAAAATGCATTTGCTAGCTCATTTTGTCAGATCTTTGAGGTACAAGACTAAATGACTTTCTGCTGTAATGGAACAGGTCTTTTCGGTTTGCAGTGTGTCTGTAATAATCCACAAACAGTATTTGCTGCCTCACGTGCAAGCACAGAGAAAATGCAGACCTGTGGTTTCTCTTGTGTTAACCTTTCCCTGTAAGGATTTTGCCATGTTTCTAGCAAAAAAAAACCAGCTCTAGTGGTCATGCTTGTTCAACAACTGTACCAGCTGCAACTATTCTGAGCAGCACAGATCAGCAGGTCCAAAATTATTATTTTTTTAACTAACAGATAATTTTCAGTCTCGCTTTTTTCACAAACTGCTATGACCATTTTCATCAGACTGACTGTTGGGTTGCCAGTAATTATGGTTCTGTTGACCATGACAATGTTTCACAGTTTGGGACCCACTGAGATAGAAGCACAGTGGTTGAAAAGGCTGACAGGAACTTACACTATTAATACAACTACTTCTGCACCTACTGCAGTTTTTAAGAGGCAGTCATGCTGTTTCTTGTGAGTTAGCTTTTCAAAATGAGTTTTACTGAAGTTTCAGAGGAACGTTGAAGTCTTTCATTTCATAATCAGAAGGAAATTCACAAGGAAGTCACAATTTGCTGGAAAAATTAAAGAGTTGGGGAAGCAAAAGAATACATTCCTATGGAGTTCTGGCCATATCTACAGTTTGGCTTGATCCTTCTGTTCTATATTTGTGTACAGTACCTTTGTGAGAGGTTTCCAGCAGAGATCTAGATGCTTAAAAGTATCTGGAACATCAGGGGGCGTATGAAAAATTTCTTCCTCTTTTACTTTCTGAGATGAAGGTTGTTCAGGAAGTTTGGTGGCTGGAATATCCCAAAATAATATTGAGCTGCAAAATGATTGTATAATGTTATTCCCTGTTTTTGTTTCAGTCAGATGCAGTTTTCCACACATTTTAAAGTTGCTTTTTTTAGCCTTTCATCTTCAAACTTTACATAGCAATAGAGACTCTGAAAAGTAGACAAATGCTAGACACTTAATTGCTTCTTTTGTAAATGATGGCATGTATTCCTTTATTCACCATTTCATCAGTTGTTAACTATACCAAAGCAGCTAGATAGCATTCAGTTTGCTTATGAAAAGTTACTGGATGAAGTTACTGGTACTACCTGGGTGAAATTCCTGGAGGCTGAGAGAACTGGACAGAACTCTAGCAGGTAATCTAGTAATCCAAATTGAACCTCATTCCTAATTCTTGTGTGTACCAATTTATTTGCTGACATTCAAGGTAAATGATCCCGCTCACTTGAATCTGTCATCTCATTGGAGTTTTCAGCCCTCTGATTGCTCCTGTTGCTCTACTCTGGACATTCATTCACAGATTTTATATAGACAATGATAATTTTCCTCATTGTTGACATCTCTTTCCCTTTTCTAACAGGAGTTGCTCAGGGACCTGTGCTCTTCAAGGATGACATTACAGTGACTTCCCTGCTCTTACTTCAGGTGAATGCTTTTAATTTGGAGCCCTGGTGTGTGAGTAGTTAAAGTTATTTCTTCCATGTGCATTACTTGCATTACACTGCAAACTTATTAACAACTGTATGTGCAATCATTCTTCTAACTTAATTCTTTGAAGTCTTCTCTGTATTTGATTAGGGAAAATAACTTTGTATCATTACCAAATTTTGCTCTCTCTGACCCTCCTTTTGATGTAACTAGCAAATATATGATTGAGCCCAGCCATGCAGCCTTGAAGCCTTAAGCCTTTTGCCATCATGAAAGCTAAACATTTATTTCCACTTTTTGCATTCTGCCCCCTTGCCAGTCTTTCACACAGGATAGTGTTTGGTCATAACCATCATGACTATTCAGTCCACAAAAGAGGAGATTCATACAGAATAATTTTGCCAGCTAAGTCTCCAAGTTTAAATATAGTTTACAGTATTTCTGTGGCCTCAAAATCTTTAACAGCTTTTTGTGCAAGTCACATAATCAATGTAAGTGTGGGGGTGTAGCTCTCCAGGCCAATGTGTGTGTGACCAACACTCTTCTTAAGGTGTACACAGAATACAAATGTATACATATGAGGTTTTTCAGTTAATGAACCCTTAATGCCGTTACTGTAAAGGGCTTAACTGGCGAAGAACTTGATGTGCTTGTCTTCTGCATACAGAATTTCAGCTATTCAGGATAGGCTGATAGGAATCCAGAAGTGTGCTAGTTAAACCATGGAGTACGCTCCATAAAGCTTTCCAAAGGAAACTGGAAGACATCTTGTAGAGTATGCATTGTATATACCAATCAGGGGAGCAGGTTACAAGCTGCATGCAAATTTCAGCTCTGTTTTCAAAAGTAGCACCCATTCGGTTGTCCTAAAAATAACAGTAATAATAATTACAGGGGGAGAAGATGATGAGAGACAAAAATTATACTCTGCTAAGTAAGTACTTCAACACATAAAATGGGCTTCTAGAAAGTCACTGTTTCTGCTTGGGTAAGGTTTGAAAATCAGGACTTATTAACTTGTAGTTATAAAGTCAAGCTATTTTACAAACGTACTTCAAGTGGACTGATACCAGCTTTGCCTGCTAAACACCTAAAATTCTAAATTAAGTCAGCAGGATAAATACTTGCTGGCACCACTGCAAGTCAGGCCCTCCTTAGGTTGCCGTGTTTGTAACTTTTTTTTATCCAGCTTAACCAAGGAGCAAATCATTGAGAAATTTATCTTGAACAGTTAAGCGTAGTGGGAGTGAGATCTCTTTGCCAAGTTTACACCATGGGTCATCTCTCTTAAATTATCACTCGGCTAGACCACACTGTGGGATGGTAGTGGTGCCTTCAAATGTTAATTATTAATAGTTTAGTTTGCGTATGTGGGGTTCTGCAGGTTTTATAGTACTTATCATTTACCAAGTAGTCATTGTTTTATATCAAATTTATTTTAATTTATTCAGAAAAATAAAGGAAAGGTGTCGGTGGGGGGGGGGAACAAGTGATTATAGGCTATGCCCTCATCAAATATAATTTCCAGTATCTGCAAAACATATATATTTTGGCTAAAACTGTACTTATCAACCATGTGGCAAAGTTTCAGCTACACTTTTTTTTTTTTAGGCCAAATCCTACTCTTATTTTCATTTATGAGTTGTCTACCTGGAGTCAAAATGGTAGTCTCACAACCATGCAAAGCTAAATTAGGTTCTGGATATGGCTTTGAATACTTTTTCATTGATATGTAATAATAAAGTGCTGATTTTAGGAACTGTACCATAAAAACTGCAGTGCTGTGCAAAGGCTGACACACATTCCATGTTTATGTAACAAAAAGTATGTCCCAGTATATGTTGCTAACCATTGACAAAGTGATTCCTTTGTCAGTGTTATTTATCAAGCATGGGTTTCCTGTATCTGTTATCCCAGATGAACATGAAAACTGCTTTCTGAGCCTAAACCTTGGCAAAAAAAAACCCCACCCAAACAACAAAAACCACAACAGCATTCTGCTATCCAATCCCTTTCTTTCATGTTTTATATCTGGTACCAATTAGTATCCATGGGTACTACTGTAGCATAATTTAATAATGAACAGTTGCATCAGCTTTCTTTTTATGATATATGTGCACCCTTTTCCTCCCTTTTCTTGTAATGTTGCTAAGGACTGCAGTATTTATGAAGTCTTAAAAATTTGTTTTCAAAAAACTATTGATATATTAATTTGCATAAACCTTTTAAAGATCTCAGTTTTCCTGCTCTTGACCTGCTTTTCCACTGTCATTATTTTGCATCTGAATACATTTGCATTTCAAACTAATTTGGGCAACCATTTGCAGTACTTTGATAGTAAATGAGCATCCAACACTCCTGTAATAGTGTTGGACCCTTTAGCTACATAGACCCTAAGTTCTACGGACCTTTAAAACCATCACAGAAAATGAAAGTTTTGAGTAAACAGGCAGCACCTAGAAGAATTAAGGTAACTACAATAACACCATTCTTGGGTGCCTAGATATTTAGGTAATTGAAGTTGTTCCCCTGAATTCTTGGCGGCAGGCTAGATTGCTTATAGTAGAAATTAAACATATTTTAGATATGGAAGGCTTATTATAATTTTGAATTATAATTTTCAGTAAAGCTACAGAAATTTTTTCCAGTATGAGCAGATTCATATCAGATTGAGAACACAGCACAGTTGTAAAGTGCAATGAACGGGACAAGTAGCACCAGATTATTTAATATTTAGAAAATGCAGTGAGAAATAATGAAGGCTATTACAGATAATTGAATCTTTAATATTTTATCTTGAGTTTACACTATGATTTCTGAGGTAGTAGATTAGGAAAACAATAAAAAGAAAAGTGAATTTTTAAACTCACCTCAGAATAATCTGGCAGCCAATGTATATCTGTTACTGGTTTTTTATGACTATACTGTATGGAAGAGACTGCACAGTATCTCACTAGAGGTGACTCTGTGCTACTCTGCTGGACTTGCATAAGTGATGGCTAGAAATGTTTTAAAAAGAGATATCTTAGTGTATTTCCCAAATACAATAGTAGACCTGTCAAAGAAAAAAGGTTAATTCTTCTTCACATATTTCAGTTCAGTTTATAGAACTTTCTAGGGGTCTAATACCTTCCCTTTGGAAAAAAAATGCAAAGCATCAAAACAGGCCTTTGGATATGAAGCTCTAAAAAGAATTCCAACATGCCTCCACAGGTACACACACATCCATTTATGTTATTAGTTCCTCCTCTGCTCATAGGTCTCTCTTCTGCTTATCCCCTTTATAGTCGTCTTCCACTGAAATCTGCTTCTCATCTTCCAAGCTACCTTTTTTCTGTCCATAAACTTCCAGAATAATTTTCAGTATTACATTCAGCAACAAATGCTATATGTATTTGATAGGCTTCATAAGGCAAGAGTTGAGTATATGTTGGTGCCCGTTAAAGAACAGACCTATTGAAGCCTAAGTCTGCACAAAATGCAGTAAAGCTATTAAGCTGGACTAATCAGGTAGAAATTATATTGTGATAATGGGTTTATTTCATCAACTCATCAGCTTGCTTATCCTTTCTAGTCTCTCATTGCAAAGATTATCTACTCCTCTGTTTTGAGTCAGGATACCTTCACCCATTTTTCCCCGCAGACATATAGATGTACTGCAATATATTTAGAATGGAAGCATTCACCGTATTAACAGCTGTTATCTTGATTCCATCAGCAACAGTTTTTGCATTTTGCAGCTTTTCTTCATGTTGAGAAATATCCCACAGTACAACCTACAAYGAGAAATGAGTATATTACGAATTATTTAATCCTTTATATTAATATGCATTTTTTCAAATACAATTCATGGAGGTTTGGGGAAAAATAAGAAATTCACTCTCTGCACTAGAACTTATGAAGTCTTTAAAGTATTGCATCTTCAGTCTGATGCAATCAGTTGAAAGGCTACACTTGTCTCAACAAAAAAACAAGAGTCTTTACAGCTTGACCTATTTAGCAGTACTACAAAGAAGCATCATACAGTAACGGCTCAGCTATGGAATAACCAGGCATAACTTCAGTACATGATCAGAGAATTTCTGAGACTCTGTGACATCTGTCTTGTGACAGTATGTGTTATTATGGATGTTGAGTACATCTCTTCACCCTTATTTTTATACTCTAAGAAAATACAGAACTATCCAATTTTATTCTTAAACAGAGAATTAACACCTGTCCATTGATGGAGCCACCAGCAATGATATTTGGATCACTTGGACTGAACTGAAAGCAGTAAATGTCTTCAGGACACTCCAACATTAACTAGAAAGAAGAAAAACAAAATAGTTGAGAAATACAGTCACACTGATTGTTTGTTCTCTTGTTATTTAAACACTCGGCATATTTAAAAGTCCTGATTAAATACCTGAGGGTGGATAGGGTCAAAAAAACTCCAAAAAAGTATTACTGACTGCTGCAGCAATGATTTATCAGAAAGGTTAACTTGCTCTTCATAAGAAAGCCGCTCTCTTGCTGACACTGCTATAATCCCTGATTGAGAGAGAAAATGAATTTTCTCAGAAGAGACAATTCAAGTTTCAACATGCTGTTAATTATTCTAAGTAAGTCACTTATACCTTCTGAATACAGTGCAAAAAAAGAAAAAAAAGACCCAACGATGTATTTATATTTTTCTTTTTACAGATCAACTTTGAGGAAATTATTTTTGTTACTTAATTTTAAGTTATTTAACAATGAGTTGTAGAACCTAAGCATCAGGATAAAATTCAACTTTTTTGCTACTACTCCTTAATGGTGTAATACTGCACCTGAAATGATGTGACAGGCACATAGTCCTGGCCACCCATCACGAAATCAAATCTTTTGTAGCTGAATTAATTTCCTACACAGGCTGCAGTGTTGGCTATTAGTATGCTGTGCAGCTAGGGCACTTATATAGAACTTAATTGTGCCTTTAAGCCTGGCTGTGTAGAGCAGTAATCCACGGCAGGGAGCAGGAGGAGACATTTAGTATGCCTCATGATGCTCCCTGGCACTCAGCAGAGCTGCGTCCCATTGTGGCTGTAACATTCCTCACAAGTATTAGGCATGCTACAAGAACCAGCGATGGGGAGAACAACAATGGTATGCAGAGCCACCAGAGGGACCTGGCACAGTTGCAGCCCCACTTAAATGAGCTTCATCAGGGAGAAATTTCCCTTTCTTATTATCTCCACTTATACATTAGTGTGAGGGGCTTTGCATGGCCTGTCTGAACTCTACAAAGAATTTGTCTGTCTCATTTTTCACTTTGTCTCAAATCAGCAATTCTGACAGACATACTAAATCAGTTTTGATTTGTTTTTAAATTTAAAACCTGATAATTTTATGAAAGATGCATATTTTATAGCTGTCATATAATACATGTCATTCAAGTCTCAAATCACTATTTTAACCACATTACCATAAATGGTTGGATGCCAACAAACGCAGCTAATAGTTCTGTCCTTGAGATGGCACAGATCTGTAAATGATTGGTATGCTTTAAGATAAACATCTGGCTTGCCACCAGAACTGCTTTCATCTTCTGCTAGGGCCTTCCAGTCGTCAAAAAAAGCATTCATAATTTCATTTTGCTGCAATGCAATTTCCATTCTGTTTTGTGAAAAGAACAGTTAACACTTTCAATAATCCAGATGTGACTACTCAGTAGTAGAATCACAAATATTTCTGTAAAGAGGCAGCTTTTGTTTTACACAAAATTATGACCGCAGTAGTAAAAAAAGGAATTATTTCCTCAGTGATGCATCACTGTAAGGAAACCTTCTTCCATTTAAATATGAATAACTAATTGTACCAGGAATTTAACTCTAGTTCTGTGTGGATCAAGTACAGTGCAATTGTCCAATTCTTGTGCAAAAAGTGTCAGTAAATGGGACTTGTCCCATGACTAAGGGCTGTAGGACAGCACCTTTGCTCTTCTGCATAAGCCTCTGCTGGAGTGAGCAGTGTTTGAAAGATCAGCTTTGCAGCTTGTTCGAAAAGATGTATCACTATCAACTTTAACAGTTCTAATATCTATTTAAACCAACATTCATATTTATATGGCATAGACTTCATGTTAATTTTCATAGAAACAAATATTAAGTTAATATTTGTTAATAGTAAAATAATAAGCAAGAGAAAAAACCAAAACAAAAAAGTATATAGAAACAAACAAACAAACAAATCGGTATTTGACCAGACCAATGGTCCACTCAGACAAGAGTTCTTGCTTGTACTCTATATTATTTCAGGTAGACTTTAATGTGTATTGCAGCAGTAATTTTACCTTAAAAGTACTGATGTAAGAAATTCTTTCAGCTTCTCAGATGACAGACACTCTTCTTTCTCTTCATTTGACAACTGTCTAGGAAAATACTGCGTGGCTGCATTTTTTGGATAGGTCCTGACCAATTGGAATAAATTTGAATGTGAGTAACTATAGAAACAATTTCAAAGACAGAAACCCATGTAATGTGTAAAATTAAAACCTAAGTATATTCAGTTTTTCTATAAACTCTTTGGAAAAGAGTAAAAGAAGAAAGATGTAAATAGAGCATCCAATTCTCTTCTCTTAATCAGTTTGTAACTGAGTAACTCCAGAGAGTTGAGTTAATTTACATAACTTTAGTTGAGATCAGAAACGGTGCGTAGCTTAATAAATAAGCTGATAAATATTTTCTCACACTTACCATTTTGTCTGAGTACTAGCTTCTCTTACTTTTGGAACCATTTGTACGCCCACATCTTTTTCAAGCATTTTAATACTGAAAGTTTTGTCTTGATAGGACGTGCACTCAACGTAACTGTCTTTTACATGTGAAGCATTCTTATCAGTAAATGTAATTGGTGCACCAAACTTCCTGCGTACTCGAGAAATCATATACCTAATCTGGAAAAGAGGTATTTCTGTAGTTAGCAGAGGAGAAAGTTTTTGGAAAGTTCGTTCTGTAAAATGGCAGCATTCATATAATTGTAGAATTAGTTCTATTGATGATTTCTGTGCTGAGTTTACTTACTTTTCTGCATTTTGAAATTCTGAAGTGCTCATATAAATAACCTACATATGTAATAGAAGACAGGTTTGTATTTCTAAAGCAAGAAGTTGCCTTTAGGTGACATCTTGGATTACTGCTAGTAGGATAAGAGAATTACATTTTCTAATTCATGCAATATCAAAACTGCACCTTTAATTAAAGGATTGATTTGCAGGAGGTCTTATGTAATACTGCATCGGACTTCCAAGACCTAACTTTTCAGCCCTTCCATCTTAGTGCAATTCTCAACTTTGGGTGAGGTATTTCAGCTTCCCTTGTAGTGCCTAGGGAGAGAAAAGTACCGCGAAGAGGATCCATAAAAATCTGAGTGAGGAGTTTCCTTATAGTGAGAACTAGGAAGGAAGAAGGGATGTGGCTTGACTTCTACCCACAAAGAGAGGTAGGCACTTGATTTCAGGCAGTAGAGAGGAATTGCTTTGTCTTGGATTCATAACCAGGTACTTTTTCCCAGCACTTCCCACAGAACTGGAAAGGAATGTAGGCTGAAAATACTTCTGAGTGGAGCTTGCCAGCAAGGTAGAATACAGAATACTTGGACTGTGAACGTGGGTTAAATTTAGTGGCTGTGAATTAGCTTTAGAACAATCAGACATCTTTTTAAGTATAAGCAAGATGTCCAGTTGCTGAGAACTATCAAAACTAAGCCAGTCTTCCCTGAACAGGGATTTAGGTATTGAGTAAAAATCACTGATGGACAGTTAAATGCTTGGAGATGCCCCACACATCACAAGTTAGGTGACAGCTGTGAGTGGATCTACTTTTTGGACGTATAACTTTCTCAGTATAATCTGTAGGTGTAGTTAATCAAATATGTCCTTCTGTAAAGTCAGCTTGTAATACCCATAGTCAGTAACATTTATTCTGAGGTAGAGAGCCCTTAAAAGTGTTGCATGCTACTTAAATACCATCCGTATAATGAAACAGAGTTCACTGGGCTCCATGGAAACAGAACTAGGTCCTTAGAATATAATTACAATGGCTCAATTTGTAATCTGGCCAGATAGTAAATTGAGCAAAAAGTGGCAGAGATGCTAATGACCAAAGATGATCAGGACTTTTGAATTTACAGCTGAAAAAGTAGATATGTCCAATGCAGTCTCACATGCCTTATTTGCAGGATTTAAAGAGAACAGAGTTGTAAAAAAAAAAAAAAAAAAGTTTCTGCAGCACTTTCAGTTTTTGTTAAAAGTTGAACTATTTCTCCATTTCTCTCTTTTTTTTGTTTTCTTGAAACAACCCAAGCAAAACTAGGATTGCAACTTTCAGTTTCCTGACTTTTTTTTTTTTTTTAAGGAACTTAAAATAAATTTGGTTTTTTGATATTTGTTTGATTGACTAACATCTCTGATTCTGACCTTTGTAACAGTGTCTTTAACACATTCTTCTTCAACTTCCTTTTCGCTGCCAAGAGAAACCCAAGGTTTGTGGACAGGAGGCTTATAAGGATGGACTTCCAGAGTTTCCTCTCTATTTTCTTCTTCTTTTTCTTCTTTTTCTTCTGCCGTTTCTGGAGGCTGTGACATCAAACAGTGAGAAATGGTACTTTTTCAAAAATTTGTTACTGAAATGTAAGTATGAACTAGAAACCCAGTTTTCAGTCTTTATTCACACATTCTTTACTTTTGTCTCAAGGCAGTAAGTCTGGCTATACTGTGCCCCTGGGTACAATTGGGTTAGGTCCCATTCGTTCATTTGTGCATTCGAATTTTCCAATAGATGTTACATATTTAATATTTAACTACTAAAGAGAGACTGTTGTCTTGAAAGCAAGTCACTGTAATATAAAAAGAATTTACAGTGATTKTCTACATTAGGCCCTGCTGCCTGGAATTGCAATTTGCTTTTCTATTAATTGTTACTTCTCCTGATGCTGGGTGACAAACTCATGTTGAAAAATTATATAATCTACCCATAAACCTTTTCCTATGATGCAATCCCCCAAACAAGGGGAAATCTTCTATGTATCTAGAGTTATTTAGAACTCAAGAATATTTTAAAGTATGATTTGAAGAATATATACATACATATTGTGAAAAATAAGCATAATATTTCTATGAAGATATATTATAATCTTTTATTTTTATGTCTTACTTAGAAACCTGGGTCTCGGCAGAGGAAATTAATGCTTATGATAAAAATGCAGCAATGGGGGTTATACTGGCCCTCTGAAGTAAAACACAAAAATTTAATTCAGTCTTTCTCAGCCTAAAAGACATTTTTACAGTGATACACATATTTTTCCATGATCAGATTAACCTTTAGAGAAACATTCTGGCATGCCAAGCACATCATATGCTTACAAATACAATACCATTCCTGAAGTATATGTTTGAGACAAGATTCTGAAATATTCATAGATAGAACAATGCTGTGGTATACTTGGATTTTCTTACCTTCAGAAGGTTTTCCTTGGCTTCCTCAGAAGCAACAAAGTAAAAGTTCTGTCCGTACTGGAACTTTGCATCAAAAACTACCAAAAGTTCTTCCCCTGGATATTCCTATTTTAATTAAAACAATTAGTGGAAAACTGAAAGCAAATAACATACAAAACAGACATGAGCCTGTGACTGGCAAAGCTGCCACTAGTGTAAATTCAGTATCTTTGGTTAATCTTGTGGTCTTAACAGAGAATTTCATGTTCTAATTGAAAAGAACAGATGGATTTTATTTTGTAATAAAAATAAGTCTGGGACAAAACTAATCTTTTCATACAGAGAATTAAACAGGAAAGAAATTGTTTTAATGATTCTCGATAAATAGACCATAATTAGGGGAAGCCAAAATATGTGAAGCTCTGCCAGTTCATAGAATCAAAACTAATAATATTTATGTTACTTTTAGCATATTTTCAATCTAAATTTAGTTTATTTAAAAAAAAAAAAAGTGCAGGGTGAGCCATGAGAAACTTTCAGTTGACAGTGGTCCATGACCTATAGCCTTTGGATATTACAGCATTAGTGTATTTACACAGAGTCAAACAAGGACAGACCTTATCATTAAATGAATATATACTCTGAAAGCATGAAGTCTTAAAGTGAGAACAAAATAAGCTACATACTACGACGACTTTTCTGACAGGGTGGAAATCAGAAATTGTAGCTCTTGTTTTCAGGTCCTGAATGATGTCCTCTTTTTTAATAAGTTTGAAACAATTTTCTTCTGTGACATCTTCATCAACTCGGCAATTAAAAATTTCTTGGGTCTTTGTAGTGAAAACTAAAGGAAAGATTTCTGGGTGGCCTATGAAAGAAAGCAAAATTGTGTGATAAACAAATTCAGAGTGTTGTTTAAACATAAACATACACTTTAATAACTCTGGGTCTTTACTGTTTCCTAGCAGAATGCCTTTGAATCTCTCAGCTTAGTTTCTGGTATTTTGGAAGGCATGGAATACAAATTATATTACATTTTGTTAATCTTGGAAAAGACTCTACCTAACATCTCCTACTTAATGAATATGTTATTCCTAGTATGAGGTTTTTTGTTCCTCTCGACCTACAGGTGACTAAGAGCTTTAGCGAAGAGTCATTAATGGACTGTTTTTAATACCTTAAGGACACAACTGCATGGCTCTGATTTAAGAGAGCCCTTGAATAAATATACTCTAGTCCTTCCCTGTAGAGCGGTGCCGTGTTAAGCCAATGTTTAATCGAGATGAGGCTTCAATGCCCTCGCAAATAAGGATGCTTTTCTGATTTTGGACTTTCATCTTCGTCCCATCGAGTTCAGAGTGCAGTTGAGTCTATTTCTCACTAAGCAAGTGAGACTAAAGCAAGGTCACTAAGATTCAAGCCAGATATTTATTTTCAGCTTTGCTGGAGAATATATAGCTGTTGTTTTCTACACACATGACCTCTGTTAGGTTCATTCATATTAATTCAGAACAAGCTATTTCTTATCCTAGCTCCGGCACTGTTATCTTCATTGGTTTTAGTGAGGCTGGGTGCAGTTAGGTGACCCGTCAACTGTGCTTTGCAAACACTCAATCTGAAGATAATATACAGTGCTTCTTGTTAAGTGTGTGTCAGCTGTATGTAAGTAACACTGGTCCTTCCCATATTACATGTTCTGCCTTCCAGCTTACATAACAGCTATAAGTGATTAAGATCACTATAGGCCCAGCTAGTTGAATCCTGCCGCCTAAGAGACACTTTTCTTCCTTTGCAATACTGCCATGCTAGCAGACTCATGCTCTGTGTCTCAGCTGCGCTCTTCATGAAGGCCACTATACTTTGGTCTGAGAAGGCTAGCAGATGTTCACTTTGAATGTTCATCTTTTTGATAAACTGGAAAGTGTAAAAGATTTAGGGACATGTATACACGGGATTTTTATGTACTGAAATGGGCTGGCTTTTGTGATAATAGCTGATACTTTCTATCATCTTTGTTTCATTCTCTTTTCTGAGTTTGAGTTATTTAATATTTTATCTTAATTCCCAGCACCTGTGGTATTTTTCTCTTTGTGTATGCCTTAAATTGAAGTTGATACATCTAAAATGATGATATTGACCAGCTGGCTCAGCACATTTCGACAAGCCGCCTCTAACCTAAGCCAACAGGGACTGACAAAACCATAAATCCTCCTTAATCTCAGTCATTCGGGAAGCTAAATCTCTGCATAAGCCTATCGCATAATACATAACGTTTGATGAATCTGACATTTATCCTTTAAAATCTTTCAGTGCTGCTCCTCCACTGTATCTACTCTGCTATAGTCATCCACTAAAATTAATGACATGCATGATGCTTCTGGTATACCCTGCACTATACTAAGTGTGATTTACTTAGCATTCACTAGTTGTTTTGTGGCATACACAGTCCATTTGTAGCATGCACAGTCCATTAGATCACTTTCTTCACCAGTTATAGTCAATATTGCATGACTTTCCTTTTTGATATCTCAGAGATTTCCAGGATTTCTGTGTGGATGCTTCCAAAAAATACAAAATCATAGGGATGTTGATTGGGAAAGACCTCTGAAAGTCATCTGGTCCAAACTCACGGTTGGTAACACCAGACCAAGTCAGGTCTTGTTTATCTTCCGGAGTCCCTATGCTTGCCTTTTTGACATCTACTCTCTGCAGCTAATGAGGCCAAAACCTAGATTCTTCTTTTGCTTATCAATTTGGCTATGAGACCAGGCTCAGAAAAAGTGTTTATTCCAGGGTGATTTGAAACATTTAATCCTTTTAAGGAACTGCAAAAGTCAATCTGCAGGACTCCCAGGTCACCCTAGCCAAGGGCATGAGGCCTCATTAGGATGTCATTAGGAAGCAGATTCCACCCCTAGTACAAACTGCAACACTACAGATATACTTTACATTTCAATATATTGGAGCAAAAAAAATAGACCTCCTTTTGCAAATTAAATTTCATAGGATAGAAAGAGGATAGAAACTTAGAGCTGCGCACCAAAACAGAATGCAGTTTCCATCCTCTGCTGTACACAGTTGGCTCACAGGACAGAATGGACAGGAGAGCAAAGGAACAAGAAATTCRTACATATTGCAGTCCTCAGAGTTGGTTATGTGGCTAGTGCAATTAGGAGGGCTAGAACTTACAGAAAATTTATAAACATAATTTGCTGATTCTTATGTGAAATTTTTTCAGAAGATTATTCCCATGGCTCAAATAAATTAAAGTAAACCTGAACAATTAGATTTTTTTTTTTGATATATCAAAAATCCTACCCAGGAGTAACCATTGTTTATTCAAGAAGATTGTATGATGTTATTTTTTAAAATGCTGAATCGTGCATACAGCCTTGTCCACAAATGCTAATGCTAAAAAAATCCTTTCAAAGAGATGTAGGTTTCAATGTCAAATGAAACAATACAAGCATGCATTAAAGTTAAGCAAAAATACAATAGACATCACTACGAGAGGGAGCAGAGTAGGACAGATTGTCTAAGTGTATTTTCTTCAATGGTCTATTGCTATAAGTAAGTCCAAGTTAAAAACAAAGTAATGATTAGAATTAAAATATATACATGTGTTAGTCTAAACGACTAAAATTCTATATTATAGAATATTATAACAGATTCTATACTATAGAATCTATATTATAGATTCTAGGTATTATAGATATATACTATAGAATATATATTATAGATTATAATAAGGAGCTGATACTGGAATTCTTGCTATTATGAACATTTTTATTGAATGCTCTTTTCCAGTAAAAAGTATGTAGCATCTAATCAGAGGTTTCACATTGTTTTTCTAATAGTAAATTGTACTCATATCATTGTAACAGTCAACAGCTCTTAGTGCTATGAGAACTGCACAAAGGACCAAGAAGCTCTAAGAGAAGTAAAGGACACTTGCAGGTCTTACGCTAAGGAGATACCATGCACACAGTTTAAATTCTGCACAGACAGTGTCTGCATATAGTAGCATTATTTTCCTGCTTTTAGCAACAGATTTCTAGCAATACTTTAGATATTACGGCTATAACCTTACTTGCCACTAGGTGGAGGTAAAATTCTCTCACTTGACAAAACTAAGTATCTCCAGGAACACCGAAAATACMTTTTTTTAAAGTAACACTTTCATCATCTGAGGGATCACTTATTGTCCATTTTCATCAATTGCAGCTTAGCCATTTCGGTGATGCTAATCAGAGTGCAATTTTCACTTCCACCCGTGTGCTCATAGGATTATGTAGGAAGACAAGTGATTTATGATTTCTTTAAAAATTACCTGGTTTGTATATTCCTACGTTGCCACATTGTTTTAGCTTTTAGCAATAAAAGCTGTACTGTTAAAAGCCAATTAAGAAGCTAACCCTTTGGGCTGTTCCTGTAAACCATAGATAAATTTTACATTGACATCAATTTAAGTTATATCTGAGGAAGAATTGCACAAATCGGGTCCGAAGAAAAATCCAACCAGAAATGTGGAGGGGGAAAAAAAAAAAAATTAAAAAATTATTTGGTGTTTACGAAAAAAGAATATATTTCAATTCAAATAATTCTATATTTTAGCTCTTAACTACGGCCACACTTAAAACTGCATTTTTCTTGCATATAAGCCAAAAGAAATGCTTGATATCTTGTGACTTTTAAATGGCAGATTTTTTTCCCCTACAAAGCAAAAGATGTTAATGTCTATTGATATCTATGATTAAAAAACACAAGTGATATGCTAAAATCATCTTCTCGACAGATTTAATAATGATTTGACAAAGATCAAAGATTAAAAAATGATAAAAATATTTCAAGTTTTTCTTTCAATTGCTTAACTATTACTAAATGCAAACATTTTGCACCCTGTAATTCTGTTGTGATGTTTCTTATTTCCCCTGATGCCAGCTCCTCTCAAACAAAGCTAAAAACATCTACAAACCCATACCTGTTTAAGCATTCCTTGCTACTGCCTGCTACTCAGAGTGGTACTGTAATCACTACTGTAATAGCTGCATTTCTTCATAGTTTCTAATTTTTCTCATTCATAAAAAATCTTCCCTTTTCATTCTCTGGCATTAGTAACATTGATGCTTCAAAATGCTTAAAGTATTCCAAAACTATTACTTTAAAGCCCAGACATCATAGCACTTACCTATACCAGCCATAGAAAGATCAACTTCATCTTTTTTACCTGAAATATAATGACGTGATGTTATCAGTAATTTTTCTTCCTAACAAAGTAACTATAAATATACAGTCCTTTCCTCATTAGGGCAATATTTAAAATCTCTCTATATATTTAAAACTAAACTGTGAAAAAATAATTTCTATTCAGTTCAAATTTAACACAAGAAAGGAGTGAAGCCTTTTAAAGTAGGTCTGTATCTTAAGGAGATGTTAGCATATTCTCAAACTATGGAGATTTAAAACTCTCTTTTATTTTGAGCAGGTGCTCTGCATAAGAGGGAAGCCATAAGAAATCTGTCATCTCGTGGTGCACACCGCAGTTTCCATGGTTGAAAACTGCACTGGCTGTTACCTGATAGCACCTGCTTAGGGCAGTTGCCATGCAAATCGTGTCATGTGAAGAGGAGATAAATGGGCAAGGCTCCCTAACATCAGATAGTAGCAGAACTGGCAGGTGTGCAGGTAGGAGCCGACATTAGTCCCCTCTGACAGTGGTGAGGTGGGCAGGCTTGCTCTGGGTGGCAGGGTGCTGCAGGAGCCGGGCTTTCTTCAGCTCCTGAGAGAGGGTCTGCAAACCTCACAGCGAGGTAGGACAGGAAGAGGTTAGCACCGATGTGCAGAATATTCTCTGCAGCACAACAGCTATTAATCAGCTGGGAGGGAAAAGGTGATTAAAAGGCGAAAGCAACTTCAGGAAGGTGGCTGTCATGGCAGAAAAAAAAATCCATGAAACAAAACAAATAAAACCAAGCAAGAGTACATTCCCACCTTTTCTGAGAATGTGCATGAATCACTGGAAAAAAATATTTGTATATAGCAAAGGCTCATTAGCCTTACACTTCATTAACTATACACTATAAATGACACAAGTGAGATAGTATCTCAGCACATCTCAGAAAAAATGCAATAAAATGCACTGCAAAATTAAATTGTGAGACTTTGGTATATTTTCAAGCTCTATTATTGTACCTTTACAGTGTGATCCTGAGCACCTGAACTCCTGCTTCTGGGGGCACCTCTCTCTGCCTGATGCTCTCTCCCTGGGCTGTTAGCTTTTGTGAATCTCCCCACTTAATATATATTAAGCCTCCCTATCTCCCCTTCAATACTGTTACTTTGACACCACAAACTATTAAATCTAAACTACCAAGACAAAGTGTAAATATTGCAACGTAGCTTTTTTATGTTCCATATATTGGTTACAAAACCGTAATCAGTAATTGTAGATCTCTCAGTTATTTATATAAAATAGCATATTCTAATTTATCTCATGTTTACTTAAATGCATGGGCCCAAAATAATTAAGGTAGCTGTCATGTGAAACCAGATTACTGCTTGTTTCATTGCTGCTGTACCTTACGTACCAAGTTGTGTTTGTTTTCCTTTTGAGGATTCCTTAGCTTTGTTTTCATCTTTCTGCTTCTTTGCTGAGGTTTTTGGACCTTTCAAGGAGGTCTTGCCAGATATGAGATTTTCTGACATTTTTTCAGATTTCTCTAGAGAAAGATACATGTCATCAATAAACTTTAAACAGACAAAGGAATGCACCATGTATGAGTGAAAATTTCGTCCATGACTTTATGTAGTTTATCATTATAGTAATCTTTTCATATGCAGCCAAAGGTATGTCCCATAATTTTAAATCACAAACTGTATTTTGATACGATATGTAATAGATGGAAATACTTCTTCTGTCCAGGGTGATTAAGTATGGGAACTGATTATCCAAAACAGTGGAAGGTTAAATTAGTATAGGGGTTTCCCTTACAGAAAGCTAGGGACCTGAGCTACAGTGGGAAGAGCACAGGTGAAAATTCTCCAGTTGTAAATATTTGTCCCAATGTCCTTAAGTGTAAATCATTACTCAGCTGCACAAAGCATTTCTATGCTTTTCTATTTCCAGTTCATTTTTCAGTGTAGCTCTGTGGAGGACAACCTTGGAAAGAAGTTGTATGCATAATTACATGTGGGAACCACACAGCTGGAGATGATGCTGTATAGAAGGCTACTCTTGTTTCACTTACTCTCCTTCTTCCCAATATCTAGAGTAAGGATGAGAACAGCAGCGTAGAAAAGGCTCAGCTCCATTGCAAAGAAGGAAATGCAATACAGCCTGCCCACTGTACAAACCGGACAGCACACTGCCACAAAATACACTGCCAGCACCATCACGTGGAAGGTACACACATAGCAGCCGATAGAACAACTAAATCGGGATGGTCCAGATTCTGTTAGAAGTATTGAAAATTGTTCGATGTTATTATTCAACATCTAGAGGCATTCAACTGGGATAAGGACAATGGGACTCTGAGTTTGGTTGGGTCCTCCCTCTTCCATGTTCCCACTTTTTTTTAAGACTGTAAACTGACTGGGACAGGAACCATTTTTTAAAGGTCTACAAAGCACCTACAGTATTTGGATGCTATTATAATTTTAACACTAATAAGAGGAAAGCAGATGCACTTATAAGACAGAAAGAGACGGCACTTTCAAGAACTGTGTCATGACATAACTATTTCTGATGAACTCTTGCAGGAGCTACAGCCTATCTGCCTGCACATGTGAACAACCCATTTACTGTCAAGATGCTTAAGGTGAAAAGGTGAGTTTATAAAATAAATACTCTATCTTAAGACTTTCCCGATGAAAGGCCTAAAATAGTGTGAGCGTTAAAACAAACATGCCGTGGCCTGTGTATTTGCAATTTCAGTGGTCATCCTGGCTTTGGGATGGTCTGTCTTTCCCAGACAGAAACAGTGTTTTTCTGTTTTGTAACACAGTTCTCAAATACTCCAGAAGCAAGCAATACAATTTTAGTGTCCAATCTGAATTTTAGTTTGGAGATGGCCACTGATGGCAAGACATAGGTCATGGATTATAGCCTGGTGGTATAGCCTGGGTTTGGGATCTATGTTAACTTCCCATGAATTCAAGGTAAATTTTGCTGTTGACTTTAATGGGAGCAGAGTCTGACACTCTTATTACAGTTACGCATTTTTCTTTTTCACTCCAATCAAAATAGAAAAATATGCTCTATAAATCCTCAGGCTCCTTTCTCTATCATACTGGATCTTGCAGATCACAGGTGACAAGTGGCATCCATGGGTTGTTAGTGCATTTCTCTGTTGTTTGATCATTATGGCAAATACAGCCCCCTTCATTAATCCATCTGAAGAACTGTAGCAATTTAATCTTCTGCTTTTTCCAAAAAGCAATGATAATACCAATGCAAAACAGATCAATGTTTCAGAATTCTGAAACTTTTGCCTTGCAAGGGATGATGTTTTTGGAAGATTAAAAAAAACCACAAGTCATGTATAATGAATGTAAGGAGAAAGTTCGGAGTTTTTTCTGCCCTCATGCTCACAGTCTGTGTGTCAAATACAGGACTACAAACACTGACAATATATTTATGTCTAACATTCAATATATTTTCCTAGTTATAATCTTTCAAAGGAGCCTCTACACTGAACAATATGCTTAGTTTATAGTTCTGAAACAGTTAGGGCTACCTAACTTAGAGTGCATGTCAATTCAGATGGTTAAAAGAGGCTAATTTTCCCTTATTTAAAAAAAAAAAAAAGTGCAAAGCTATTTCTTATCCATCTCCTTGTATATCTTACATAAAAAAATTGTGACCCATTTTATAAATGGATTCTGTGACTACTCTAATTTGAAACCAACCTTGATGCCTCTGGATAAAAGAGACAGCCCTCCAGGACAGGAGGAGAGGCCGGCTGTTTTAGAAATTAATTGAAGGACAATAGGAACCATCTCATATATATTACAGTCACATTGTCTTATTTCACCATTTCCTAATTATACACTGAAACAAAGCCAATTTGGAAATCTTGAGTTCTTTCTTCTGAGTAACCTAAACCCTAAGTCACATGAATAGAGGAAACACTGAGAGGGCTGAGATAAGTCACATGCCTATGTTTAGTACAATAACTTGCAAGTAAAAATATCCCTTTTCCTTCGACTGACTTCAAGTATATTATACCCATAAAAACAGTCAAAATTTTTAAAAATTGTCTCCCAGTAATGCAGTTCCTTCTCCTTTACTGAAAGAATCAGGTGTAGAGGTACACACAGCACTACACAGATAAGGGCAGCGCTGGTGAAGGCAGTGTCGGTGACTGAGTGCGTGTATATGTGTATGTTAATACAAAAAGTATCCCTGTTTAAGGGTTGCAAATGAATACAGCAGTCAATATGACTATTCATGGTTCCATCTGTGATGCACAGAACCTCACCAACTGGGAAGCAGATAGAAAAGTACAAAGTAATTATCTCCTTTTATAATATCCCTAATACCATATCGCCTCTGCCCATTTGTCATCCTGTGGGCATATGATTGTCAGTGGTTAGGAAACATGTAGGGCCTCCAAAGAAAGCAAAGGCAGAACTTCTAAAAACTTCTTTCTCTGAAGCATAATCAAGCCCATAGCCATTTACAAAGTATGTATGCAAAGTTGTTTTTTTTATACAGGATTACGCTACTAACCCCCAGGTGCTCCTTGCAGGAAACCAACACGCCCTGAGAACTTTAAAATAGGTACTGAAGAGCAATCTTTTGCACCCCTCCTCTTCCAAAAAAGAAATAGACCAAAAATCCTAAGGGTTCTTAATGTGTAAGATAAAAGCTAGTATTTTCAGAAGTTACCTCTTACTCCAGGGGTTTGGTTTATTTCACTCCCTAAGTTTTTACACAAAGTACCAAATCCTATCAAGAAAACCACGAAAAAATTGGTGTCTGTATTAGAGGACTGTCTGAAAATATGACAAATAGATAATTTCTTTAATCTGTGGTTAGTTCCTATCCTCTTAGGGTTATTTCTATATTGCTTATTTAGAAAGGACTCTAATATGCATATTTGTCCAGAAATATACAAATGTATTATGCCTTTCCATTAATGCTTATATAAATTCATGATTCTATGATTGAGAGGAGAGGTTGGAAACAACATTTAAATTAACATAATTTTAAAAATTTAAGAGTGCAAAACCTACAAAATAGCTCTTGAAATCAATTGTCATAAATATTGCCATATATTTTATTTTTAAAAAGTAGATAATGTATTATATTAAAACTTCATTAAATGCATTCAGTCTAATTTTTCAGCAATTTTTCAGTGGAACACAGTTTTACATTATTTAATTAGTAAAGCCCAAGTAAATATTTGACAACTTTGTTTGACATTTTTTAGCCTAGTTTATTTATAGATGGCTGTAATATTTTGAACGTTAGGCTCAAGAGAAAAAATAAGATCAGAGTGTTCTCCTAATCGTTTAATGTACTGAAACATTTACAGTTATAAAACAAATCCGCGAAGTTGCTAGGCACTGCAAAAGGGGAAAGTTAATTAGCTATCAGTACTACAAAAGATGCTGTCTGAATTGAGGACCAGAATGATTCATTAGTTGCCTAATTGAATGATTTAAGGTCAAGCCTGTGTGTGTTCCTAATTTAGCACTGTAATTTACTACAATTTGGAATGACAGAAGAATTGAGTGCACTTCCATTTAACAAAAGCACTACAAGGAAATTATCAAAAACATGTGCTACTTGCTTTTTTGTAGTGTCACGATCAAGTTAAAAATCACATTCCTGTCCATAAACATTTAGGAACTTGTTAAAAATACCTTCTTGAGAATGACCTAATCTCTCCAGAAATTCATATACAATATTCCCTTTAATTAAATTGATTCTACTTTGCTCTACACAAAGAGCAAATAATACAAACACCTAAAGTTTGTATTATTGATAATGCTTGAGCATATTTGGACACAACTTCATTCTATAAGTTGTAGGGAGTAAAGCTGAAGTTTTGGCAACTGCCAAATCATTTCAGCATATGAACAGTTCTATTTGAATGTACCTGATTTCACACATACCACTTTTCATTAAATTAGGCCTACTTTAACCAGGTGTAGATTTTGTTATTTGATAGAAACCAGTAGAGGTAGTTACAGGCTCTGGGATGATAAGTACAATACGTGTAAAATTAGGTTAAGAATGAATAAGAAAGGTATAGAGAACAAAATGGAAAACCTCATTAAAACGTTGGATAATACTGTGTGCTGTTTCTCTCCTTTCTTCCATTCAAAGAGAAGTAGAATAGAATTGGAAAAGGTATAACATGGATGATTGAAGATATGGAACATGTTTTGTACTAGGAATAAACTAGGATTCTTTTTAGCCTGGACTGAAGAAGATATGATAGAAGTCAATAAAATCATGAGAGGCATGGAGAAAGTGACCAGGGGATGATTATTCACGGTCTTGCGTAATACAAGATCTAGCTGGCATCACATGAGCTTACCAAGGGGCAGGCTGAAAACAAACAAAAGGAGTACAGAAGTATTTCATTGCACAATAGGTAGTTGAATTAGAGCGTACTGCCTGTGGACAGGATAGCTGCCAAAAGTGCACAGTTTCAAAAAGTAACAGGGCAAATTGACAGATGAAAAATTGAGGGCTACTAAAAATAATGATAATACCTCCGGCTATAGAAATGAAGCCATAAATCTAAGAAGAAAGGGTGCAAAGAGTGGAAGGATGGCTTTATTGTGATCTTGCCCAGGCCCTTACTGGCCCAGACAGAACTTCTGGTGTGAGCCAGTACAGCTGGTCTACGTTATTAAAATGTATTAACAATTTGGTCGGTACTTCAGTAGTTAATAAGTATGATATTTAAGTTGTCATAACATGACCCTGTCAGGAAGCAAACTAGCATATGTTGCCTTGTTACGACTTTTGAATCAGAAATGTTATATTGTAAAGATTTGCACTAGATAAGACTTTATCCGTTTTTTTTTTTTTTAAGCAAAGGTAAGAAAAATAATCGTCTCATCCTTGAAATGTGAGAGCTAGGTTTCCGGGACCAAATCATGCACTGAGACTGGGAGGGGGGGGGGTGAATTTGCAGGTTCTCTGCAGAAGCACAGGGGTCCTGCCGGCGGGGCGGGGAGGGCTTCTCCCCGCGTTGAGGGGAGGGTTTGCAGCCGCCCGGCTCTGCTCACTAGCACCCCTCCAGCCTTTGGCGCAGCCACCCTCGAGGGCCCGCCGGGCCCTCCTCCTCCCACAGGCCAGGGGGCAGAGGAAGACGCTGAGCCCGCTGGCAGGTTACGCGCTGAAAGCGGCGGCTGAGGCGGTCTCGGTCGCACAGAAGAGGCCGCGGGCTCCGCGCCGCAGCCTCGGCCCGGCCCAACGGCTATTCCCTGTCGGCTGCTGCCCGTGCTCTAAGCCTCTCATTTTTCACCCGTTTCCACTAGCGCAGCGGGGCCGCTTCACCCCCGGCCGCGCCCCGCCGCTTCGCGCCCGGCCGCCCCTACCTGCGCGGCCCCGCGGCCCCGGCCCTGCCGCGTCCCTGGCGCCGCGCGGTTGTCAGGGCAACGGGGCGGGCCAGGATTGACGCTTCCGACAGGCAATCAGCGCTCTGCTTTTCAAACCTGCCCCCGCGAGGGGAAGCTGCTATTGG
The DNA here is from genome assembly GCA_035582835.1 of Phoebastria nigripes. Taxonomy (NCBI): domain Eukaryota; kingdom Metazoa; phylum Chordata; class Aves; order Procellariiformes; family Diomedeidae; genus Phoebastria; species Phoebastria nigripes. Next base: position 472,268 of record JAYKAV010002818.1, on the reverse strand, counting down.
GGGTTCCCAGCAGCAGAGGCTCTTCAGATTAAAAACTACACATCCCAGCATGCTGTGCACGGGAGGCTTACCGCCGCCTGGGGTACGTGGGGAGCAGAGCATGATGGGGTCTGTAGGCGGCCGCTAGTGGCAGCTACCTCTGCAGACACGCCACCCACGGTCCCCCGTCCCAGCATCTCCTCGCCATTAGCGGCCAGGCAGTGCTGGGGGCGGCTCCAGCTGGGAAGGAGGTTTAGGTGATTCGATGCGATTTCGTAATACGAAGATTTGTATTCCACATCTTTCATATTTTTGATGCATGAAAATAACTTAATTTGCTTTGCTGCAATGTAAAACACAGGAGCCCCAGAGCATCTTTCCCTCTGTGTCTGCGGAACACCCAATGCTGGTCCTTGGTGGCACTCCAGGACCATCCACCCTCCTGATGGTAGGCAGAAGGGATGCTTGCTGTCTTCCATTTCTCTCTCTACAGCCAGGAATTTCCCTCTCCTAAAATGCCTGCTAGTCTCCTTGGTTTTGCCTTGTCCTTATTTCGCCTTCTCTTTTTATACCAACGCTCACATGGGTACTGGCAGCACGAATTAGGCAGCTGGTGAGTGGATGCAGTTACCATAACCCGGCCTTTAACCTCCCATCAGGCAGCAACACCAAAGTGATCGTTTCTGCGGTGTGGTGAAACTGGCCAAGACCCAGGACAGGAGACCGGTTCTTTGAAGTCTAGTTAATAGCTTAATTACATGTAAGTGGAATGACTTAAGCATGTCAGTCATACCACTTAGCTCACTGTACCGCTGGCTGCGCTTCATAACTACAATTCTGTGAACAGAAGGGGTTTTTTATTACAGATGGGACACAGCTAATTATAACATAAGCGTTACCTTTTCTTCTCCTGATGCAGAAGCCTAAGTTGATAAATCAGGAGACGGCATTACCATCCTATAGGAAGTATATATGGCGCAGAGAGCCGTCAGTCACGTGCGGCAGGAGGGAGATGCGAAGCAGAAGGTGACAGACGCCGCGTGTGCCTGCGTGCACAGCCCAGCCCAGCCCAGCCCAGCCCGGCACAGCCCCCGAGGCTGGGGCGGGCTGGCGGAGGCCGGCGGAGGCCCCCCCGCCCTGCCCTCTGCGGAGCCGCGCCGGCCGGGAGGGCGCGGGAGCGGGAGCGGCGGGGTGGCCGCCGGCAGCGGGCCCCGGGCGCCGCGCTCCCACGGCCGCCCCCGCGGCGCCAGCAGCCCCCGGCGCCGCCGCCTGCCTGGGCAGGAGGGCAGGGAGCAGCAGGGGCTCCGCGGCAGTGACGTGACCCAGCTGGCAGGTACGCGGAAGCCTTTTCTTTAAAAGCACGAAGCGGTGCCGGGGAGGGGGGTGCGCCCCCGCCCTCCAGCTTTTGGCTTTGGGATGCCGCGGTAAATCGGCGCCCAGCCGGGCCCCGCCGAGCCCG
>JAYKAV010002818.1:447448-470770 GCA_035582835.1 Phoebastria nigripes | reverse complement strand
CAGGGGCTGGGGCTGGGGCTGGGGCTGGGGCTGGGGCTGGGGCTGGGGCTGCCGCGCCCCGCCGGGTCCGGGGATGCGGGCGAGGCCGGCGGCGGCGGCTGCTCCCGGGGAATCGCCGGTGCCCTGCGGAGGGGAGGAGAGGCCCGCGTGGGTCCCCTGCGCGACCTGAAGGGCTGTGCAAGCCCTAACTGGCTGTCAGCGTGTTTGTTCACCGTCTGCAACGGCTCGGAGGGGGGGCTGCGGCGGGCAGCGGCTGTGCTGTGGGGAGGGGACTGCCTGGTTCAGGCGCTGCCTGCCGTGACACCCTCAGCCGTGGAGCCCGTGCGTGGAGCCCACGCTGCCTCTGCGCAGGTTAATGAGAAAATACTTCCTGTGTGTTATGTTTGTCTGGAACATCTTCTCAAGCCGGTAGCGTGAGGTCAAGAAGTTGTTTGTTTGTTTGTTTGTTTGTTTGTTTTAAATCAATTCATTGACAGGAATATTGCAGTATCAGAGTCGGGCTTAACTTAGAAATGACTGATGAGCTGTAAGAAAAATGAGTGGAAGCTGTGGCATACTGTATCCCGCAGGACAATGGAGACCTGATAAAACAGGAGCTGAATTTTTTTTTAAGCCTATTTATGGGCCTGTTCTTAGTGTTAAACTGCTGATTCAAAACTTTTCTTGCCCTCTCTGACAGCTGGGGAAATTGAAGGTCTTGAATCGTATCTGAAAACAGACTTGTGTTCTGATGTGTGCAATGGCTGCCTGAGGAGAGTGGATGTGATCTATGTGTTTTTAAAAATTAATCTTGGTGATGATTTTTTTGTTTGAGTTATATAAGAAACTTTTTAAATGCAAATTAAAAATAATTATTAAAAATAATTTGTCTAATATGGCACATATTTAAATTTATTCACAACCTAGGCTGTCTCCTCTGTTCTTAATGTCAACAATCTTTTATCTGAAATAAATATCCCTGGCTACCTCTTAAGTACTTTATAAAGCATTTATAAAACGTTTGGGAGTCAGTGAAGTTAGTAACAGATTAACATCTAAAACATGTTGAATACTATAGAGAGTAACGCCTCAAACTGTGTTTTTAAGGTTTTCTTCTAATCTTTCTCCTCATACTCATCTAAAATGTGAGTCTCTTCGGCTAATCACGATGCTTGAATACAATTACCTTCTGGTATTTCTGTCTGGTGCATGATCACCATTGGTTTGCATTCAGTCTTTTATGGCTGAAGAAATAGATATAATCTTGCTCAATGACAAGTTAATGCGCTCAGGTAATTTATCTGAATTGCAATTTGGCATGCTGGGTCTCCATTTCCAAGAGCAAACGATGCTAATACTAATGTCTAAGAAAAATGCTGTCTGTCTTGAAAATTCCATTTCTTTCAAGGACTGAAGCAGGCTGACAGCAGGGGAAAATACTAGCTACAGAAGTAGACAAGTTTTCCAGAAGAGTGAACGCTCATGAGAGGCTTTTGGTACTCTTCTGGACACAGAAGGAAATGAGTCAGGATGTCTTGCATACATGATGTTGTTGGCAAGTGAGAGAGGAAGTTTTCAGCAAGTGACTCCATAATTCTAAAGGGACAGAAATTCCACTATTAAATACATGTCCTGACAGCCTATCTGCAAATTTAAGAGCTTGCCCAAACTTTTCTTTGGGTTCTGCAGAACATGTGCAATATTGTGAGGAAGGTCTTAAATTCACTGTAATGTGCAAATGCCTTTCACAGAAGATAAACATCTTTGGAGTCCAGGTTGTCCGTGCAGACTGATCTGATGCTACTGTATTCATGCTTGCATGTTTTCCAACTGACGGACTTCTTTTCATTTCAGAAATGGAAAATCCTGAAGTGGCTGTGAGCAGCTGCAGCGCGCACGATGATGAAAATCTCTGCAGCTACAAACGACACCTGTCAGTATCACAGGAGGGGCTTTTGGAAGACCAGCTTAGAAGGAAGTTAAAATTCTTCTTCATGAACCCATGTGAGAAATTCTGGGCTCGGGGCAGGAAACCTTGGAAACTTGGGATTCAGCTACTCAAAATAGCAATGGTTACTATTCAGGTGAGTAACTAGGGAAGCAGGGACTCTTCTTAGCCCACGGGAATTCAAATAAGGAGTGCAGGTGACAAATGCTATTCTTGGTGTGGTGCAGAGACAGGGAGAGGACAGACTGCAAAACTATCTTAGTTGCATATATGTAGTTTAGATCTCAGATGGCATAATTTTCTCCATTGACTGAAAGATAGCTTTCCTAAGAGTGGAGATGAAAGGAACCATGTTTAAGGGTTCTACTTTACTTTTTACTTTACTTTTTTTTTTCTTTCCCTTTTTTTTTTCCCCCCAAAGGATGGCATCCTTACACATCTGTTCCCCCAATACTTTCTTCATTCTGAGTATGTTTGTGTTCAAGGGAAGGAACAGTCGCTTGTGTTTCAATATCACAGTGATAAGAACTGAAATTGGTAGCTTTTCCATGATGTTTGCTTATGCCTTATGTATGGTATACAAACTCTTGTATTGAAAAAAACAGAAATTTTGCCCCACTCTTCCCTCGCCCAACTTTGCGCCATAGATTTCATATAACACATTTATCTGCTGCCTAAAACGCAACTGTTTGGCTCCAAGTTCTGTGGTTAAGGAGGAAGAAGGTCTTTTATAAAATCTTTCTAATGCCTCAGATGATCCTTCAGAGTTCCCAGCATGTGATTTACATTTATGGTAGTGTCAGTGCTATGACAATACAAGTATGGAGAAGAATGTTTTCCATGGTTGCATGAATGATGGGACAAACTGCAGGAATAATAATTCTTTTGCTATACATCTGGCAGTATGTTTGTATCCCTTACTTACCGCTTTAGTTTAAAATGTATCATCACCCTCTGATTGTCATCTGTCCCATTTTGCAATTAAAAATAAAATTTGATGGTGGAAGAACCTAAATAAGAAAGAAACTAATGCTGATTTAGTCTTTTCAGAGAAAATCTGCCAGTAGGTAATTCAGTCTTAGCACCGTTCATTTGCTGGTGTATTCCTGTGTGCCTAGCACGCTGAGCTTGCCCACAGGGCATTTTAGTATCTCTGTAACTGAGTTATCCTTATCAAAACCTACATATCCAGTTTGCATCATGCCCATAAAACTAATCTGAAGACTACTGGTTCAGACTTATCTCTGATGAAGTTTCTTCACAGTACTCCTGACACTAGATTTGAAACAATAGTCACTAAAGAGAATTGCGAGCTCGCACAAACAATACATCACATTCATCTAGAAACCTTTTCCAGCCTGGATAGTAGCTAGCAGGGTTTTATGCTAACTTTTCATGAACAATTGCAATATATTTTTTAACCGCTTCAGTGGTTATCCTGTTAGAAGCACAGTTTTGATCAGTTATTCTCAAAGCACCTTTCACCCAAACCTGAGGGAGGGATGTTTGTTTTTTCTGAGTCTCCTCAATTTGCCTTTTCTGCACTGGAGTAAGGACTTCAAAGTGGCGTCTGGTTAAGTCCTGTCCTGCCTTTTTGGCTGAGGTACACTGATATTCCCCAAGCAAGTCAGGCTGAACTAACAAAGCACGTGTAACTGTATATGGGTAGCTTGAATTTGAGATGGTATCCTTTTCTTTGTAAAATGCGAGTCCTTGGCCAAGATGCTGGTAAGCATATTAAAGGAACATTCTTGAAACCCTTTGTTTCCTGAAGTCAAACTTTCTTTTGACCAGCTGTGAAGTGGAGTAGCCTGCATGTAAGTGCCGTGTCTACCAGCATGATGAAAGAGTGGCTGTTTGCAGGACAGGATTTGCATGTTAATCCAGAAGCCAACTTTGTCTTTGAACAGGAAATATAAATGTCTTTTTCAGCTGGTGGTATTTGGATTGAGCAATCAAATGGTGGTTGCCTTCAAAGAAGAGAACACTGTTGCATTCAAACATCTCTTCTTGAAAGGATACATGGACAGAATGGATGATACCTATGCTGTATACACACAAACAGATGTCTATGACCAGATATTCTTTGCAATAAACCAGGTAAGGATTGTCGCTGCAATGTATACAATACATATGCTCTTTACCTGGGTACCTTTTCTTCTTTCACCTTTCCTGATGGTGTCTGAAATTGAACTTCGGTGCCAGTTGCTTAAGACTAGAATGTTGACTCATTCAGGTTTGCTGTCATTGCCAGAGCATTGTACTTGTGGTGACATCCTTAAAGCCAATCAATATACTAATTCTGCAGTAAATGCAGGCCTTGGATTTGAGCCAGAGTGCTTTGCAAATAACAAATTAGGCTTTCTAGTATCGATTGTAAAGAGAAAAAAATAATAAGCAAAATGGTATTTAGATCCAAATCCTGCACTTATTGTTTTTGTCAAATACCTTAAAGTATTTGAGGACTCAGCTGTAGCGTGGTGTAGGTTTCCAAGTTCTTTAGGTGACCTTTTAAATGAAAAAGATGGGTTATGGCACAGATCCAAACACTTCTGGTTTTTTTTTTTTCCAGAGACTAACAGTTTTGGTGCCATCTAAGCTGGTTTGTCTGTTTGTTCTGAACTTTAGTACTTACAGCTGCCCAACATTTCTGTTGGAAACCATGCTTATGAGAAGAGGGGAGCAGAAGAGACAGCTCTGGCCATGTGTCAGCAGTTCTACAAGCGAGCAACCATCTGTCCTGGAAATGAAACCTTTGATATAGACCCAGAGATTGTGACTGGTAATGAACCTCATCTATTGTATCAGTTCTTTGGGAGGAGGGACCCTATGTTTATAACGAATTCTTATAAACATCCAATATTGTATAGGCCTATCAAATGATCTATATTGAACTTACTACCAGCCAAAACTGGCAAGAAAACTACTGTGTAACTAACTTCTAGCCCTCACCTCCAAGGTAACAGTCCTTTATGTCTACTGCCACAAAACAAGTGATGAGCCATTAGCACTGATGACCATCTAATACAAGTGTTTTGGGCTAATTTCAGGAGCCTTCCCTATGAATTCATGATGAATAACTTGGCTGGTTCAGGGAAGCCAATATATTTGTCAGCTAACTTCCCCAATGACTCCTCACTTAAGCATGCTATCTTGCCTGGTGTAGTCAACAGCTCTTTCCAGCCTCGGGAGTGGGAAAGGCAGATTACAGTTGAAGAGCGTGATAACCCATGAGATATTGTTGTGAGTACTTATCTATTGCAGACTGCTTGTACATTGAGCCAATGACACCGTTAGACAACACAACAGTGGGAAAGCACAATTTGAATTTCACTCTGGATTTCCACAGGTGAGGAGGAATCAGTACCTGCTGTATTGGGGTATTTATGCATTTTTTCTGTGAAAAGCTAATACAAAACTCTATTGCAGACTGGTGATGGTGCAGCTCATGTTCAATCTGAAGGCAATCAACCTCCAGACTGTTCGTCACCACGAGCTCCCTGACTGTTACGATTTCACTCTGACGGTACATGCAAGCCTGCCACGTGTCTTTCTGTTCAAAATGAGAAATCGTTCTTGCTGGTTTACCATGCACAGTCCGTGCAGGTGTTTTCTGAAGAGCGTTGGACACCATTGACTGGTCCCCAGTGGTGTCTGGATTACTCTGTCATGGCTTAGCGTACCCTGTAAATAACTGCCAGTTGTGACTGGGGGAGGTTAAGCTTTGAGTGCTCGTGATGTGGTCCTGAAGCACTTGCTTGGCTTACAGCCTTTTGTGCTCTAATCCATCTGAAGTATAACAAAAGCATAAACCTCTTCTCTTTAGAGAGATGCTTCTAGGAAAGGTTGTTTTCAGATCATAGAGGAATGAGGCTGTAGTTTAAAAGAATTTCACCTAGTATGTAGTTGATCAAGCAATTTGTGGAAAATATGTGGTTCACCAGATTTGTCTTTCACTTTGACATCATTTATTTGAATAAACTGGAATTACCTTAAACTTAAACAACTTCTCCCCTAGGAGAATTATTCTGAATCATTATGCAAACTTAGCAATACAGTGTGCTACATATGTAATGGTTTAACTTTAAAAAGACATGTACTTTTTTATTTTTTGTTAATACAGATAGTATTTGATAATAAAGCACATAGTGGAAGAATTAAAATAAGTCTAGACAACGACATAGCGATCAGGGAATGTAAAGACTGGCATGTTTCTGGATCAAGTAAGTGACATAAATGTGTTCAAATTTTCATGCTAAACTTTTGCTATACTAGCACAATGTTTGTTAATCTTTTTCTTTATTAAAAGATAAGGCACTATTGACATACATTCTCTAGGGGGTGTGCTCTAAATCCTGATTTTCTAAGGAATTGTTGTTCTTCAACCTCTGATCTGAAATCCTGGGAACCCAGCCACACCATTACTTTCCCTAGCTTTCTCAAACCTTGCACCATTGATACTGTCAAACCAAAATTTTTCCACACCTCACTGTGCATCCTTCTAGCTTTGGCTGCTGAACTTATGCTGCTCATTGCTTAAGGTAGGGCTGTGAACCGTTCCTCTAGCACCAGGCAACAGAAGGACACACGATAGTGGTGGAAAGTTGAAACTGATTCACTCTTATTTCAGGACTTAGCACCAGGAAAGATAAGGAAGCACTGTTGCTAAGGCTTGCTAGAGTGGAATGGCTAGAAACACTTCTTACTGCTGCTTAAATGTTGTTTGGCATGTATTTGGGTGTAACTGAGATGCACAGTATGGTTAAATAATCTATTTTAAATAGTTACAAGAGCACCCTTTGGTGGTAGCTATTGGGTCTGGTCAAAACATTGTCTGAGATCTTTTTTGATTAGAGAAAATAATCTCTTTGAAAGTCAGAAGCTTTCCAGGACTCTAAATTCCAATTATTTTTTAAATTTTTGCTGAAGTAAGCAATAGGATGAATCAGGTCCATTTTTCTACTTTGCCACTTTCCCCTTTACTGTGCCTACATTAGGAAATGAAGAGCTAGTGGTGAAAAAAGAGAAGGTTTTTTTTTTAAAGATCCAGGTTGGAATTGATTTTGGGGAATTTAATGAAATGCATCCCAGAGTACAAAACACATCACTTAACGCAAACGCATATTCCACTAAACACTCTTCATCAACTGGCTTTGCTAGCTGCCATGTTATAAATGCACACCAGATGGCATGCTACCTCTAACAGATTGCTAGTGCAGCAGTACAAGAAGGTTTTGATACCAGGCTTCTGTAATAATCCACATTTGATAGCTATGTAGATTGCCTCTATAACAGTTTTCAGAATCATCTCCTGGAGTACCCTGTATTATTTTCTGAAAGCCAAGGAAAAATACAAAGGTAATGATTGCAATTGGACAATAACAAGTTGTTGCTGTTCTGGACTACACTGCAAAACCAACTTAAATGGCAATAATACATGTGTTAGTGACTTTGGTATAAGCAAGAAGTAGGTGGGCTTTTTCTGAATAGTGCAGTTTGTGAAGTCAACTAGAACTTCAGTATCGCATTTTGGAGAATTGCTGCATCTTCTTGCAAATTTAGCATTAATTTGTTTCAATTTTTTTCTCAAACAATCACTCTTCTGGCATTAAAAATCTAATCCTTATACTGTCTCATCTAGTTTCAGCTGTATGATAGGTATAAAAACCAAAAAGAGGTCTAGTGGTAGATTTGGTGCAAAATTTGACCTTAGTTGATCAAGAATGTGAATTTTAGTAACATAAGAGATGGAGAACTCATGTCTAGGTCAATGTTGGTCTTGGCTAGCTGAGCAGCAGTGCAAATTATCTGCACTGCTCTAGGACAGAAAACCTATCTGATACTCAAATACTGGTCTGGAAGAGAAGATACATACTGTAAAGTTCCTGGGATTTTTTTTTTTTTTTGACAAGTTCTGTCATTCCAAAGGCCATTCCAGTGCTTGTAAAATGGACAACTCCCACCTCTAATTCTGCAGGGCTGTAAGAAGCACTCACGCTTTGGTGTATTTCTGATGTGGTATCAGCCTTCCTAAATTAACTGAAGTGGTATCTGTAGTGCAGATGCACTTGTGTCTCTCATGAAAGTATGTCAGATAAACATTTGTGGGAAAAATGCTAAGATTTTTCTTAATTAGGTTGTATAAACATAATTAACATCAAAACTTGATTCTTACTTCAATACTCAAGACGGTCAACAAGATGAAATGCATCTGATTATAAACATGTACCTTTTTGTTCTTGCAGTACAGAAGAACACTCATTACATGATGATCTTCGATGCTTTCGTTATATTGACTTGCCTGGCCTCATTGATCCTTTGCACACGATCAGTGGTTAAAGGAATTCGGCTCCAAAGGGTGGGTATAACTCTTTCCTTGGAAAGTCTTCATGTCTTGTGTAAGTCTGATTAACTTTTTTCTTTCCTCCTTTCCCCTAGGAATTTGTAAGCTTTTTCCTATATTATTATAAGAAAGAAGTATCTTTCAGTGATCAAATGGAATTTGTCAATGGATGGTACATCCTGATCATGGTTAGCGATGTCTTAACAATTGTTGGATCAACTCTAAAGATGGAGATACAAGCCAAGGTAAGCTTCTTACACTGTCAGGTGGAAGCAATACTGATTGTTTCTGTCCCAGCTAGGTTTAAATCTCTCGGAGGACTTTAGGCTGGCTATACTTGATTCTGAGTGTCATGAAATTTTAAAACACTATCTTCTCCTCTGGAATTATAACTGAGATGTGTTGTTTCCAGTTGCGAGATTTAAAAACTCCAAATATCACTAGATATTATAGTTCTAATTATCTTTGCCCCTTTTTGACTCCAAGGAATAAAATGAACTTAATCTCTGAAAGTTTAAGACTGTTGACTTCCTCTCTTCCTCATTTAGGACCACTTATATTTGCTTATTTGATGGATTTTTTTAGATTCAGCATTTAACTTTCTGTTCCCCATTTAAGAAGTGTTTAACTAGCACAGAGACTCCCTCCTTAAACACCACTTTGCTGCTTTCCCAGCTTCTGGTTTCCAGCATGTATATAAGTCAGCCACAGCCAGGTTCTAGGCCTTCAATTTCTAAAATAAACTTGATATAGAAAAAAAAAACTTTTTAAAACATATTATGTGCAGCCAAATTAGGGAGGAAAAATTACTACAGTATGCTATCCTGAAGCATCCTAATATTCAGATAATGTTGTTCTTCACCAAGTCCGTAGCAGACTTTGAAGTGTGACATTGCAACACAGCAGACTTTGGACAGTAATGATGAAAGGATGGGTCTGAAATCTATCTGGTGACAGCTTGACTATCACAAACACCCTGTACAAATTGCCCTATCTTACCTTAGGAACTATAAACTCAGTTCTTAGGAGTAGAAAGAAGCTATGAGGAAGTTGGCTAAGGTAAGAGATAACTCCATCCTGCTTTGGGAGAAGCAAAGACAAGAACAAGATTGGAGTAAGGTCTTGCATTTGGGATTCTGGTTTCTTATAAATACATCTATTTATATATGTTTCTTTTCTAAGAGAGTAGTTTACTAAAACTCTTCTCTACAGGTACATTTCACTTCATTTTGCAAGCCTTGTGGACCATAATAACAAGATCTTGTTCCATGTTACTGTGTGAAAGTTAATGGCTGAATAACAAGTTCACATTAAATTAGCCTAAATTTGTTTTTTGTCAAGCTGTAAATGAATTATGCTAATATAAAAGATTAGCCAACTCTTAGAGGAATAAAAACAGAAAATAGTGAAAACTTCTTACTCAAGTAAGCTGTCATGACCCATTTCAGAGTAGAGCTGCAGTTCAGGGAACAGGGTATACACTAACTTGGATGAAAACAGGCCAGTATGTATAGGTGGAAAAAAACAGTGAAGTGCCAATAAAATATAAATGAAGTTCTGGTTAGAATTAGAAGCTAATTAGTCTTCTCCTTGATAACTTTCTACACCTCATAGTTCCCAGCTACCTAACAAGATCCTCCTTAGTATTTATCTGAGGTATGCTGACAAGTCATGCTATTTTTCAAAAACTGCTTTGCCTATGTACTGGAAGAACCTTCTCTGCTCTGCGGTTCTAAAGTCACGTCTACACTGTCCGTTGGGATGCAGTGGAGAAATTCCCAAGCTGCTCTGAGGAATCTGTCGATGCAGATTCCAGAAGCGGTTGCCGCAGGTCTGGAAGCAGCATAAAAATATTTGCAGTGCCACTCTGCAGGTCTTAGTGAGCCAGGTACCGAGGGGGCATCTCTGCACCTGCAGTGCAGCTGCGCTCTTGGCCTCGCAAATGAAGCTTGTCTTGTCAGAATCTATTTTACAAACAGCCATGTAAAGGCATGTGAAATGAGTTACACTTGAAAGTGCCCTTGCTCTTTGGTGGGACTTCTGCTCTCTAATGCATATTGCCCCAAACTAATTTTTAATGGGAGAGATTGCCAAGGCAAACAATGTTTCTTAACAGATCTTTGTAGTAACGAGAGTCGCAATTTAGAACTTGTCAGTTGTTACAATACTTGATTTTTTTTTTTCTTTCTTTTTTTTCTTCTCTTTTTTAGAGTCTGACAAGTTATGATGTCTGTAGCATACTCCTAGGAACATCCACTATGCTTGTGTGGCTTGGAGTCATTCGCTACCTAGGTTTCTTTCAGAAGTATAATGTAAGGATCTCCTGGGATCTTCGTGCTGTTGGTATTTATTCTGTTTGTTGCTATAAGAGGGCTGGAAGAAATGCCTGGTTGAATTCTAACTGTTTGCATTGCTTTGTGCAGCTTCTCATCCTAACACTGCGAGCAGCATTACCCAACGTCATGAGGTTCTGCTGTTGTGCTGCTATGATCTACCTGGGCTATTGTTTCTGTGGATGGATTGTACTGGGACCATACCATGTGAAGGTAATATACTTAACATGAAAAAAGACAACTTGAATAACAGAATGGATTCCAAACAAATGAGAGATTACTACTATTGTCATCTAAGTTTCCATGCCAAGGCTTCCCTTAATATAAAAATAGTGCATCTTCAACATGATGCTGCTCTGTTTCAGGAGTCTGACTTCCATGACTCAATCAGACTTTCCTCGAGTTATGAAAGCTCTGAGTCAGAAGTGGAAGCTGCCGTGACTCCCAATCACATGCTGGTATTTTGAGAAATAATTTTCATCTTGCAGAACACCGGTGTCAGACTAAAGCTTTGGAGACTTTATCCTTATCCTTTTTAAAAGTTAAATTGGCTTACCTGCTCCAGTGGGAGTTTACAGGTGAAAGAATTGAATGTGTATGTGTACAGGAGGTGACAAACTTCGCTCATTCCTCCTTACTGTTTGCACCTTGTCATTCCCTGGGCGTACAAAATGATCCGAGGCAGCCAGTCAACAGCTGTGTATCTTCTTCACGTTATGTATAGTCTTTGGATCCAAATAATGCAGCGATGGATGTCCTTGTCTTCTTCCCTCCTTTCTAGTTTCGCTCTCTGAACACGGTTTCCGAATGTCTTTTTTCATTGATCAATGGAGATGACATGTTTGCCACCTTTGCAAAAATGCAGCAGAAAAGTTACTTGGTTTGGTTATTCAGTAGGATCTACCTCTACTCCTTCATCAGTCTGTTCATCTATATGGTGCTGAGTCTTTTCATTGCACTCATTACAGATACGTATGAAACTGTCAAGGTAAGCATGAACTCTTACTCTTCGTTTGGAATAAAAATGCAAAATTGGTGCCATCAAGACTCTCATCTCCCTCAATATTTTGACTTGCAGTGCATGCCAATTTAAAGAATAAATATAACGGCTACTTTTGAGGGTGCAGGGTGATGACAGGAGTTTTTTAGTCCTTCCCTACTTCAGTTTTCTTACAAGCCTATTGGATTTTCTGCCCCAGTGGAAGCTAAATATCTACTAAAAAGCAGTAATTTCATATTCAGTTCTCTGAATCTTCTAAATTCAGGCTTAAGCAATGTCTGAAAAGTGGTCTGGGGAGGATTTGGGTTATTGTGGTTTTGCTATGCTAAAGGTTTAACTAAATATCAATTTTTAGCACTACCAGCAAGATGGCTTTCCGGAGACAGAACTTCAGAGATTTATATCACAGTGCAAAGACTTACCGAACTCTGGCAGGTACAGGTTAGAGGAGGAGAGTTCTGTATCTCTCTTCTGTTGTTGGAACGGTACGTACCTATGTTAAAATTATACATTAATGTATATGCAAAAGCAACACACCACAAAATGTCCCTGGTATAATGTTTATGAAGAGTACTTAAATTTTGGGGAGTGGAGGGGAAAAAACTCCACAAAAATCCCTAACTATTTCTAATGCTCTAAAATGGAGCACATCAGTGAAGTGTCTGCAGCCAACAAACTCCTTAGGAGAGGTGAGGGAACTTTTAAATTAAGAATTACTTAACATATGAAAAACAGTACAGAAAGTTAGATCATATGTACAGTAACTGAGGAACCCCGTATGTATAATGCGCAAGCATTAACACTTCCTGTACTTACTGCAATTGTCAGGACTTACTGAACTCACTCAGTGTCGTCTTTTTAATGATACCTTGTGCAGTAAGGTGTCCTAACTTAAATGGTAGCAGGCCTGAAACTTAGAGAGAAAATCAGCTTGCCAACATTGTAAGATAGCATGCAGTTTAAGATATTATCACAGCACTTGGAAAAGGATTGCCTAACTTCCACTATGGAGAGCTTAATGCTTCAGTTATTTGAAGTTTTGTTTCTTCAGGAGTACTGATTGCAGGTTACATGGTTTATATTTAACCTGGCTGGCAGCAACTCTTGAGTCTTGCTTGCTGAAGGGTCCCTTGGTGGAGGAGCCTTAAAATATTTGCAGCTTGATTAAAAAGATCAAAGGCATTTGCAGCTCCTTGGTATTGGGCTTTTCCGGTGTGCTATATTGTTATATGCCAGATAGAATATACTTCTGAGGRGGAGGAGAAGGGGGCATATTTTGGAGCAGGGGGAGAACAGAGTCTGCAGTCAGACAGTCCAGAGCGAAGAGCCACTGTTCTAACCGAGTGCCTTTATTGAAATGAAGGTGTGGGATGAAGCAGAGCAGGGCATCTAACTACTGGGTAAAGGGCACTGACATGTTAATATTTACTTTTCTGCACACACCTCTCGGTTTAACCAGGCAAGAAACCCAATGCCAGGCAGGACAGGGTGGGAATGTAATACTTCTCCCACTGACTTGGAGGCGGGGATCAGGGCTCTAGAAGAGCATTTGAAAAGGAAAACTTGGTTACTCTCAAGCAACTTGTTCTTCAGGAGCATTGGGCAGCCAGCAGTGCCCTGGACTCAAACAGAGCTGTAGGCATTTAAGTGCCTGGTTTCAGAGCCTTGTTTCCTGAACTGATTACCAGCTCTTTAATGATTTTATCCTGATCCAAAATGTCTTGATCCACATGTGTGCTTCGTACCACGCATGTTAGTGTTACAAACTGGAAATCATGTTTCTTTCTCTAGAAGCTAGACCAGGGACTGACTTTGCAGTTGCCTGCAAATACTGGACATTGCTCCTTTAGCTCAGTACTGTGGCCTTCTGGTTTTACTTTGAAACAAATGATCTGTAGGAATAAGTAAGTATCTTGAGTGGGGTGTTGAGTTACCAGTTCCATGGCTTCTGCTCTTTAAACAGGCATATGGTCCTACAGGATACACAAGGCTTCTCTTAATTCTTTCACATGCTCAAAATGTTCCGTGGTGGTTCATAGCAGTTTCTTATCAGTGTATGTCAAATTAGTAATTAAATAGTTCAGATGCATTTTTAAGGCTCCTTGTACAATGAAACTATTATTGTGATGCATGCACCTGACAACTTCCCCCCCCCCCTCTCCTGTACAGGTCCTAGTGAACATATTTAATGGATTGTGGGAGTGTATCATGGAGGCTTTAAAGCAGCACACATTGCAAGAACTGGACAGTGGAGCTGGTGGAAAACCTTGTACCTAAAGCCTGAATTTGTTTTTCTCAAAAAACAGTGTAAGCTTGTGGCAGAAGCTTGTGATAAACTTACGGTCTTTCTGATTAGGCACTCTCACTGCTAGTTCAGGCATTTTGGGGGTTTGGTTTTTTATTAGATTTGTTCTATTTGTTTCCTCAGTTAAATTGTGCTAGAATGCAAAGGGCATTAAAAAGCTGTCTGTGTTCAGAGACTTGGCTAGATTATGTGAGTAGACTAGAAATGCAGTAACTTTCAACTATAAGTAGAAATAGTGCTGGACAACTGCAACTTTGAACAGCAACCTAGCCCTCAGTACTGCAGGCATTATCTAGCTATGGCTGACCCAGCACTGAATGAATGAAAGCTCACTCTAGAGCCCTCAGCATTTTTTGTTTATCTATACTCACAGTAAAAATAAATTAAAACTATGAAATTTGGTGTAACTTGTTTCTGGAGACATTACAGTGAATTGATGCTCAAGCCCTTCAAATACGGCTGAGAGCATAAACTAAATATTTCTATAAACGTAAGTACTGCTTAACGTAAGTGGCAGCCTCTTCTCAGAGAGGCCAGGGATATGCCAGGCCAGAACTGAAGTTCGAGGGGTGAGTTGAGTGGAGAAATGTAGATGTTCTCCTATATCCAGCGCTGGGTAGGATCAGTTACAGTCTTCAGCTTCGCAGTGTGCTGACCTTATGTTTTTAAAGGAGAAGTCAGACAAAAGCACTTTCAAAATACCTATTTTTTTATTTGAAATCTTCCTCTGGTACACAAGTCTGTAAACCTGCAGTCTAAACTAAGTAAAATACATATGTATTTAATAGATATGTCTCAGTTGTATCTCTCCATGCTTTAGAAACTGGATGTTTCCTACCAACCTAATAACCTGGTACTGTCAGCGGCTGTCCGAAACATTAGATCTTATAAAAGTTCCGTTTTGACAGTTTAGTTTATGTACTTTGTTGATTGTGATACCATTTAGTGGATGCCTTATTTTCTATAGTCTATTCGGTCTGGGAGCAGAATAGAAAACCAAAGGGAAGCATATTTTAGATAACTTGCATTTGYGAGCAACAATCCCATGGGTATGTGTGACAATGTATAATGCTGTGCACAAAGGTGGAGGACACTAAATATGTGAATGTTTACACATTGTAAATGCGCTACAATAAACACTTCCAGCTGCAGTAAGTATTGGGTGTGTCAGTATTCATCTTAAGAGTAAATATGTTGCCAGGTAAATATAGGAGCTTTTTTTTTTTTTTTAATAGCAATATGCAATTTCTGGCATGAAGCAGTGTGTGGAGTGCGTGAACTTGCATTTCCTGTAGTCGGGATAGTGTCTGTGGACTCTGGTGAGGACCTGTTCCCAGTTTGATCCTGTTTAACAGCTTTTCAGAGTTTGCCATAGAAACAAATAAGCAAGTATTAAACCTTACACTAAAAATGCTTTTGTACATTACATGAAGTAAATTCAGCAAAGACAAACCAAATGCAAGGTGTAGGCAGAACAGATTATTCACAGTATCTGAAAGTTTCCTGTATTGAGGTCCTTGTCTTCCAACAGTCACCTAAGATTGAAGACTTTTGAAGCTTTTCAAGGAGATTCAAGGCAATCTTGCCTCGAAAAGCAAATATTAAGTGACCATGTTTTCTGTTGACATGTTAAACTCCTTATGGATCTTTGACAACACACAATGTATAATGTGCACATCACTATTGTATAACATAGTTTGTGCAAGGAATTCTGACAAGGATGGCAAGCACTTTAAGATCACTGAAATGCAAAAGGCTGACTTCTTAGCAAGGTTTTTTCATACAGAGTTAAGAGAAAGCTAAGATTAATAACTTGCTCAAAATGCAGGTGCATTTTGTAAACAGCTATGGAATACTTTGTTTACCAATATAGTTATAAGACTATAAGTAGTCTGATTTCATTTAGAAACGGGGCAGAGCATATGCTTCATCACTGTTAACATGAAATTGGCAACAACTTTCAAGAAAATTTGACAGAGCTCTAAAATATCAAATTCTTACAAAGTTCTATAGAAGCAGGGAGAAATCATGTTAATAGAATCCTGCAGTATGAGCACAAGGCATGGAAAGCTACAATGGGTGACCCCAGAGCCGGAAAAGATATCATACATAGATTCTTTCAATTCCTAATAGGAGAAATCTTCCCCTGAAGACTGGTTTCTGTTGCCTGAAGAGCAAACTTCACTGTGAAGCGTGTTTTGCAGTAAATCCCTGTTAGAGTCTTTAAGTAATAACCCGTGCTTGTGCTACAGCTAAAAAGTCTATCAACTGAGACATAGAAATTTGTTGGAAAACCACACTCTCTTACTTCTGCAGGCCTACACAGCTTTTAATTTAGCATTGCTGGCAGTTGTGTGGGTTTGGGGAGGAAAGAGTTGATGCAAGGCAACTTGCCTTCAAATGGTAATGGGCAGGGTCACAGTGTGAAGCCAGAGGGGAAGGGCTACCTTAAATTAGGCGAAGGATGTGTAAAGCGAAGGATAGGATGGAGTGGGAGGAAAAGAAGGGACAACGGCTTATAAAGTTAGCAGAGCAGCAATTGCGTATTTCTGGCCATGGATGCGGGCTGTTACATGGGGGAAAGAAGAACAGTACCCTGACAAGTTACTGGCTTACACCTGCTCAAAATGTCCAGTTCTGATTGGAAAAATAAATGCTGCTTGTATTACATATCTACTATCTATCTATATTTTGGTTTTTAGGAAAACCATGTATTGTTCTCCTTGGTAGTGCTGCTGGCAATCTAAGTGCTTGCTATCCAGATTTCTGACCTGCTTGATCCTTGGTGTTCAGGATCTTCATCTGCCTGAGTATTTGGCTCACCTGAGAAGAAGCCAGTCAATGCTGTGTTTTCTAGCCTACTGGCTGCAATTGAGATGAAGTGCAGCTCTGCCAGGAGATCTGTGGCTGCTGCTGTTGTGTGCGTGGTGGGGCTTTTAAATCTTATTTCGTGTCAATATGCGATGTGCTGGTTATGGCCTTGCAGAGCCAAGAAGTGTGACAATGATATTATTCTAAAAAAACCCTCATGACTTCAACAGTATCAGTGATCTCAACATCAGCAATGCTAGTAACGCATGTAAAGCTGCATCCTGGAGACATCGGTATCTTTATGCTGATACAACCAAGCAGGCACAGATAGAACTGTAAAATGCAGGTGGGGAGAGCAAAGGAGTAGATAAAGCATCAGATAAACTCATTATGCTTAAAAATGCCATCCTAAGGAAAACAGGGCTTTCAGTGCTGTCCGAGAAAGTGTGGAGGGGTAAGAGAGTTCCTTTGTTCTGATTCTCACTGGGCTCTGGAAAGAGTTGCCTGAAAAATACTGATAGTCAGTATTTCCTCATGAAAATAAGTTGCAGGGTGCTAAACTTGGGTAACAGCTGATTTCGTACCAAGGCTCATTTCAATGCCAATGTTTTGCATATACCCAGGTAGTGAGAACTTCTTCTTTTCAGCAGAGCTTAGATCTCGTAACAGAATGAAGTTACACTGAGGGGAAGAGAGAGGTGGGGGCTGTACTTGTTTCTAAGTACCAGTTTCCATGTTGGATAGAAGCATATTCTCAAGTAAACAGTGTGCATGCAAAAGAGGAAGAAATAAAATCCAGATATGCTCATACCTTTCCAATAAAAAAATGTGTAAAGGCATAATTTATCTCTGGCAGATGGGGGAAAAAACAGATGCTGCTGTAAAAGACCAAACCTGTGATTGCATCTATCGGGGGCATCTTCCTGCCTGAGGCAGTAGCTAATACCAGGTGCTTCAGAGGACACCTTAAGAAAACTTTCCTGCATGAGCTGACACAATGCTCTTGCAGCTAATTTTGAGTAACTGCACATAGATGTTTGTCTGGTCTTTTGTTCCTTCTTCTCCCTTAAACAGTGTGACTGTAACCAAACAGCATCATCTGAGAGCATTGTGTAAGAGTCCTACACTGCCCATCCCCACCGTGTGGGCAGGTAGAGAGCTCACAGTTGCTGCAGTGAAGCCTCTTGCAAGTCTGCATTCTGTTTTGAACACCCTAGTTTGGAGTAACCACATTAAACCACATCCTCTGAGGAACTACGTACCTTCTCAGCTGCAAAACGACCAGCTCTGTAGTAGCTAATCTAACCTGACAGTCTTCCCTGCGTGTTTGTCTCCTTGCCTACAGCAGCAACTACCGAGCCTTACTTCACTCGGCAAGAGCCCGAGCACCGGTGACTTTGCTGTACAGGGAAGAGGCAGAGGTGCTGGAGGAGAGGGAGCTCCAGCTGCTGCCGCCCCGGCCGGGCGGGCGCAGGGCACGTGGGCGGCGGGGCGCCCTCCTCCGCCCGGGCCCCCATAAAGGCGGCGCGGCCGGCGGGGCAGGGCAGGGCGCGGGGCTTGCTGGCGGGACGGGGCTGCGCGGCCCAGGCCGCTCGGGTCGCGGCGCCGGCTCCCCCCATCCACCGCCGAGGGCTGCCGGAACCCCGCGCCGCCCTGCCCTGCCCTGCCCTGCCCTGCCCTGCCCTGCCCTGCCCTGCCCTTCCCGGGCAGCGGCCGAGCCCCGCGGCCCCATGGAGATCTCCCTCAAGTACCTGCCCGGCGGACGGGCCGCCGCCAGCGGGTGAGCGGGACGGGACGGGGCTGGGCTGGACTGGGCGCGGCGCTGCCCGCCCGGGTCACCCCGCCCGGCGCGGCGGGGCAGGCGGCGGGGAGGGAGATCAGGGCGCTCCTTCGCCAACGGCTGCGGGAGGGAGCGAAGCGCCCCGGGGCGCGGGCCGGGCCCAGCCCAACGCTCGGGGCACGGCGGCCGTGTGGGGCCGCGATAACGGGCGTGCCCCCCGCACCAGCAACGGGGGAGGGCGGGGGCGGCCGCGGCGGGGCTCCCGCGGTGGCCTCGGGAGAGGAGCGCTCCCGCTACCGCGCGGCGCAGCCTTCGGGCACCAGGTTAGCGAACAGGCGGAGGCGTTACTGCCAACTCGTGTGGTAAATTTGCTGCACAAGGTAGGTCCTCTCCGCYTTACCTCTCGGGGTTGCTTTGTCCTGCTCTTCAGCAGCTATAAAACTTCCCTGCTTGTCATGTCGCCGGCGCGCTGCGGTCACGAAGAGGAGTTGCAGGGTGTTCTGTGTCCCCCTTGCTCTGGCTGCTTTTGGTAGTGTTGCTGCTCCTCCCGCAGTAGCTTAGCGGGTGGTAACGTTGGCAGCTCTGTAGAAGGCGGCTTTTTTTCTCAATTTCTTAGAGCTCGCTTTCCTGAGAGGTGCTAGGCGATGCCCTCCTCTGGGCGAGTTGTGAACTTAGCAGAAGATGATGAAGGTGAAGCTGGGGTTGCCCAGTCTGATACGTAGAACCCAACTCAGTGATTTTTTTTTTTTTTTCTTTTCTTCTTTTATTCTCTGCGCCTGCCTCCCCCACCCCCCCCAATCAATCTCGTTAATACCTCTTCAAGATGTAGAGCTCAAGTAGATAAATGTTCCTGATGTGGAACTCTGATGGACAGTGTTAGTGTTGCTCCTGTAGTAAATGACTTTTTTTTTTTTTAAGTGAATCTGTGCTCTGTAGCTTTTTAGCTACTTGATTCAATGGTGCTTTTTCTGCTAGGTGAAGAGCTACATATTAAATGCTTATTTCATAAGTAGGTAGCTGTAAATGGTAGTCATTACTGTTGAAACCTCTTTCTTGAATAGAACACTGAGCATTAAAGTGCCTCACTACAAAACATTATCCAAACAACAGATTGTCCTACCAGATATAGCATTGCAACGGTGGCTATCCTAATGCAGCTTTTAGAATTGAATTAGTAACAATTATTATTTGTGACGCACAACACTTAGTGACACCTAGATATGCATTTAAACATGCACAGTAGAGTTACTTTTCATTCACAAAACTTGCTTGTATCAGTGCTTTACAAAACTTACCATGGAAACCTATTGGGCAGTGTTAATTAMACTACTGTGTCTGAATTGAATTGTTCGGTTACTCTGTCTTGAGCTAGGTGCTTTGTTTGGATTATTTTTAGACTATTAGGCTAATAAACATTTGGTAGAACTAGATGGTTTGTTTTAAATGTGGTAAGTCACTATTAATCACTGAGCTTTTTAACCTTAAGCTTTTTAATGCTTTGGTTGAAGGTTCTAGTTCTGCAGATTTAATGCAGTTTATTTGGATGTTATTTTGAAGCTTTTCTAGAAATGAATGGATTAGAAAACAATTGCTGTATTTCACCTATGGCCAAATGAATTATTTCTTGAGTATTACACCAGAGAACGCCTGTTCTTTATTGGAAGACAAAGCCCAACAGTGATAGAGGTTTGAATCTCATCTCTTCCTCTTAAGCTGAAAAAGTATGTTGCTTTCCTTGGCTGAATTTCCTGCTCACAATTTCTACAGCTAATTAGTAAAGGAAGCTAAAGGCATCAGTGAAAATAATCTCTAGCTGGTGGAGTTAAGTGAGGGTTGTGTAAAAGTGGAAGTATTGTTATTAGTCAACATCAAGTTTTTAGAATAGCTGTAGGGGCTTGAAAGGCAACTTTGGAAAACACCACCATGTCTTCCATGGTATGTATTTGAATATCAAAGGAAATAGTGTTTCCTATAAGGTTTGCTGTTGGATTTTTAATATTTGTCACTTCAGATATGCTTTTACTGAAGCTTAGGGGAGGATTTTGCTGAAGTCTTGGAGTGGTTCTTATGTCATACCTTCATGCTTTAAGTCTTGACCAGATCCAGCTTAAACCTCCTCCGTTTCCTCTTTCTTTCCCACCTACTCCTATGACTTTTACTGTGGGTTTGGTCTTGTTCATTGTGTACCCACACAAATGCTGCTGCCTGTTCGAGAAGCTGGTACAGGAGTAGCGATGTCTTTGGGTGTCAGTGCAGGATTGAAGTACGTATGTACCTGTTTCCTTAGACAATACTCACAGCTATAATTATCATATGCTTTTCTGACAGATGTGTTTAAATTTTTCAAYGTTTTTGTATCTTAAACATATGTTTATATTTATTATAGTATGTTTTTATTATAAATTCAAGTAGGGTTGTACTCCACAGTTTCTTTTTCTTAAAAACCTCCYTCTGTTTTTCCTGTCGCAAAACCAAAAACAGCCTACCTCCCATCATCTTCATGAATGATTGATTTAAGGCTGTGTAATAAAGATAACCTTTGAGCCTCTAATGTTAAAAAAGTTGGGTGGGTTTTTTTTTTTTTTTTCCCACTTTCTCTTATGAGGAAACACCACAGTGTTGACTTTACTGTGTTTTTTAACTCTCTCTTCTTACGAGATAGCTGGTTCTAGCAAATCAAATGTGCTTTGTGGTCTACAGTTTGTGCTTAAATACCTATACACTTCAGACAGGTGAGGACAAAAGAAGCAAG
The DNA here is from genome assembly GCA_035582835.1 of Phoebastria nigripes. Lineage (NCBI taxonomy): Eukaryota > Metazoa > Chordata > Aves > Procellariiformes > Diomedeidae > Phoebastria > Phoebastria nigripes. The sequence goes on along the minus strand of JAYKAV010002818.1, from coordinate 449,519 downwards.
AATGCATCTGAAAACTTGGAAATGATGCTTTTGGTTTTGACATTGAGAGAAAATATTATCCTTTATAAAATTCAGAACATGGGGCGTAATTTTCTGAACGGTAAATGGGACTTATGTAGCCAGTTTCAGATATGATTGCTCTACCTTAACACATGGAGGGAGGAAAAAAATTGTAAGTTTGGTTCTGATCTTTGTGCGAAGTAGGAAAGTTCTGACAATTATGGTACTGGAAAACAGGGTTAAAAAGATTAGGAGAAGGGGAAAGTTTTCAATGTCCCGTTCAGCTGAGAGGGAGAAACTTAGAGTGATTTAAGACATCTACAACAACAGTCCTCTGTGCTTGTTCCTCTGATTTTTATATACCTAGATATTTAAATAAATAAATGCCTATGAGTTTAGCCCTTAAAGCTGCACGTTCATAACAGAAGTGTGCTGTGAAGCCTGCTCTGGTTGTTTAGTCTTTAAGACACCTTTTTCTGGTGGTAGAATGTGGGTTTTTCAGAGAAATGTGTTAACAGTGGCCTCTCTTTATTTCAAATATTCAGTTTTAAGAAAGAGATAAACGTAGACTTGCTATTACTATTGCAGATCCTCTTATTTAATGCCTATTTCCTGAGAAATAATTGTGTAAATGTTGTGTTTTGATGATCTAATGTGATTGAATGATTTTTTTTTTTCAATGATGTGATCATAGGGAAATATTTCTTGCATTTTGCTGTAAAACAAACAGAAAACTGTTACAGACCTTTTATGTCATCTGGCGTCTGAGGTGAAACTTCAATATGAGGAAATTGTCTGCCAAAGTGTTCTGTTGGTTTCTAATTAACGTATTATTTATGGCAGAAATATGATGGCTCCGTCAGATTTAGATCTAAAAGAGACGGCTCTGAGAGAGGATTTGAAGTTTTACTTCATGAACCCGTGTGAAAAATACAGAGCAAGACGTCAAATACCATGGAAACTGGCTTTGCAGATTTTGAAGATACTTATGGTTACTACGCAGGTAATCCTTCCTCTGTTTTTACTCTTAGAAAGCGTAGCAACGATGTGCAGGAGAAGCAGGTCTGTGGTTCTGGGCCTTTGCCATCCCTGGGTGTTTGTTAACTGGCTTGAACTTCTGCTTCAGTCCAGAAAGAAAAAATACTGTGAAAGGTGGGTTGAGGGGGAAGAATAACATAAACTAAATTACAAAAACCTCCTGGAGATTTTGACCAGCTATTTTGCTGTTTTTAAAATAACACTTTAAAGCAAATTGCCCTTCCCACTAAATCCAACACTGTCTTCAGGCTTGCTGTCACAGTACGGCTCTATGTTCTGCTTCCTGTTATGTTCATAGATCATAGTTTCGCTGGACTGTGTCAAAAGCGGTGTTTCTTGAAATCTAGTCAGTAACTTGAAATGTACGTGTTCAACGTTAAAATGCTACAGTCTCTGGTGGTGATGGGGATGACTGGGCTACAGGAATCGGACATGCCCCTTGCTTCTGTCATCAAATGATGCATTTCAAACAGTCAGGTACCTAGGTAGGTAGAGGCAAAGACGAGGGCGGTTTTTTAAAAACTGCACTGGTATCGCAGTGTAGTTGGTTAATTTCCAGTCCACTAAGAAATGGTGACTGGAGGTCGAGGGAAGCAAAACGGGACACATGTATAAGCAGACATGATTTTTCTGGACCTTTGAAATGCAGGACTCTGACATCTGACACTTTGCAAGTACAGCTAAATATACAACTCCTAAAAACATGCTGAGTTGCAGGATTCCAGGTTTGTGTTTGACTTGCCCGCTAGAATGAAGCGTAACCCCGTCTTACATGTCCCTGTTTTACTGACCACTCTCGCTCTTCATCTCCCCGCTGGAAAGACGCGGCAGGCTTCTGGCCCCGCTGGCACAGGATCCGGCCTCTGCTGCTGCCGTGCTGTGCCGGAGTCCTGACGGAGCTCTGTCTGCAGGCGGGAGTGGGATGCAGCAGTCGGTCTGTCTAGGCAAGGGTAGCTGAAATAGGCTGTTTACACCAGTGCTGACACAATTGCTACCCGTAGTGTCGGAACTGCTGAGAACAGGGAGTGTATTA
>JAYKAV010002818.1:425864-447408 GCA_035582835.1 Phoebastria nigripes | reverse complement strand
GGGCAGTGCGAGCAGGTTGCCCCATCTTACTTTACTGGCAGCTGCACCTCAGATGTGGGTTACTGCACTCTCTTTGAAGACAGAGCAGTAACCTTTGTGTGTGAGTAATGAGACAAAATACAACTTCACATGGCTCTGAAAAGGTTTAGTACTTTCAATCTATCCTAACCTACTGACTTAAATTCTTGGGGGAATCACTGAACATGTAATTTTTCTGTCTGCTGTCCTAGTCGCCCGCTATCCTTTGTAAGCAGAAGGGGTGCTCTGCTGCTTGGCTTTCAAAGGCCACAAGATTTTCTGGGTAGCTGCTTAAGACTCTTCTTGTCAGCCCTGGGTCTTGCTCAGATGCCAGGTGGGTAGTTGGCAAGAAAAGGAAAACAGAGTTTCTGGAGAAAAACGTGCTGCTGCTCTGCAGGGAGGTCTCAAATGTGAGCTAGTAGTAAATGGACAGGTTCAACAAGCATCTCTGTATTTCAGAGTGAGGGCAAGACCCTTGAAGGACAACCTAGGAATAAGTTAAGCCTCCTTCTAGCTGCTTCTGCCTGATGCCAGCCTGTTAGTCATGACACTTGTGGCTTCTTCGGTGTGGTGCAGCAGCTGGGGTATCTGTGCCTGATTGAAAAGCAGAAGAGGCTTCTGTCCCAGTATGGGGAGTAAGTTTTACTCCAACGCTGTACTGAAATCCCCTAGGGAGTCCCCTGAGGAAGCCCTGCTGAGTATGTTTTATTTCTCTGTATTGCAGCTGGAAGATCCCTGATTTTTTTAGAGATACTAACTAGAGTGCTGCAGATTTATTTGTAGCACTCAGTGAATTTTTGCAGTCAACTGAAGATATACACAGTTGATTTAAATCTTGGCTAAAAGTATGAAGATTCAGTTCTTAATCTGAAGACTGTACAGTTCTTAATCTGAAGACTGTATACACCTGGCAGAGCTGACATCCCTGTTTCTCTGTCCTGGCTGTGGCTTTGCTCTACAACCAAACAGCCTTGCACTAAACAGTCCTGCTGCATGTATTCTTTTAGCCTGGCCCAGACCTAAGCAATTACTGTCTAGAACAAAAGATGACGTATTCCAGTGAAGGGGGAAAAAATAGGTGTGCTTTCCAGTTTCCATTGTTTTGAATGAAGGAATTTGGATGTTAGTGGAGCCTGCCTGTTTGCTTTGGGGGATTTCTAAGTTCACAGTTCTTTTGCTTGCAGTTTCTCACTCTTACTTGTTCCCTACTTCTGCCAGTTTCTTGTGYGGCTTGGAAACTCCATGCAGTAATGAGACAGTTTCACATTTGCTGTTAGTAAGCAGTTTAAACCTAGGATGAAGAGTTAGCTGTTTGGGGCTTGGGATATCCTTCTGCTGCTATGCCTGTGAAGAAACTCTTGTTGCTTGATTTTTCAGCTTCTAGGCTCCATTTATATGTTTTCCTGGTGGTGGTGGGAATGGCAGCATCCATATGGTAGGGCAACACAAATCCTGAGTAGTAACTCTGCTGTCTGCTGCTGCTTCTTATTATAGCCTCCTTAACCAGCACCTGGGTCAGCCAGGTGATGCTTTTTGTTGCTATGGGGTCCCACATAGGTTTGCTCTAATCCTGTGCCATGCCAGAGGTAGGAAGAAGGTGCAGGAATTTGTCCCATAGCAAAGCAGGGCATTTGTGGGATAGCAGGCTGCGCTTGTAGGTTAGCTCTTCTGCCATTTGCATCCTCAACAAAGGTTTTGGCAAATTCCAGTTAGGGTTGTTGGTCCAGGATGTGTGAAAGGTGGCAGTGATCTAGCTGTCTGTTTAGTTTCTGCACTGTAAGTTTTAGAATCAGTGGGAGACTTTGATTTCTGTTTCTCTTACCCTGCAGGTGCTAACCTTGACTTTAGTAGTCTTATAGCATTAGTTAACAGATTCTTTGCTCCTATCGTAGCAGGGTTACAGCAAGAGGCACCTTTCTGTTTTGTGTTTATTTTAATTCAAAGCTGTTTCCAAAATGTTGCTGCTTGACCAGTGTTCAAAATCCGAATTTGTTTTTTTCTCTTGTCAGCTTATTTTTTTTGGTTTGAGTAACCAGTTGGTGGTCTCATTCAAAGAGGAAAATGCTATTGCTTTTAAACACCTATTCCTGAAAGGCTATTCTGGAACTGATGAAGATGACTACAGCTGCAGTATATATACACAACAGGATGCTTATGATAGCATTTTTTATGTTATTAATCAGGTAAGTGTGTGTGTTTATAATGAACAGTGTTAAAGCTGAAGCTATAGCTATAAACTTCTGCTAAGGTCCTGGCTTTCTGTCGCTATTCTTGGATTTCAGTTTTGATATTTCAGTGAATCAGCGTAGGTGGGGTATCCTGAATTTTGTGTGTAGATGTCTGCATTTTTGTCTCTTGGAGACAAATCTAAACCAAAATTTTAGTCAGTTAGTGCATAGTACTGAAATCCAGAAAGTTTGAAAATCGGTCATCTTGCATGAACTGGAACCTTTGTTTAGGTCTTACTTTGAAGAGCTATGGGCCTGAATATACCTATGCACGGTATTCAGAAAATTTGTGCTTACAGCTATGCTGAATTGCAGCTTTGTAGTGAGTGCCAGAGGCCTCAAAATGGGGAATACAGTACTTCCAGGAATGTAGGGGCACTTGCCCTGGTTAGGGACAGTATTTTAAAGAACAGTCTCTTTACAATCGTGGGAGGAAAGTGAATAAATCTAGGATGAAAATTCAGTGAACATTTTTGTATTTAATATTAATACGTTTAGAAGTCATGAGATGAGTGTGTGTGTGGAAAATGACATGTCTCTTGTGTTTGGGGATGACGATAAGCCCAGAAACAGTTCACATGGGATGAAAGTGGCTTTAAACCACCTTTCGTTTTCCCTGACCTTGGGACATCAGCTCTGATGCTTGGTTTAAAGCAGTTTTGCTGCCATCAATTATGCCCAGCAGTCGCAGTGGTGCGAAGGCTATACCTCCTTCTTAAACATGCACTTGCGTGGGGACTTGCTGCTCCTCGGCCACCTCCTCTAAGCTGCAGCAGAGCCATCAACAGGTCAAACATGCTGTCTCTGCTGTGCTGGATGAGGCCAAGACTGTCACTCCTGGTATGTTAAATGAGTGTTGAAGTAGTTTTCTCAGTCTTCCTTTGAACTCTCAATATTGCCGCTATTTCTGCTATAAACTATGCTTTTTTTTCTTCCTTGCTTGCTTTGTCTCACTTTCCTTCTTTTGTAGGCACTAAGGCTGAGGTGAAGTCCAGATAGAAGACAGTAGAGAAATAATAGCTTTATATCCTCAAGAATGAGCCAATGTGTGATACAGGCATCAGAAAAAGGTCACTTCATAAAATGTCTATGTTGTATAAATGTAGACATATCCTYTAAGGAGATTTAAACTTGTGTCATCTGGGTTCCTTAGTGTTCTGTGTCGTTCCTGAGGCTTTTTTTATCACATGTAAGACTTAAAGTGTGCCTCCAGGTGAACGTTATGACTGGTGTTGCTTTTTTGGTTTTTTTTTGTTTTATTTTTTAAAGGATGCCTTCTAGGAGGAGACAAGCCAGCTGGCCTCTAAGCTAAAAACAATGCTTTTTTGTTTTGAGATGGGCAGCTAGAAGCCATAGGTTTTGGTGTTTYGAGTTTTATTTTGAAATGTGTGGTTGGTCGGGGGGTTGCAGGGGTGGGGCAAGCAGAAGGATATGATATTACAGAAGATGGTAATAGTGCACGCAAAACTGGAGTTGTAAAAATGGAATTTTAGGCTTTGTAAATGTGCCACTGCGATATTTGCACACTCTGCAAAAACCCCCCCATACTTTCCACTTGGAAGAGTACACAGCTTTTCCTTACTCCTCTCCTGGGTCCAATTTGGAAGCTTCTATTACACAGAAACTGTGTGGAGTTGTTATGCTTGTACCCTGCCTGAGGCAGAGTCTGGAGGACCAGGATGTTCTGCTGGCTGCTCTGTCTGAGGCTGCTTCGAAATGTGTAAACAGGAATTTTGCTTTTACTGTTTCTTAGTGTTGTTTGAAAGTGGCATGTAAATAACCCAGAGCCATGTGTTATGCTGTCAGGAGGGCACAGCCTGAAAGCCCACGTGGACAGAGCAACGGCTGTTAGATGCAGTGATCTGGAGATGTCCTCAGAGGGATGTGGAGTTGTGACTAACTACTGTTTCCACTCACTTGACCTGCCTTAGTCAGGCTTTGCTTCCTTAGTTTACTTTAAGATAACATTCTGACAGGGTATGGAGGCTGTGCTTTTCTCCCAGGCTGTCTAAACCTGTTGCAAGCTCAGCTGTGAGGAGTCAAAGCAGCACTGCAAGGCAAAGCTTTGGATGGAAATGTGGTGGTTCCTGTTACAGTTCTTTTGGACATGGAGCGTGTGGTTGTTAATGACCACTGGGACTTTGTACCCCACACGATGGACTAGTGGCCATAATGCCCATAGGAAGGAAGAAATAGGATGACGCTGAATGATGCATAATAACAAAATCCGTGTTTAAGGGGAAAAGGGTCTAATCTGTATCAAAGCCAGCTGAACAATTTTTTTAAGGAATGGGAAGCCTTGTCTGACTTCCCACGTTTGTTTACTTCAGGCCTCCTGGGAGGTAAATCCTTCCTTTGGAGCAGACCAGTGCTGTATGCTGCCCTGAGCTCTTTCACTAGGTGAGGTGATGATAAAAACTAATGAATTACTAGATGTTTATGCCTTCTTCCTCAAAGGGCCAGGGGTCTGTCTGGCTTCTCTTGGACAATGTTAGCTGGTGCTAAGCTGAGCTAGCAGACAACCGTGTTCACGGTTAGTCATTGATCTCGGCTGCCRAGGAGTCAAGAACCACAGGGAGAGCTGTGCCCCAGCGGTTTGCCTCGCTTGTGCAGGACTGGAAGGTGTGATCCAAGGATCAGAGGACATACCTTGCTTCCAGTAGACATGGAGGGCATGTGGAAGGCAAGTCAGGAGAGGACTGGCCTTGAATGGAGTTCTCTGGTGGTGCTCAGGGCTGATCTGTGCATGGACAATGCTTGGCTTGGCATAGCTTTATTTGCTTCCACTTCTTGTCCTTGTTTTCAAGCATATCCTAACATATGAAGAAGGTGACTTGTGCTATATTTAGAGCAAATGAAAAAGAAAGTGCCTTCCTCGCAAGCATGTTTTCAGTTGCTTCTGTGCTTGTGTAAAGCAGGCAGGTTAAATTACTTTTGGAGGCTGCCCAAGCTCTGTGTATGTTCCTTGGTCGCCGCTTATATAGCGAACGCATGGCTTCCCGCTTCTATAGTCGCACAGGGAGCAGGTTTGATTTTACTCTTGGGGTGGATTTGATAAGAACTGTGACTTGGATTGTACGTAAAGCAATCAAGTTTCAAGTGGTGTGAAAACTAACACCTTCATGAGATAAATATGTAAGATATCCCTGGAGTGTGTGTGGTTAGTAGCGATACTGCACTGAAGTCACTGCCAGGCATCTAATTAAAAGCTGTCTGCTGGCTTGCCGTCTGGCACACGGGTAATCATTTGCAGGCAGCCCAGTAGGTACGGGGCTCCCAGTCACCGTGTCACCAGGATGCCAATCACTACTAATTAGTGGCCAGCAGCCCTCCTAGCTTCCCATGAGATACCCACTCTCAATTTACAGACTTTATGTGAAAGTAAAGATTTTTTGTTGTTTTGTTTTTGTTTTTTTTTTTTTTAATGTAAAAAGCTATATTGATATATGTAACTTTGAGATTGCAAGTTACTATCTAATGCAAAAAAGACAACTGTCTCTAACTTCTGCTTCTGTTTTGTTTTTAAACTAGTACAAGCAATTAAAGAACATATCCCTGGGGACGCTTGCTTATGAACATGAAGGATCAGGTTTAAAAATCTGTAAACAACAGTACAAGAAAGGCACGATGCTTCCTTCCAATGATACGCTGAACATAGATGTTTCTACTGAAACAGGTATAGTATTGTTGTACTAAAAATGTCTTGCTGTGGAGTACTTACATTCTAATACTAAATCAGTAAAGTTTAAAACCAATAGCTTTTTGCATGGCAATCATAGGAACATTAACATGCCTTTTGCCTATTTCCCTCTTGGTTTTTAGTACCTGCTTAGAAATGGCAACTGTAGACTATAGGAAGCTCTTTTCATGACTACTGTCATTAGTGGGTTGTGGGTGGGTTTGTGGGTTGTTTGTTTTTGTTGTTTTTTTTTTTTTTGTTTGGTTGGTTTTTGTTTTTGTGGTTGGTTTCTGTTTTTGTTTGTTTGGTTGGTTTTTTGCCTTTTTTTGTCCCGTGTCATGTCCCGCCCCCCTGTCCCCCACAGAAAGTTCAAATACAGAATTTTGGATGCTGGTTAGTCTGTACCTTCGGTGGGTGGGTGTCCTTACCACCTCTCAGAGCTGAGTTCTTGCTGTTAGCCTCTCAAGATTTACTACATGAACCTGCTTCTGATCCCACTAGCTGGGGCTCTCTATGGATAGGTTTGCTCAAAATTAACATTTTGCCTGATTAGGATTTGCCATTCAACCTGATTATCTCAGTTTTATGCTGCTTTCTATGTGAAGTTTTTAAGATTACAGCTTTTCCTCTTCTCCTCCCAGAATGTATCTTTTTTAAGCCACAGGAGCTAGCCGGTAAGAAGGCTGAACTGAAGCTGAACTCCTCTTTTTTCAATCTTGAATTTTACAGGTAAATTGGTGATGGGGATTTTTTTATTTTTAACTTGTCCTTTCGTATAAATATGGTGGATTCTGAGTTGTGCAGTTTCCTTGCTTTGTGTGCATGTTTTTGTGTGTATTTATGTATATATTTATACACTTTCTAAAACATTCAGGCTTATACAGGTTGAAATCTCCTTCAAGCTGAAAGGCATTGCTCTACAGACAATCCATGCCCGTGAATTGCCTGACTGCTATGCATTTCAAAATACTGTAAGTGAATATGGGGTATGGCACTTCCAACACTGTATATATAACAAGAGCTTACACTAAGGGGTAGTCATCATCCTTATATTTAGACTGCAAGGGTAAAGCAGTTGAGCGTGTCCTGGCCCTTACCCCTCCTTCCCAAAGGTTGCTGAAATGGGGTTGCTAAGGGACAATATTATTTTGTATCATATTCCAGCTAGTAACTTCATAACCTGAGAAGGAGATAAGTAATTGTTATTCTTCTAAAGGTTAAACTTGAAGTTTGGTTTCTTGGAATACTGCTTTTTATGCTATACGTGACGTTCTCAAATTATGTCTTCGCCAACACTTACAGTGACAGCTTTCTTAAAGCTTACCTGACCAACAAATATTAATGCATATTATGTCAAAGCACTTACTAAGCTTTTCTTATGGAATGAAATTTTGTTAGGCTTGTTTCTGATACACTCTTGTGTTTCCAGATAACTTTCAATAATAGAGCCCACAGTGGAAAGATCAAAATCTATTTTGATAGTGACACTGATATTCAAGAATGTAAAGACTGGCACATATTTGGCTCTGGTAAGTATGGTGCACGTGTGTTTGCATGATAGCAGTGTTACACATCTCCTCCCATCATTTCTCCTGCTCTATAACAGTCTGTCTAGCAAGACATTCCCCATCCTGTTCATCAATTGATATGAGTAAGCCAAGGAAAACGCCTGATTTGGGTTTACATGATGGCTTATAAACCTGTGGATCAAAAGAATACAGTACAGAAAGTCAAACAAGTTTCTGATTGCAGGTCATGGAATGAGAAATGAGGTGGGATTTTTTTTTGTTTGGTTTTAATTTAATAATGTTTGTATGGGCCAAAGTCTGCATTTCTTTTACCCTGTGTAGTTGTAACACTGTTGGAGTACAGATGGACAGATGAACTTAGTGCAAAAAGGGGACACTTGTATAAATATACCCATTTTTTGGTTTTATTTTGAAGAACTTGAACATGCTTTTCACTCTTGTGGCCCAGTCTCCATAGTTGCAGAAAGAATATTTCTTATAAGCCATCTCTCACCATGGGGTGAGAGTGTTTAAATGCAAAATATGTGACATTTTGTAACAATTTATGCTCAGAGAGATGTGAAAAGACTAACTCTACTTCCTTTCTTTGACTCTTTACAGTGCTCCAGAAAAACACTCAGTATATTCTAGTCTTTGATGGATTTGTCATTTTAAGTTGCTTTGCTTCTCTCATCCTCTGCACACGATCCATTGTTCTTGCCTTGAGACTACAAAAAGTAAGTACAGTGCTCATAATCTCAATGCTTATTTTGTCTTTGTCTTGTTTGCTGCTAGTCTTGTCAGGTGATATGTTTTGAAATATTGGGTAGTATATTTGTTGCAGAATGTTGCTCTCACTGTATCCCTATCTCTAGAAAGGATGTGTAGAGGTCTGTGATGAACAGTTGCTAGCTGAATGGGTTTTTACTTCTGTTTGTGTAGTGCTGTAATACAAAGTGTTTTGTTGTATCTCCTGAGGGCAAAAGGAGGAGACTCTTTTTCTTGTCCAGGACTTAATTTTGTCCAGGATTTTGCGCAAAAAAACCTCCTGAGTCTTTGTGCTGCTAACAGCCAACACATCCTGCACCTTCAAAACATGAGTTCTTCCTTCCCCAGCTTCAGAGTAGAATTCTCAGAGGTTAATGCTTTAATGAAGATCCCTCAAAGCCAGCTCTTAACTGGAGAAAATGTAAAGCATAGCGTATAGTCTAACCCTGGCTGGATTTTTTGGTCTTTCTGGGTGTGGAACCGCCCTTCAGTTCTTCTTTCCTGTTTCTCCCTCCACAATCCCTGATCACCATCTGCTGTCACCTTCTTCCCTGCTCACCCTCCTTTGCAGACTGAGACTAACCCTGTCGGACTTCATCTCAAGCTGCTTGCAGAGCTTCATGTAAGCAGACTCTGCTCTTCTGGTCCAAATACTGAGGCAGAAACACAAGCTGGGCACTGAGATGCCATTGATTGATACAAACTTTGCAAGCGTGTGGCTTATGGGAGTTGGAAAAAGAGTTCAGGATAGGTAGGATATGAAAGCACAGATACTTGTTTATCTTGTTCAATATATCCTTTTTGTAGCTTGTAAACAAGACAAGGGTGAAGAGGACGCAATTCAGCAAAGGCATTGTCAAACTGCTGTCAGGAATAGGGACATCAGCATTTATTCATGAGCAAGAAGAACAAGTGAAAGCAGATAGGCAGTGTTGGGTGTGGGATGTGATATTGTCGGCTCTACTGGAAAAGAGAGCTCTTGCCTTATAGTTGTATTTGAGTTATTAATTCTCTTTTTCACTCCTTTAGTTGGGCGGCCTTGCTCTGTTAGAGGTGGATAGAAACTTTTGTGAAGGGGGCTAAAAAGGGGATAACAAGCCATGGTTAGGCTAGTGGGGATTGGTTATGAAGTCAGCTGTTCTCTGGAAAGTTGGTTTTCACTGGCCTAAACTGATCTTAATTTTTTTCCTATTTATTTCTGTTGCTATTGAGAATGAGTTTTAAGCTATTGTTCCAGCAAATACTATAGGAAAAGGGGTATGTGAAACTTGAGCATTGCTATACTACTGGGGCATCTGTACATATTTTTCATCTAAGGTGACCTGTAACTAAACATCTAAATGCTTGTCAATAGAGATTTGTGAACTTCTTCTTGGAGAAATACAAGCGTCATGTCTGTCACGCTGATCGCCTGGAGTTCATAAATGGATGGTATGTGCTGGTGATTATCAGTGATGTGATGACAATCATTGGGTCAATCCTAAAAATGGAAATAAAAGCCAAGGTGAGAGTTTAATACTTCAGATAAAATACTAGTCTTGTTACAACCGTGTAATGTGTTTTAACTTGGGGACAAATGAAAGTGAGCTATCATAGTCACTAGTCATCTTGTTTACTTTTGCTAGTTCTTATTTCTTCATTTCCTAGTGCTAGTTTGACTGATAACTGGTTTCAGTCCCTTTTCCCCAAAGTCTTTCAGTAAGACCATGTAAGCTATTTAAACATCTTATTTCCACAGTGCTAAGTCGCCTAATCCCTGGTATAGGACCTGTGGGTAGACAGTTCCTAACAAAAAAAAAAAAAAAAAAAAAAAAAACCAAAAAACCCAAAACCAAACAAACAAACAAACCACCTTGGGTTGTGTTATTTCTGTAAGAAGTAGTAGTACATGTTGTACAGGGAAACCAAGAGTCATCCCCTTGGATAAAACAGGGGTCTCAATCGCTTGTGGGGCTGGAAACATGGCTGCTATAACTTGCTTTCCTGGCCTGTCCAAACTACAGGCACAGACAGTGTCACCTGCTAGTCCTTGACCTCCCAGTCTGGGCTTGCTGAAATCAATGTGTTTTGTCCAGCTGGCAGCTCTTCAGGGGTTTTTTTGGTTTGTTTGGTTTTTTGTTTGTTTGGTGTTTGGGTTTTTTTTTTTTCTTTTTCCCTCAGTAGAGCTGTATGTCAACAATTCACGTGTTCACAAAACTTTGTATTCTGGGAAAAACAGGGTAGGTAGTGTGCTGCTCCTGCTTCATGTGTACTGAGGCTCAAAGGGCAGATGCCCAGAGTGGCCTTCAGAGGAAGCACTTGAGAACCTCCAGCTGTATGGCAAGGTCGGGGGATGAGGGTAGGAAATCTTGAGCTAGATGGGTATCTCGTGCTTATTGCAACCAGTTCTAGCCTTCTAAAGTAAAATGCAAGTAGAATTTCACTGGTAGTAAAAATGATGTTCAGGCTCCGAACAGCTGGCAACCTGTTCAGAGATGTAAATGCATGTAGCATGGGAAAGGGCTGTAGTCCTGAGGCTCACTTTTCATTTAAATGATGGCTCATGTTTTACTAAATAGCGAATGAGAGCTTGTTTGCCTAACAATAGCATATATTAACCTTTTTTTAAAGAAAAATTTGGAGATATTCAATCCAATATTAAAGCTGTGTCATAACCAAGGTAAAGGCTTTAGTTCTTCATGCAAAACTACAAGAATATCAGCATAGATGTGCTTTCATTTGCAGCACTATTGCATTTGGGTGATCTCACTAAATAACTGCAGTTCACTTTGGTCTGATTTTTGTGATGTAGCAACATCCTTTCAGTATTGGACTGCCCTGCTTTGTTTGTTTGAACTGCTGGAACTTGAATAGCTGTCAAGCTGACACACCTACCGCTTTAACTTGACCACCTGCTCTGTTTGGATCCCTCAGAACCTCACAAGTTATGATGTCTGCAGCATTTTACTTGGAACATCAACTTTGTTTGTCTGGGTTGGAGTCATCAGATACCTGGGATATTTTCAAACCTACAATGTAAGGCAGGAATCAAATGTTCAACAATTAAAGCATATATTTGTCACTCTTACTCAGGTCTCTTACTTGTGGCTTTTTTCCCCCTTCTCCTTTCTTCTACCCTGACATSTAGGTGCTCATTTTAACTATGCAGGCATCATTGCCCAAAGTGCTAAGGTTTTGTTGTTGTGCTGGGATGATTTATCTTGGCTATACTTTCTGTGGTTGGATTGTCCTGGGACCTTATCATGAAAAGGTATGTACTCCTTTTCTGGTCTAACAATGTGTGAATATCTGTGTGTGTATAGTTCCTAGTTACAACAACAGAAATAGGTCTTAAATTCATGTTTTTGTTTAAAAGCTGTAACATGAAGAACACGGGAGTGTTTCTCCCTCCATGCGTACCTCCTGCTGCCTGCTCCATTTAACAAAATAACTATATTCTTGCTTTCACTGTGTGCTTGAACTCAATGTAATCTCAAACACAAGGCTGTGTTTGTGATGAGTGGATGGTTTATCCAGGCAATGTCTGGCTGGGGACTAGAGGTAAATTGGTCTACTACCTCTTTCGCTCTCTTCTGGCAATCCCAGTTCAGTTGTGTTAAAGAGGCACTAGTTCATCGTTACTGTTTCTGGGAATCTCTTTGACTCTGTTTTTTCCAAATCTTTCCTGTGCCATATAACTTCAGCGCCTAAATCTTGACTCATAAAGGAGTGGATGAATGCTTATCTTGTTTACTTTGCTTCCTGTGTGTGGGTATGTTGTGGGGTTTTTTGTTTGTTGGGTTTTTTTAAGGTTGATATCAAAATGTGTGCCTGGTATGTCGTCTTGTCTGAAATCTGGGTACAGCAGTAAGACTTTGTATATTCCAAAACACAAGCAAAAAAACCCGCAAAGCTTGTTTGTGTTTTTTTTCTTGGCAGATGCTCTATGTGACAGTTTGAAAAAAGGCAGATTCCTGTTGTGATAAATTCTAGATGTCCGTTAATCAGTAACAAATGTGTGACTTTTCATTCTCGATTTCTGGGTACACGCAGTATATATTGTAACAGATGCACACGCTGCAGTGCTTGCTTCAGTTTCTTGCACCCCCAGAACTCAGATTCCTCTAACATAATGTAATTCTCTCCTTTGAGAAATGTAGGTATTCAGTCTGCACATATTTTAAGTTGATGACAATGCATTTCTCCATGGGATGCTGGATGCTGTGGGATCCTCAGTCACACCAGAGGCTCAATTGTTTACAACAGGCACAGCATAAGTACTATTGTAGCTTCCCTGCAGCAAGTGCATTAATTATCTGAGCAAAAGGAAGTGTGGTCAATAATATGCTTCTCTATGAAAGTGTTACCTCTTGCTAAATACCACAGATCAGTGCCAAGGAAAGCAGCTGTAGTTGTGCGGGGGTCGCTGGCAGTTCCCCCGTACCCCGTGGGAAGGCAGTGTGGCACCGCGCGGAGCCCGGGGCTGCCTTCGTGGGGCTCTGCGGCTGCATGAGCTGTCCCTGGTAAGAAATGGGAAGAGCCTTCCCTGCTGTGCAGGTACACAGGAGAGAGGTCCGTGTGCTCAAAAACTCTGAAGGCCTTAGCTCAAAAACATAGAAAACACGGAAATAGTAGGGGTTTGTTTGGTTTTGGTGGTTTTTTTTTTTTTTTCCCCTCCTTCTTCTACTACAGCCAGAGAGCGGGAGTGAGAATCCTGCATTTTGTGTTAAGTCAGTCCAGGGGCTTATAGGTGACCGATCCTTAGCAGGTTTCTCTCTGTACCCATGCATCAAAACTTGTGGATTACTCAAGAATTACCCATGCCGTGCACCCCTTCTTGTCAGAAAATGTGCTGCTGGGTCTCATAGTGGCTTTAAAAATAAATGAAAATAATAATAATAAAAAAATAAGCAGCAGGTAAGACCAGACCTGCTGTTCCTGTGCAACAGTATGTTCTCCTTACAAACATACGCCTCTTGACATCTTGTTTTCAATATAGAACCACAATTCAAGTGAGTGTAGTCATGTTACTTCATTGATAATAGCTACATTAAAACATTGTGTATTAATTCATATTGTCCAATAAAGTATAGTTAACAAATCCAGTTATTTGGCGGGACAGAGCGATGGTGGGAAGTGTGCTTACCTGGTTGCTGAATGGAATTTAGCCTCAGGGCATGTTCCAGCTTGGGGAAATGGAGTTAGAAATTTAAGAGGATGTCCTTGAAATGAAACCATGATTTTGTCCAGGGTGTGCTTAATAGCTTCACAGTACAGCTATAGCTTTTACCTACAGCTCAGGGTTTTCTGAATGACAGATAGATGATGTTATCGCAAGACAAATCTAGTTTAGACCATTTGAGCTCTGAAGGCTATATGCTATCTCTACCTTCTTAATACAATATTGATTAATTACCCCTACTCCAGTAATGCTGCAGAGCTGGGTAACCGGAGRATGTGGATTGTGTTCCCAGCATACTGCCACTGATGTACTATATAGATTCCCTGAAATCACTTCCATCTATGTGCTTTGGCAAACAGAATGATATTTTTCCTGCCGATCTAAAATAGCTTAAAATTCAGTAACTTAAACTTTCTGTGGTGGTCAGTTACTGGCTGTTTTGCCTGTTGAGCATCACAAGTTTATTTCTTGATAATAAATCTTATTTCTGATGTCAACGCTTAGCCAAGATTATACTTCTACACGGTCCTATTACTGACGTGTATGTTTTGGTCTGAATGTATGGGAAAGAAAGTGTGGTAGCATTTGATGACTGGGTTGGCTTTTTTCTTCTGCTATGAGTAAAACTCTAAAAAAAAAAAAAAAAAAAAAAAACCAAATTACTTTTATTTTTATAACACTTTTCACTTTCCCTTTAATCTGGATGATTGATCTTCATGTTCTATTAGTAATTTGTACTCATTATTTTCTAGTTTGAAGATCTGAACACAGTGGCTGAGTGTCTGTTTTCTTTGGTCAACGGTGATGATATGTTTGCAACATTTGCTCAAATCCAGCAGAAGAGCACGCTGGTGTGGATGTTCAGTCGGTTATATCTGTACTCCTTCATTAGTCTGTTTATATACATGATCCTCAGCCTTTTTATTGCACTCATTACCGACTCCTATGACACCATAAAGGTAAAACATTTTTTTTCCCATTACACTTCTRATCAGTTTTGTATTCATTCTTGTTAATCACTCAACACCATACTATCTAGCATTAGTTATGATGACTGATGAGACTATTAAAATCTTTTAGCTTAGTCTGTGGTGAAATTGGGAGGATGACTGGGTAGTCATCCAAATGACTACACAGTAATTGGTTTGGAAAATCATCCTTAATGTGTGTCCCTGTTTTGTATTTTCTGCTGTTTCACCTGGCTTCAAAAAGGTAACAGCTAATGGAAACGTAAGTGGAAGGATGAGTGGAAAGAGTCCATTTTTAAGCATAGTTAACCAAGCCAGATTAAGTCTTGTTTGGAGTGAACAGTTCTTCTCGTGGCACCAGAAGCTGAGGTCAGGAAGGGTTTGCTGGCATCTCAGAATATCCCCTTGGCAGGGGTGTGGCAAGGGCCAAGCAGGTAACTCTCAACTCATTTAGGTGTCCAGGCTTGCTTAATGTGCTGCTTGGAAATGTGTGGTTAAAAGGAAATGTCTTCCGAAAGACCCGCTRCTTCTCGTTCAAGTTATAATTGCGCCATCCGTTTCCAGTATAAACTGGCTGAAAGTGAAAGTTTTCAGTAATTACCTTTTTGTTTTTGTCCTCTAGTGCTGTCTCTCCTTTGTGCTCCTGGTAGCTGTGGTAACCGGTGGGAAGGCAATGTGGATCATGTCTTTAGCTCTCGTCCTTTCTTGTCTCAGTGACAGAAAACAGGCCAGCAGAATAAGGCTAGGCTGACATGAACCACAACTTCCAGACTGAGCAAGAGCTCCACTTTCTAAGCATCTCAAAATACAACTTAACTGTCTGTGCTTCTCAGTTTATTGGATGGGCTGACATGCGAAACAGTGTTGTACTGTTACTCTTCCCTCTGAGCACTTCATGTGGCTCAATGGGGAGCCATTTCAGTGTGCTGAACTGGTGTTTTGTAGAGCATTTCTTCAGCATGGCAATGCTGAATATCCATGTTAGGGCCCTTCAAATCCAGCATTGGGGTTCCTAGGGAAAATGAGCCCAGAGCACTCACAGTGAGCACAGCAGCTGATGTGAACAAGGGGGAATCAATGCCAGTATGACTTGAGATCACTTGCTTGGTCTTACGGACAGCAAACAAAAAGCAAGAGAATGTGAACAATATGAATTTTATGTCACTTAGATTGCTTTGTTCCACCAACTACATATGTGTAGTGTTTTTTAGGATGGGATTGTATTTTTTTTCTTCCTACAGCAATACTGAACAAATGACCCAAATAGTCTGGTTTTGGCTATCACACTCTAGAGGAAATTTTGGAACGCTTCGTGCCTGGTAACGTCTCATGTGTTGTAAATAAAATGCTTTCTCTTTCAGAAATACCAACAAAGTGGGTTTCCAGTAACAGATCTACATGAATTTCTAAAAGACCATGGCAGTGTTGGTTACAGAAAAGAACAGACTTCCATGCCATTCATCTGCTGCTGTAGGAGGTCGGTAGGGTGTTTTTAATGAGTGTTTTTCTCAGAAGTACACCAGTTAGCTTCTCACTGCAAAGTGCTGTTTCACAAATGCTGGAGCATCCAGAATTCAGCCTGTGGAATATTTGGACTCTGTTGTTCCTCTTGTGCTTTACTTGGTGTTAGATCTTTAGTCTGCTGATGGTGCAGGGGTGGCAATTCTGAGGTTAAATGCATTTTAAGTGTTTTGCTCATACGAAAACTACCATTCAGAAACTGGTGAAAGTTGATGGGAGGACTGCAGAGTATAACGTGGAACTGCCAAGGAGTCAAGAGCAAACTAAGTCTCTGCTTCTTAGGGTTTTGCAAGTCTTCTGTTTCTAAAAGGCTTTTCCACTAGGCTGGGAGTAGTAGCAGAACGCAAGAGAATGTGATTCAGCCAGGGCCCAGTACTTAATCCCAAAGCTATGGGAGGCAAACTGATTCAATACCATCTGTCAGAATATTGGAAACAGACTTGTAAATGTCTGGTTACCACCAAACTCAAGCCTTTGGAGGTCTTAGCAGTGGTCCTTTTTAAGCTGGTGTTGGTGAGAGATGAACATCTCACCTGGTGCTTGCTGGTCTGGAAGTCTATTGTTTGAATTCTGTTTCTGAGGAAACCTAACACACCTCTGAATCCCTGATTGGGAGTGGATTGTCACTGTCTCTAGGCAGTCCGGGAGAATTCCTGCTTGTGCACAGAATAGTTGTGGGCACCATGCAAGGAAGCCAGGCTATGGGAGAAGGAATAGAGCTGAATGTGAACGCTTGTTCAATCCCAACTGGTGTAACAAACCCTGTTTTAGCAGTAGGATACTTGTCTACTTATATACTGAGGCTTTTGTGAAATGCAACTTCATTCTTTTGATGTACTCTGGCAGAAGGAAACCTCATAGCCAAAAGGGAGCATGTGAGATGATGATGGGCAGGTATCCCAGCAGTTGCTGTGGACACTTGAAAGCCAACTAGTTAGTAAGAACTCTAGCCAGGTACAGCTTCAGGCTTCACATCCAAGTCATTGTGCAGGATAAGAGATTTTTGTCTGCTTGAGCATAATAAATATGCTTTACTGTAATACACTGCAGAGTATTGAGGGCACAAGCCTGGTAGCTGGAGTGCAAATCTAGAGCTTTTGCTACTATAGCAGTTTCTGCTTGATTGTCCCAGTGCAGGTGTTGGAGCTGTATGCTGAAACGGGAGAGAACAGAACAGAAGGATCAAAACTGAGCTTGGTTTTCTATGCGTAAATGTTTCCTATTGCATTTCTTGCTGAATGAAAAATTGTGAATTTTTCTCTTGCAGACAACAGAGTGATGACAACTTGATACTTATTAATTGAGGATTACACATTGAAATTCACCACTAATATAATGCAAAGAAAGCATAGTTGTATGGGGAAGAATAATTCTCCAAATAGCAATGAAACCCACCATCTGGACCTGCTTCATTGTGAACAGACTAATCTTGCCTAATTAAGGTGTTGGGGGAAGAAAAGCTGCTAATGTGACATCAGCTGGCTGACCAGGAGGAGAGCCCAGAAGCTGCATCTGGAGGAGAGCTGTGAAGGAGGGCTGTATTCTTGCCCCAAGTTCTGTCACGTTAAAGAAGGCTGATCCTTGAGCAGTGTCTGTGGGAGCTCTGTTTGCTAATCACCTCTAGGAGGAAGGAAAGTGGCCCTTGAACCAACTGTTGTTGTTAATAAGAAAAAGAAATAAGTGAAAATAATTTTTWAAAATAATTCTGTGCTAAAAAATATTAAACAAAAAGTAGTCAAGGAGAAGGGAGGAGTTTTTCACTTAAAGTGATGCATTTGGCATTGAGGCTGTAATTTCTACTTGGCACAATTCATTTCCTTGAAATAAATTTATGTAAAACTACAGAGCTGCACAAAAGTGCAAATTAATTGCTGTTCTCCCTCTTGTATATCATTTTAACACAAACCATTTATAGATCGCAATCTTTTCTTTACCAGCTTTGTTAAAAACAAAAGCAGTTTGTTGGGKTTTTTTTTTGGCTTTGAGTCTTTTCTATTATATCCACAATATTTGATGTGTACTGTGTCCAAATTAAACGTACTGCTTTAGCTATAGGTAAATACTTCTTTTGCGTGGTTGGAAACTTCCATAGTAAGCATCATGTGAAGGATAATGAAAAGATTATTGCTTTGTTTTTTGGTTTTGTTTGTTTGTTTGTTTGTTTGTTTTTTTCTTTAGTATTGCACTGTTGTGTTGCCATCACCTAGAGGACAAATTCAGGCAAAAACAATGCCAGGGAATTGACTTGCCTTATTACTTCTGTTTCAAGCACATCTTAAGCAGAAGAAAACATGTAAAAACTGAGTCTGGCAGTTGGTTTGTTCAGTTGGTTGTCTAGGTGTCTTTACAGAAGACCGACCATCCCAAAGTCCTGTTTGTTTTTTTTTTTCCTCTTTGACCTTTTATAAAATTTTTTTCAATGAGAACAGAGCACTTTCAGTAGCTTTAAAACACTTCCAGTATATTATTGCATAGGTGTTACCAGGTGCTTCTGAAGATTTTCAGTGGTACTGACTGCCCCTGGGGGTGGGTGGACTATTATATTAGATGCTCCACTTTGTCTGAATGGGGCTATCTGCTCCCTAAAAGCAAATTGTCTGTAGCAGATGATGTTCCCTTCAGAGTGATATGTATCCATGAACTATTAATGATGGTCTCTGTGCAAGTTCTGGCTTGCTAGTGTTTTAAATTGCAAAGGCAATTTGAAATGCTGCCCTTGTATGAGTAAGGTGGGTGGCAGCTTAGTTTGGGGTAAAAAGGAAATGATGCTGGTAAAACTTTGAACAATATCCTGATTTATTTAAAGCTGTTCTTAAGACTCCTCAAAATACTGCGTTACATCCCCTTGAAATCGGGCATGAAGAAGAGTATCAGAAGGGACCAGGAGCCTTTGATAGCAGATAACCATAATGTAGGAAAATGATGGTCAGAAACTAACTAGAACTTGGAAAATTCATGCTCTGATGCTGCCAGGCAGTCAGGAGAACAAGAACTCACCTGTTAAAGGAAGGGCTTGCCAACAGTGTTGTCCAAAGTATGTGTTCTTGTTAATGGAACTACATGTTTGTCTGCAGCCCTAGATAGAAAAGCCTGATTTGTTGTCCTTGAGCGAAGATATTAGAAGTTCATAGTACCATCTCACAGAGACGTTCAGTAGCACTCCCATGAAGCCTGCAGTGGGCAGATGCAGATGTTAAAAGAATCCATTGCAGCTGTAGCGTTCTCGGCAATAATTGCCTCCGAGCTGTGAAGATGCAACGGTTGGTCGTAGTGTGGACTGGCCTGAACTTCATATGAAGGGCAAGAGAGAAAATAATTGATTCTTGAATTAAATGTGAATACTTTCCCAAAGGAAACTGGAGAGTGGCTATATGGGCAAAACCAGTGCTGGATTCACACCTTTTTTGGTAGGTTGAAAAACATTTTTTTTAATAGGTCTGTCTTCATTCTCTGCCTCTCCTCTGGGATGTTTAAAGAAGAGAGGTTAATAACTGCAGCTTCTCAGCAGCATTTCTGGTCATCAGGTAAGAGCAGTGGTGACTAAGGTCTGGAAAGATTTGCTGTTGTTCAAATCTCCCCCCCCCAGTATTTACCTTCTTGACAATGAATACTTTTTTTGTTGGAAATGAATGCCATTTTGTCTTGCTTAGGCTGCAGCTAGATGTCTAGAAGACATTGTTTTCATGTCAGTATTTCCATGCATCCAGGCTCTGCAAATTTTAATGCTTCTCTTGCTGAAATGTCTTTGGGACAGAGAGTCTTCTGCCCATCCCAGTCTGAGCAATGCCTTGCTGTGGCCTCAGCTGTCACTACAGCTTGTGGATAAAAATTAAATTGCTACCAATAACAACTTCACGCTGTTAGCAAGGATTTTCTGTAATTGTCTTTTCATCAGATGCTAACTGTGTGATCTAGAACAGAGGATTACTGTCTTCCACTCAGGACAGAAGAGTAAATGTTTCATGTATAGAACTTGTTGGGGTCAATGTTAGTCTTTTAGTGGCTGTTTTGGGACCCTGGATAATCCAAGTGCTCTTCTACAGACTGCAGAAGTGATCAGCGTTAACTGATTGCTAGCAGAGTTTCTTGGCCCATACAGTGTGCAATCTTGACTTTGTTACGTGCAAGATGCTGATGTTTTCCATATTTGCTGCTATTTTACTGGTAGCTTTCTGGAATGTCTCTTCCTAAATCTACTGATTTTGAGACTTAATTTCTATAATGGAATCATAAAGCTTTGTTGTCCAGTATTGATTTTTTTTTTTTTTTTTTTTTTTTTTTTTTNTTTTTTTTTTTTTTAATTTTTTAAATCATATGAGCTGCTTGCTAGCTAGACTACAGCTTCAGCCCTACCATATTACAGCAGGTCACTAATGTATTGTAGAAACCAATTTGTGTCTTCACCATCTGTTTGCTGGTTTTTTTTCTCTTGGAAAAAAGATAAGAGCCAGTTGCTGGAGCTTCTCATTGGGTCTCTATTCCACAGAGGTTAAACTTAACAGTAAATCTGGCATATGTTGACTCTTAATTCTGTGCATTAATACAGATTTGAATACAGTTGCTGACTGATAAGTGGTCCCACTCCAACTGCTAAGGAGGTGATGTGCAGTAATGGAAGCAGAACCGGAGCATAAGCTTTTGCAAAGTGTTCTGAAAATAAGCTGTTACTTCTGGTTGTCCTGTTCCCTGGGAATAAGAAGCTTTTGCTAATTGCTTATAAGACTTAACAATAGGAGGAGACAAATGCACGGAAAGGCAGTGAGAAGGTTGCGTTAGGAAGAAACAGGCAGGAGGGAGGAAAAGAAAGCCTTCTTGAGCTATCTTCAAGGCAAGCATTCAAGTGGGGGGGACAGAGTGGATAAGAGTGTGGGCTCTTATTTTGGGGCCTTGCATTGATGGATAAAACAGGAAAAAGCTGCTGGAGTGGAGGCTGTTTGGCATTTCATATATAATGTTCGCGTGCAAGGCTCCCCCTAGTCTTTAACACTCTGTCTAGGTTTCATGCTGTAATCATTACCAGGATTTCTGAGAAGCAGAGCAGAGACTTTCTGCTGAGATTTTCTTTTGTCAGTTCTCCAGCTCTAAGCAGACCCGTGAGTAGCTCTGTACACCTTGGATATATGCCTGGTCTCAGTAAATGATTCAGGTAGGTAGCAATGGGACAGAGCCATCTGATCACGATCCTCAGATAAATTTGATCTTGTACCACCTTGTGCGCTGGAGTTTGGCTTGTCCTTCCTGGCGAAGCTGTGTGCGCTACGTCCTGTGCTTTGGACCTGACACGAGCCTCGAGGATTCTGTGTCACTGTGTTGGGTGTGAGGGGGATCTTGTTTGCTTTTTATACCGTGTTTAAAAGAACAGCTGGAGGGAAGTGGCACATACACCTGTCTGTACTGTCCTGACCAGCTCACGGAAGTGCTGTTTTGTTTGGGTTTTGCTTTTGTTTCCCAAAATGGGAGTGATGATGGACCTCCCGATGGGCTCTTCAGGCAGCAGACCCTTTAGACTTCTGCYGTGCTGGGTTGCTTGAAGGTCTCGCGTGCCTCGCCTCTACCTGCATCTTGGAGGAGCAAAACCTTCGCACCGGGGAGAAAACAACCGCGTCAAAAACCGCTTTTCTGCGCACTCCAGCGCCGGCCGCGGGGCGCAGCGTGGCACCGGGAGCAGGCCCGGGGGCCGTGCGGAGCGGCGG
>JAYKAV010002818.1:362638-425779 GCA_035582835.1 Phoebastria nigripes | reverse complement strand
GCTCCGGAGGCTGCCGGTGAGTGGGGCGGCGGGGGACGGGGCAGAGCCCCCCGGCACCGACAGCGCGGCCGGGGCGGTGGGGCGGGCGCGTCCCGGGGCCGGCGGCGGCTTGGCGAAGGGGCCGGCGATGGGAACGCCTTTATCGCGGACTCGATGAACTTCGTGATTTATTAACTCTTTTCCTAGCAGTCTGGCGGAACAAAACTTTCTGCAGTTTTATTAAATTTTCTCCCACTTGCTGGAGTCCCCATCGCCAGCTCCTGCCCCTTGCCGGTGGGCAGAAGTGGGGTCGAGCTCGTCTGCCTGAGGGCTGCCCTGCGGCAGCGGCTGCGCTTGCCGCGACTCCAGCGGAGGCACAGCCCTGGTCAACGTAGGTGCTGCAGCTCTACATCATATGCGCGTCTCTGTGTATGTAAATATACAATGCATATATAAAAGTATAGATACTTCCTACACGTACACATGTGAGTTCCTATATATTTGAAACTTCGCTTGCACATCTCCGGATTTGCGTGTGTATCGTGTCCTGCTGAGGCACTGGTAGTAAGTATATACCACATGGCGGGTTGGCACAGATTCTTTCATGAAGCTTCTCATAAGGTATCATCTTAATCTATGCAATACACTGAAAAATACAATGATATTATTTTGCATTATATCTTTTGATTAGTTTTTTTCCTTGAGGAAAAAAAGGAAAAAAAAAATGTACTTTTGTACCTTTGTGTTTCCAGAGGTCATGTAGGTAGGTCTGTTCTCCCTTCTGTAATATGAATCTAGAAAAAGACATTTCTTGTTACAGACTGGTAAGGTGCATTGCTGTAGCTTTGTTCTTTAAGCTGTGCGGAGTATGTGGTTTCTTGCACGTTCTTATGGTCTTCTAAGAGGTGTAGTAGGAAGCACAACTCAAAGGCAGTTATATGGTGAAAAATCTGATTTCACTAAGTTTATCTGTATACTGAAAATGAAGTGAAATTAAAAAAAAAAAAAAAAAAACCAAACCACAAAATAAATTTGCATAATCAGTAAAGAAGCAGCAGCTTTTATCAGCAAGTAAAGCTGAAAGATGTATTTGGCTTTTTGCAGAATGCCAGACTATAGTTTCAGGCAACTTGGACTGACTGTGTCCTTATCCTCCTGTGCTCGTATGACCATTAACCATTTTGGAACATTCTCCAGCATAGTCTTTACGCTATCAGATAATGAAATACAATCTCTGAAGTATAAGGTTTGACATCATAGAGAATATATTCCTCTTGGGTATTAGTCTTAGATTCATATACCTGGATTCTACTTTTAAGCCATTAGGTCCACTTCCATGTCTCCAGCAAATATTTCTTGGAGCCCACCATTTCTACCACTTCCACTGAAATGTTTGCTTGCAAACCAGGGCTCTGCATCTGTTAACAGATCAGATACAGTCAGGTGGCTTGTTTTAATCAGCAGTGGTGTGATTCAGGTCCTCATCAGCTATGTGCTGAAAATAAACAATAAAAGTTCACTTGGTTGTGACTGCGCTGAAATAGCCAGTATTCACATTCTGTAGGTTTTGTGAAAGAAAGCTGATTTGTTGAACTGTAAAATGGAGCTGATAGTGATCAATGAGTGGACCTGGAAGTTCTGCAGAAATGGAAAACTTAGTTTAGAAGCAGAACAGGTATTTTCTTCTAGGCATGTTTCACAATGTACAGGCTGTTTGAATGGCTTTTAAATACTTTAAATGCTGTGTCTGTTTCCACATTATAGGATGACCTGCCAGCTCCTTCCAGAACCACACTTAAAGGAGACTAAATGAAAGCTTTGCAGTGAAGTTTTTAGTTTGAACTCCATATATAGATTTAGTAAACCATAATTTCAGAAAGTCTTAAATTACCAAAGTCTGAAGTCTAAACTTGTGGTAACTAGCGAGTTACTTRGTATCTGTCCCTAACAACTTTCTGCAGTGGATCAGAGCTTTAAAAAGCAATTTAGTGTAGTAGAGCAGCTTTGTACTAAAGAGATTTCAGGAGCTGGAGCCTGAGCTTTGTAATACCGTGGTGTAGGTGCCCCTGTATCTCTGTGCTTCACAGTTCAACTGCCCGTGCCAGTCTGCAGTGGCTCGCAGAGGAACAGCACTGTCGCATACATGCGCAGAGTGACATTTCTGTGCCCCGATGGTGATTTTTAAGCCTCTTATCAGTCTGTGTGTACAGAGCGCTGTGGTCCGTGGCTGGCGGTACTACTTCCTCTCTCTGCAACTTAAATATTTAGCCTTGAGGTTCTACGTTTTTGGTAGGTTTAATACTTTTCTTAAGACCCTTTGTTTGTACCATATAGCCTTGGTATTTTAAGCAGGATATATGATAAGTAATAAAACCTTAGATGTTTCCACCGCCGATACATAAGAGTTGCCAAAGAATCATCTTGCTTCCCTTCACCCCACTCCCTTCCCTTTTCAGTCCAAAAGATGATGCCATTAAAATGGCCTGTTACAGGAAAATGACCAGAACCATGGTGGAAGTATGAGCGCTGCTGTACTTTCCGTCAAGTTAACATTATGTAGATGAAGCAGGCTTGGAGTGGAAATGGATGTGGCACTCAGCTCTCCTTATTCTAAAAGGCATTGAAGACCAAGATAATGGGTTAATGCTGCTTGTGCGTGCTTGATTTGAGTTCAGCCAATTATCTGAAATTGGGGATACTTAAGTTAGAAAGAAAAAATGTAGCCAAACACAACCAGAAGTAGATTCCCTCGCTAATCAATAAGTTCTCTGGATTAAAAACTTACTTAATTGAGCCTTACAGTTTTTTAGTAATAACTTTTTTCCAATTTATAAAGCTGAATTTAAAAAAGTATATTCTCAGTTCCTCAAAGTGGACCATGTAGCGTGCTGTTGCGAGTACAGGCAATGCCCACAGAATTTCCTTAACAAACAAAATGTAAAACAGTTACTTCTGAGATAATTTGTCTCTGTATAAACCTGTTAAATGAATGTCGGCTTCCATTGCATCCTCTAATAGTACCAGATAAAAAAGCTTTAGTTTGGATTGAGATATTTAGGCATAACTTCGTGTTCTTTATGTGCTTCCTTTCAGTTTGTTTCTCTAAATTGATTTTTGTTATAATATCAATGAACTATTAAAGACAATTAAAAGTGAACCAGAGTACTTACCTCACAAAACCCCTTCTTACAGTTACATATTAACGTTTTTGGCCTCTGCTGTGTTACACACCCTTTTCTGCACTGGTATTTCTTTCTAAGCTGAGGTAACCTGAATGGGTTTCTTGGGTTACTGTGCAATCATTTGGCTGTGTTTTCCTCCGTGGCCATACATGTACGCAGGGCGTGGAGGGGAACAAGGAACTGATTCCCTTTCTGAACTGGTACTACTTGTGTGTATAGCTTGGCTGCCCAGCGTCCCGGCTTCCTTCTGCTGCCTGTGCCTTCCTCTTGGGAATGAGGTGAGAGAGGGCTTTTCAGTAACAAGAAAAATAAAAGCAGCACTGGTGGTTTATCCAGAAGAAGAGGAAGGGACAGAGGGTGTTCATGTCTGCCCACAGCATAGGCTGCGGGCAAGCAAGAGCACTGCCACAGGGAGCCCTTGGCAAGGGCTGCGTAGTCTGCAAGCCTCCAGACACTCCTTTCGCGGTACTGTATCAAGGGCCGTCTGCTGCTTGTAGGATAGGTTTAAAAAGCCTAAGCAGTATGTGCAGATAAGCAATTGCTACTGCTTAATATTTCTCTGCAGTAACAGTTTGAATGCAAGCAGAGTATTTCAAGTGACTTGCCTCTGCTCTGCCACGGATGCCTGTGATCAGTCAGTGTGATAAACTCTTCTTTCTGAAGAGCAACTTTGGTAATGAGTTTCAAAATATCTTACAGAGATCTGTATTTAATACCTCGTCTTTGCTAACGGACAAGGGGAGGCAGGGAGGTGAAGTGCTCCAGCATAGGCTGGCAGCCTGCCCACTTTGCAGGCTGAGCCTGGGCGCAGCTTGCTCCTCTGTGCTGTCCCACAGACCTGCCTGGACTGTACCGGCTTCGCTGTCTCTCCTGTTCCAGAGTGTATCATTTTGGATGCTGAACCACCCTGAATTTCTGCACAGAAATCCCTGTGCCAGCTCAGGAAAACCAGCAGTAAACCAGGCTGGGGTTCTGCCTGGGCAAGCTTCCCTCGCCTCTCACCCAAGCTAACTTTCAGTCCCGCTATAGGACTTCACTGCTATAGTCCTCCTATAGGTTCAGTCCTGCTCTATGGACTTTTCAGTCCAGTTGCAAACTCTGCTTGAATCCTCTCACAGTAGCTCACTGTGCCAACCCATGCTTGTCTGCTCCCTCCCTGTTGCATTTATACAGGATCAGGGCAGAAGCCATCAAAGTCCCCCAAACTGATGCCAACTCTTCAATAAGGTTGTGGCCGACAACTTGGTTTTTAATGGACAGAAAAGAGGCAGAAAAACAGTGGGATGTGCCATGAACAACATTATGGCTTGCAGGCTAAATTTTGTAACGACCTTCTCATTAAAATACTATTTGAGTTTTCCTTCAGAAATATCTGCATTAATAATGAGTAACTCAACTTAGAGCTGATTTACAGGCTGAATTTAATTTTGAATCAAAGTGACTTAAAAGGTGATTTTAATCACAGTTTGAATCAGCAAAATCCTTGATTTAAATAACTGATATTAAATTTCATTATAAATATACAGATTTTTAGTAACTTTCTTAAAGCAAAGTAGATTCTAATTGAATAACAACTATTAAAGCGTGTTAGCTTGCAACTAGCTGAAGCTTTTGTCCAAAACGTTATCTAGGTGATGTTTTATTTCGCTAACTCTTTATTTAGGTAGCTAGTGTAATATATTTCTATATACTCATGCAAATTCTTGACTTTTATTTTAAGAATGGTGAAGAACATATTCTGACTTGATACAAGTTGCACTTACATGAAGGAATTTAAAATCAATTCAAATATACAAGCTGTCTTTAAGACAAGCAGAGCTCAAGATGTACTGGATTGGGAAGAATTCTTAATGTGTGCTTTTGCATTTGAAAGCAGTTTAACTGAACCAAATCTTTTGAGATTTTTGGAACAGATGATTTCTCCCACTCAAAGCTTATGTTTACTCAGAGTGGTAGAGGAAAACACACTTCACGGTCCTCCAGTTTCTGATCTTTGTAGCCACTATTGGTTGAACAGAAGTAATTAAATAGATTGAAATAAGGAAAAGAACCTTTTTGACAAGGGCATGCTTTTGGCACTTGCTAAGTTTTGATGTATTTGCTTGTGAGTGAGTTGTGGCAAGCTAATAGCTCACCCCATCTGTAGAATACGCAATACGTGGTTACTGCCGTCAAGCTTTTGGAGGTCAATATGGAGGGCTATAAAATACCGAGTGGCATAGAAGAGGTGAATAGAGATTGTTTGCTGTCCTTTCCCATAAAAAAACAAGAACTATCAAGCTTGTGAGAGCCACTTTCAAAGCAGAAGGTGGCAATTCTTCATGAAGTGAGTAGCAGAACTGGGGAGCTCTCTGCTGCAGACTCTAGAAGACACTGTTGCCTTTATAAGGCTGGGCTGACCATTTTAGCTGTTTTTCTACTATTTCAGTTTCTATTATTTTTAAAACTTTGATAAACAATATTTTGCCTGAATCTTCAAATTTGTATGTACTTAATGAACAAATCTGAAATATGTAATATTTAAGGGTGGTTTTTTATTTTTCTTTTTAAGTTTAAACCTGCCCTGATTAAGATAAACATCTCTGATTTGGCTGCAGAAGAGAAGACCTGGAGAATAAAGTCCTGCAATGTGTTAAGCTGTGACGTGCCAGGAAGTATGGGATATCCTATCACACGTCTCTTGTGCCTGGTGTGGACTGGGGCAGGACCACTGAGGATACAGCTGCATAGCTCTGGCACAGCTGCACAGCTCCCCTGAGGCCAGGATAGTTCTGCTCGGAGGACTTGAAATAAAATGGTGTGAAATAAACCACTGTCTGGAAGGACCCTGGCGTGACAAGTGCTTTTTGTACATAGGCTGGTACAGACAGCCAAGTGCCACATCTCTGCTCTGAAGGACTGGGATGCCAACTAGCTCCAGTTCAGCTACCGCTTTGATGCAGCTTCCATTTGGACATCTCCAGAGTCTGCTCTGTGACCCTGAGACCTCAGCTGGATGCTTTTCTACTCCATCCTGCCTTATCTCAATGCCTCAAGACACCTCTTTCAAAATCATTTGTCATTTGAGCTCTGCTGTGTGACAGTGAGTGTTTGTAGTGTGATTATTTTGGTGGAGAATTGCAGATGAGTGATTTGTTTTTTGGGCACTACTTCAAATGAGGATGGGATCTCAATAAGTTGAAGTATTTAGAATAAGTTCATAGTTGATAGTTTGGATTTCTTTAAGCTTGTTCTCCAGATGAGATGCAAAAAGTATCTGCAGATCTCTTTACTCTCCTGTCACTGCAAGTAAAAGAGATTCATCTGTTGAGATGATTACACAGTAAGATACAACATGTTCAGAAAACCTTCCCTATAATTTTCACAGTTTTTTTTGGTTTTTTTTTTTTTCTTCTTCTTCTGCCATTCTTGCCCAAAATGCTGCTTCTATTTGCAGGCATTTGGACTGTTCTGTAAAAGCTTCATGTCATGCTCAGCAAGTCCTTTACTGCCTTGGTGGGTGAGAGCAGAGCCATCTTGGCTGGGCAGGGTTCCCAGCACTCGGCTGCTTGAGTAGCTGTTGTCTGCAGCTCCTCAGGGGCTTCTGGTCACTTACAGACTTAATTTGACTTTTGAGTACTTCCTAGGTGAGAACGGGGGATGTACTGACTGCCCAACTCTACCATATTGCCCTGAACAGGGAGCGGTAGGCACTGAATTCCCGTTGACTCCTTATGGTGGATCTGAGTTGCTGAGGCTTTTTTATTTTTAGATGAAGGGATGCTCTGTAATATTTCAGCACAAGGGATGATTTACTTGTTTCCTTCCACTTCTTGTCCTTAAGTAATTGTTCTTAGTTCTGACTATGTAGTTGAATTTGATTCTTTAAGTAGTATATTCTTTTATAAAAGAAGTGGCTGCCTAGGTTCTTGAGGGTAATAAAATGGACAACAATGTCAAGTGGCCTGCTTTCATGTTAACTACTAGATGTAGGGTGGGAAACAAGAAAAAAAAGGCCAAGGAGCTAGTTCAGAAAAATGAAATATTTTAAAAAAAAAAAAAAAATCACTTTGAAAATATTAATCATGGAATAATGCAAGTTGATTTAAAATTAGATAGTACAAATATTGCATGAGAGAAATAACACAAGTATCATAACTTAAATGACAGAAGATGAACCTTTTATATTAAAGGTTCCTTCTGAGTTTTAAGATAAAATGTGGCTTGTTAGCCAGCCTGCTGAGGATTGCTTAATTTGCCTCCCAGTCCCTGGAGAGGCGAGATATAACTGTTAAGTAACCACAGGGTAATAGTAGACTAAGTGAACCTGATCTTTATCTGTGATCAATTTTAGCTGCAGAGGTGAAAAGCTTATGCTTTTTTGTTTCTTTCTGCCTGTAACCACTTCTTCTAGGTCTTTTTTCTTTTCAGCCCCGCTCAGTCTATCACTCTGGCCCTCGTGACAGCCTGAGGCTCACGGGGAGCTTTACAAAAGCTCATGGCGTTGCTGCCTCTCCTGCAGCTTTGTATCCCGATACTTCCTCCTCTCTGTCCTTAGAGTCAGGCACAGGTTTGCCACTCCGTATAATAGCTAATGTGATTAGGATCTTGTGCCATGGTTGAGTTCCTAGGTTTTGCTAAAACTATACAATTATACAATTAATGAAGTCAATGTTAAAACCCTTACTCGGATACTGATAGTGAACATGAGGGCTAGTGATGATCAGACACAACCTCTCCCTACTAGGCTGTGAGACCCTGCACAGGGTCTGGTCACCACGAGTAATTGCTGTCAGATCTGCCTGTGTAAATTAGTTCGAGTTCATTTTGGTTCATAATAAAGGCAGTAAAATTGCCAAGGCAGCTGATATTGACCTCACCGGAGTAGCTGAAGTGTGATGTAATCTGGAACACAGACTCCCCCTTCCATCATGTTTAATAGCCCTGTGTCCAAAATAGTGCTGAGTGGGTATAAGAAAAAAACCCCCAGCACTACTGCTGTTGCTGGGTCTTGCTTTATCCTGTGGTTGGGTAGGGAACGGTGTTTTGGTTTGGAAGATAATTGGGCTGCGTAGTGCTCGCAGGGCTCTGGGTTGACAGCCCAATAAAATAATCCCTGGCTTTAGAGTAGTCAAATATGTAGAGTATATTTTTCCCTTTTCAGCACATTCACTTAAATCCTGTAGCAGTAAATAACAGGCACGTGCTCAGAATATATATGCCTGTAGCATCTTATATACATACATTTTTACATTTATTAATATGTAATTGAAAAAAACAAAAAATACTTTTCCAGTAATAGGCCTTGTATTGCTTAGTCAGTAAAATGGAAGAGTTATGATTTATGCTTCCCTGTCCTGACTGGATACATTGAGAAATGGAAATAATGATGGGGCTGTGGCTCAGACGTGGGATTTCACAGCAAGAATGGCTTGGCTGTTGCTCAGATTTTCTTTGTGACCTCCAGAAGGTCACTTTTAACCTCTTAACTTCCACTTTGTTGCCTGTGCAGTATGATTGCTAGTGCAAAAAGGGACTGTGCTGGGGTTTTGTAAGCAGGTAAACCTTTTAAAAATTCCTGATTCATCCAAGCATTGTGCACTGCAGTCCTCCAACGGACAGAATATCTTCTTCTGCATTAACTCTGTACGATACAAATTTTTACTTAAGGCCTCCACATATATACCCTCTCACGTCCCTGTCCCATCCCCTCCCCCTGCCAAAAAAAAAGCTGGTAGGTATGGTGATTGAAGCAAGGACCAATAGCTGATTTTTAATCCTCCTTTCTTTTTTCCCTTCCACCCTTCCTAGGATGCAGGGGCTTTAATCCAGGATGAACGAATGCTACTATGATAAGCGCATGGACTTCTTCTATAACAAGACAAACACTGACACAGTAGATGAGTGGACAGGGCTAAAGCTTATTGTTGTTCTGTGTTTTGGGACGTTTTTCTGCCTCTTCATTTTCATTTCAAATTCATTGGTCATAGCAGCTGTGGTCAAGAACAAGAGGTTTCATTTTCCTTTTTACTATCTCCTGGCCAACTTAGCTGCTGCAGACTTTTTTGCTGGAATTGCCTATGTCTTCTTGATGTTCAACACCGGCCCAGTGTCTAAGACATTAACTGTTAACCGCTGGTTTTTGCGTCAGGGTCTTCTGGACACCAGCCTGACAGCTTCCCTGGTGAATCTCCTCGTCATAGCTGTTGAGCGGCACATGTCAATAATGCGGATGAAGATCCACAGTAATCTCACGAAAAAGAGAGTCACCTTTTTAATTATATCAATTTGGGCCATTGCTATTTTCATGGGTGCTGTGCCTACCCTGGGTTGGAACTGCCTCTGTGACATTACCGCCTGCTCATCCCTGGCACCTATTTACAGCAGAAGTTACCTGGTGTTCTGGAGTGTCTTAAACCTAGTTGTCTTCTTCATTATGGTGGTGGTTTACATAAGAATCTACATGTATGTCCAGAGGAAAACTAATGTCTTGTCGTCGCACACTAGTGGATCCATTAGCCGTAGGAGAACCCCTGTGAAGCTTATGAAGACTGTCATGACTCTCTTAGGTAAGAGATTACCAGCCATGGCGTGCAAGGCTGGCAGTGCTAATGAATGGGTTTGTGTGTTGGTTTGTTTTTGCTTGTTTTTTTTTTTTTTTTTAAAACAAAGCAAAAAAACCCTAACCCCTAAACCAAACTGAAACAAAAAAACCCTCACTGAACTTTTACGCGCTGGAGGCATTTAGACTTCTGTCTGCTTTAGATAGTGAACTAAGTGTTGCACCATGCAGAAATGCGAAGCAGAGGACTGGTCAACACGTAGAAGAAAAGTGTCTCTGTTTCGTAGGCAGCTTGTTACTATCTACAGGGTTTTTTTGGGGGTGGGGAGGGAATACAAAATCACTTTGGAGGAAGACTTGTGAAGATTCACAACTACCTAGTAGAACGTTTTCAAAATAATGTTCCTTAATATCTGCCCAAGGCCATGAATCCTATGGCTGGATGTGGATAGTTTTCTTTGCACTTCTTCCTCTTGGCTGTTTCCTAAACATACTCACTTCTTCCCCCTGGAAACACACCTTCCCTGGGGAAAGGAGAGGATGCCTGGTGGGTCTGTGACTTTGAGAGAGATTTGCTTTGCAAGGGGAGAATTCACCTTCATTCTGTGAAGATTGCATAGTGCAAAATACTTTCAGATGATGACACAGTATGGCCTTGGATCTCTAGATCGTAACATGAGATTTGACCTGGATTCTGCCCTAGAGACACTGTTAATATTTGGGCAGCTCAGATCACTTCATCAGCTAGTTGTGGTGTAGCTGCTTATTAAATTAGAGATGCACAGAGGGGATGATTGATTGTTGGAACAAAATACTAGCTGTAGCAGTCAATTTTCCCCAGGAAGACTTGAATCTGAGCGAGATGTTTTCTGGAAGCCAGGCATCACGCAAGCGTGGCTCCTGCAGCTCGCTCCAGGTAGAACTGGGGGGACACCGGGACACTTGTGAAGCTGGGCTCAGGTGGTGGGGGACTCTAAAACCACAAATATGGCTTTACCGCTCTGACAACTGTTCTGATGTTGTATGAGCCAGCACAAGAAAGCTGGAGCTTTTGGGGAAGCTGGTGTCCATGTATACCTGGGACACAGTTGAGTCGTACTGCAGCATGGTAGTACTAGAGAGCTCTGGGAGAAAAGTGTCACTTTTCATGGAGGTAGGAGTTGCCAGGGTAGGAAGTTCAGGCTGAGGACACTTTCTTCCCCTTGCGGTCTATGGATGCTGTTTGCACAGTCTGGTATCTAGTTCTCTTTCTTCTTTTTTTTTTTTTCCCCCTGAAATAATAGTGCTGTAGTACACAACACCTTTGTCTACCAAATGTTTTAAAATGCTTTAGAAGCTGAGATCAGTTAAACTTTACAGTGCCTGGCCTTGGAAAAGAAAGTCGACTGATGGTTCACGCAAGTACAAGGTTCTCGCTTATACTCCTGCGTCTTCTGAAGTTGGCTTGTCCACTGCCAGAGCCTTTCCCTTCTAAATCCCTCCCCAGTTGTCCTTCCTTTTTTCCCCTTGATTTTATGGTACCTATAGAGAGACAACGTGGTGGTTTTTCCTGTCCTCCTCTTGACTTGCAGGGGCAAGATTCGATCTTTTGCCCCGCCTGAAGCTCTCGTGCAGTGAAACTTAAACTACCCACCTGGAGGGAGAAAATCCCTGCAGAAAAACTCTGAATTGCTCCAGATATGATCCTGCCCTAATGCATAAGCATCAGGTAGGCTGTAGTTAACTGCTGCATTGGAAAGAGACAAAAAGAAAAGCACTTTTAAAAAGCAGTTCTCTGAGCATTTCTACTGAAGGCAGAACTGCAGGCTGCTTTCTGGGGAGTCACATAAAAATAAATCATCATGCATAGCCTTGCCTAGTTTATATGTATATTTATATAGTTAATATTACTTCGGTTTTGTGTAAGCCAAAGTTGGAGGGTGCTGAGTGAATGTTGGAATAATACTGTTAGCTCTTGGTGCCAGCTGTGTGTGTTTGCAGGTCGGAGCAGAGAGGTGGTCTGTGTGCCGGGGAGGACACCCGGCCGGCTGATGGGGGACTTGGAAGGACAGTGATGGTGGCTGCCGTTTGCTAATCCCTCGAGGTCCTTTAGCCTGTGGCACGTCTTCAGTGCTCACCACGGCCGTGCTGCTGCATGGAAATAACCCCCACTTTAAAATTCATTTTCAACTTATTCTTTCTTTTACTAGGGAGAGGGGCCTTAGGACTATGGGTTGATTTAAAGATCAGCATTAGCTTTCTCTTACTTGCAGCCACCAGATTAAACTATAGTTCGACCAAAGCATTTAATGATATTGTATGCTGGGCCAGGCAAATTTAACTTAGAAAGCCTGAGTGCTACTTTAAAGATCGTAATTTTGTATATTTACTTTGTCAGCCAGAAACAAAACCAAAACAGAGCCTGCTTCCAAAGAAGTCGAATTAGTGCATGTGTTGCTGGGTGCAAGATCTACCCCAGACTCCTGTGTCAGAGGAATTGTATCTTGGCATGTTCCTTCATATCAATTCTCCAGATTTCGACTCTGAGAGGCTTTTTATATACCTTTATTTCTAGGAATGAGAATTTATTTTTTAAAACAGTTTGAAATGTGCATTCCTGGCCAAGTCATTCAAGCACACTGTGCAAAATGTATTAGAAACCGAATAGCACGTTTTCTGGCCTTTCCAATTACCAAAGGAGTTACCAAGTGACCAAAGTGATTCTTCCAAAATTCTGCTTACATCCACTGATGCAACAACCTACAGCTATACACAGTACGTGGATTTTGCCCAAGGCCGTTATTTTTAATGGCTTGTTCCAAAACATCTGAAAATGCTTTGGAGTACACGCCTGATATGGTCTTAACTAAAAGCGATTCCAAGATGCTGTGTTGCTGGATGAAGCGTTATGAGAACCAGAGTTCTCATTAACGTGCTCTGTTGGTTTCGTGGGAGGTTCAGCATAAAATCCTGCTGCCCCACTGCTGTGTGGAAGGAGGCTGCGTGGAGCTGGCTGCTGCTGGCATGTTGCTTCTCCCGACTGCCTCCACCTCCCTTCTTGGGGAGGCTGGGCCTGTGGCTGGCTGCCCCTCCAGCAAAACATCGCTGTCCTCTGTGGGTGTTCTCCTCCTATGGTCCTACAGTTAAGAGTTGGGGGAATCTGGGTTTCGATGTGACTTCATGGATTCATGGTGATCACAGCTGCAGGTGGCTTTCTGCACCACCCTTTGGGCTTGGATGGCCCCTTCCAGAGGCTGGGACTCAGGTCCCTGTCATCTACCTTTTTCTACCATAACCCCTAAAACGGTCCATCACAGGATAGGAGCAAGGCTTTCCCTTTGGCATGCTAAACCGTAGGGATTTATCTGGTTGAAGCTGGAAGATGTGAAACCTAGCAAAAGGGGCTAAAATCCTCTTAGGCTGACCTTGTGGCATAGTCCTAGCTAAGCCTGTGACTGTAGCTTTGAAGAAGGGTGGCTGCAGGTGTGCGGGTACGTGATTTTCAGGTGGTGTGTGTGTGGTAGCTCATCTGAACTTGGCAGTGAGATTCCTGCTGAAATAGCAGCTTTGGGGCGGATGATTTTCAGTTTCAGTGAATTTATAGTTTAATTGGTAACTTGCTGTTTCAACTCGGGCGCACATGTCGCAAAGGCAACTGGAAGCTACTGCACTCTTTTTTTCTCAGCGTTGGCATGCTCAGGGACAGTTTTGATGTGCAGAGTTTTATGATGTGATGCTGCTGAAGCATCAGTAGTGCTTCCAGGTACACAGGAATTCATTTTCAAGCAGAGATGATGTAATCTACAAGAAAATCCATGTTTCAATCTAACGGAAAATCCTCAAACTAACCTTGAGGCATTGTGACACCTGATTTCCCATAATCYGGTGGGAAGACTCAGAGCTGTTCTTCTGATCCATGTTGCAGCCAGGCTATATTTCATGTCACTTCTGTGAATTTTAGAGAGTCCAAGAAATTAAATTCTTTTTGGAGTGTGGCACTTTGTCAGGGAGAGGAGCTCCTATGGGATAAAAAGTCTGCAAACAAGAAAATCGCCAAAGGGCCAAGACAAAGGTATATATTTATGCTTAACCATGGTTCCCTCTGAAAGCTCTGTGGTAAAAATAGCAAAATCCAAGCAAAGCTGCGAGTCTGAGCCCTGCCTCGCTTTCATCTCTGCGGTGCTAAGCGCAGGGTGTGAATCGCTTGTGTTGTCTCCATACACAGCAAAATGTATTTTTGATGGAGTCAAAGCAACAGCCCCACGAAAGCATTAGCCAGTAACTCCGACACTGTCACTGCATTGCCCCCTGTCCTTGTCTTCAGTCGTGGGGCAGGGGAAATGTGCAGAGAGATGTCTGCAGATGTCTTTTATCTTCCCTTACTTTTGCCACTGAAACCTTTTAGGGTTTTGCCTGTATAGGTAGACAGGGATATATCCTAGGATTTCGTGGACTAATCCTGCCTGCAATCTTGGGGTTTCATTTGAAGGAGAGATTTCTGTGTCTTTTGTTAAATGTGCCTTTGGGGTCTGTTTCCTCTCCTGCTGACTTCCATGAAAGCAGGGTTGGACCTTGCATGCTTTGTGGTACAAGTGGTCAAAATGCTTTCAGTGCTTGTTCTAAGGAGGGTTTGTTACCACCTTAATTCTGCATGGAGCTGGTGTGTTGGTGACTTTGCCAGTGACCCTTGGTGGCTAGCGAAAGCTCTCTGTCCAAATACTTACCGAGACACTCAGCTAGACATAGTATTGTTGTCTGGGTGGTCTGGTTCCGGTGCTTGTTAAAACGGATGGGATTTGCTGGTGAACTGCCCCAGGGCAATAAGTCAGTGCAGTGTTTTCTCCTTTGTAGACCGTAAGAGAGCGTTGGTGTCACAACTGCATACTCAGCGTGCTGGAGCCAAACCAGTGTGTAGTATAGAGACTGACCAGAGAAAACAAGTGTTGTGGTAGCAGCTTGCAATTCCTGATGCCAGTGGGCAATGGAGGAATGTTACTGATGTTAACCAGTATCTCAAAACTAACGCCATGAAATGAGTACTTAGCATCGTAAAAATCTTGGTACAGCAGAGTAGAAAATGCAATTTCTGRAGGAGGTGGTCTCTTGCCTTTCTGTTCTGTACAATATTGCCTGGAACACAGTAAATCAGTTGCTTGAATTTTGTCTGGACTCCAGGAGCATAGATTTGCAGCAAGATCTGTGGTACCTTGTCCTGGATACCTTTTTCAGCAATCCTAATGTTTACTAAATCACATGAATTCACTTTATATGCCATTATGGCCTGCCCATCAGATGGGCACAGTGTCCGTTAAAATCCTTGATGGGGAGAAGTGGCCAGCGCTGCTGAAACCAGCCCGTGTGCACAGCCCAGCCGATGGGACGCCTGAGTCGAGTGCTGCCGAGTCCTGGCTCCGGCGCTGCCTGGGTCCTGCCGTGAGCCAGGCTGCCCTCCCACTGCTTGCTTGCACAGCTCAGATATGGGAAAACCAGCAGCTTTAAAAAAATGAGCTGGACTTGCTTTCCCTGCCAAAATTGTTGAACAGATACCAACACCCCCAGGAGAGGTTTTTAGCACGTAGCTGCTATCATCCTTATTTGTTTGATTATTTTTTCTAAGCCCAAAAAAGGGGAAACTCTGCTGTTATAAATGATTGGAATTTCCTCAGTACATTGTTCAAACTGTGACTGTTGTGCAGAGTTGTAATTTGCTATTTCTGTATGTCAGACAGCAATTGTGGCTTGTGCTAAGTTAGTATTATCATGCATATGGCTACTCCTTCCTTGGGCTCCAGGCGAGGGCTGACAGGCTGCGGTGCCGGGGGGGGCAGGAGGGCAGATGGGGCAGTTCAGGGCCCCTCCCAAGCTCGTGGCCGAGGGCTCCGTTTGGTCGCGATGTTCCCCCTCCCCACCAGTCCTGCCTTTATGGTGGGGATGTGCAGTAACATGGAAAGATGCGAACGCAATATTGAACTTCCTTCTAAGCTGTGGTTTTGATGCTTTCTTCATGTGGTCTTCACTCTGTCTCAGATCTCTTCTCCCTTATTCCCCCTTTCTTTAATTTTTTTTCTTTTTTTTTTGAGGGGCTGGTGGGAGACGAGTGTGCTGTCCTACTTTGTCTCTTTCAGCTTTTATTATCACCTTGTGTCTCAGTTCTTCCTCACAGGGCCTGTTGTCATTTCTGCCTTGCAGCTGAAACACGAGGAGAAGTCTGCTGCTCCTGGGCTTGTCCTGTGGTTTCTTGCTGTGCTATGGGGAAATGCCTCTCTTGCAGAGTTTTCTTGTTCCCCCGTCACTACACTCCTACTTCCTCATCCTTTTTGTCTTAATTTTGTTTTTTATTCTTTTCTTTGCCCTGACTGCTACATCCTTTGGTTCATCTTTGCTAACTCATCTATTTGTTTCTTTCTCTCTTTTCATTTACAACTGAATTTGTTTCCTGGATCCGAGTTGTTGGGTCTCAAGTACCCAGCACGCGCAGCCCGGGAGGGAGCAGTGGAGAGAGGTGGGCTGCTGCGCCGGCCGGGGAGCCGGCAGTGCTTGTGTCGCAGACGATGTGCATCCTGCGCTAGCTGTGGGGTTTCCAGCCAGGATATGTTTAAATTATGTGACTCTTGCTTTATGAATTGAGCAGTGGGCCCATAGCTCTGCAGAGTCAGCTGTAGTGTGACAGAAGACATGTCTCTTCTTTGGGTCATATTGCAGCAGTGGTGGAAGTGGGCCACCTGGTATCTTCTCCTCCAGCATACGAGAGAGAGATGAAGAGAGGAAGGCTGCATTCAGAGTGCCAATTCCCTGCTTGTTAATGCTCCAAAGCTCTTGTTTATTTGTCAGCGTGGACAAATCACTGTTGTGATGACCTTTCCCCACTTGTGTTTGAGCTGATGCTGTCAGCAGCTGGATTCTTCCTCCCTGAAGCCTTCTGAGAGCTGCCCTGCCTCCTGCTCAGGGCTTGGCAGGGAAGCTGTGGCAGATATGATTTTGCTACTGTCATTAGAACTTTGTCCTCTCCGGCTTATATCATTTTTGTGTAGAATTTTATGAACCCAATAATCTTGTTAAGATGCAAAAAACCCCCAAACCCCTAGCAGTTTGGAGTCGTCTTTTTTTTTTTTTTTTTTTTGTCTCCTTTATTTCTAGGTGCCTTTGTTGTCTGCTGGACCCCTGGCCTGGTCGTCTTACTGCTTGATGGTCTGAACTGCACCTACTGTGGGATTCAGAATGTTAAAAGGTGGTTTCTTCTCCTGGCCCTGTTGAACTCTGTCATGAATCCAATAATTTATTCGTACAAAGATGATGAGATGTGGGGTACCATGAAAAGGATGATTTGCTGCTCATCTGAGGATAAGAGCCAGGACAGACGCTCATCGCGGATCCCCTCGACAGTTCTCTGCAGGAGCACGGATACCTCAGGGCACTACATTGAAGATGGCATTATTCAAGGGACAATTTGTGGAAAAGGAGATCTTGGTGACAAAGGAAACTCCTGAGCTATTCAAGGGACTGACTTGGCTGGAAAAGGAGAGGGGGAAGGGAGAGGTTTTGTAAGAGAAGATTGACTGGCGAAGCTAGTAAACAATATATCCACTTTGTTCCAGAGCCTAAACTCCAGTGTTAACAAAAGTTCTTATAAATAATTGCCTGATGGAAAAACACTTTGTAATGAAGAAAACTTTCTGTGCTGCYGTCTTTCTCCTTTTTTTCTTTTAAGTGCATGAAATTGTTTTTTGTATGAATGGAATAAATACATCTCAGAGACTTCTCGTGCATGGAAACAAAATGTAAGCAATGTAGTGAGACCCTCCTTAAGCTCCTACAGAGAGAATAAACCTGCCTCACTGTGCAGGCTTGGCATTCATTGAGTATTTATGCTTTGAACAGTTTCTGTGCATCTTGAGGAGGATCGTAGGCTTGGTTGGACAGAATTGTGACCTGTTTTCTTGGTTTATGAAGTTCATGAAATAGTTCATACTTACCTTCTCTCTTCCTCCTCCTTATCTTGCTTTCAAAATAGGTAGTTTGATGGTTTATTAAAGCTATGCCAGAAACCTGGCTGTGATGGGAAGTCCAGACCAGACACCAGTGTGCGTGAATATGTCCGACCGCGGATTGTCAGGATCGGAGAGTACAAAAAGCACAAAAGCCATTATTACTTCCATAGTGGGGTGAATGCTGCAAGGAGATACATTGCATTCTCTGCTGCTGTTATGTAGGCAGATGTTGAGGGTGGATTAACAGAAGAGCAGTGTGGCTGTGTTCATTATGCTCATTTCTTACTTCCCCAGATAACATCAAATGGGTGTGCTCACACCTCTTTAACTGCTATGCCACTGAGAGAAATGAAATCCAAAACTCTGTTTTAAGAGGGCAAACTTTTAAGGGAAGTTTAAATGTACATATATACAGGTTCAATCGAGCTATTTAAAACAGAAATTAATTTACAGGGAAAAAAGCCTGAAACCAACCTAAACCCCTACAAGAATACAGTATGCATTGATTGTCTGACCTTGTCTTGGACCACATTTAACCTCTGATTTGCAAGCAGATCTTACTGGAAGGTACTTGAGGAAGAGGCCATGAAACAGCAAGCAATGAAGGGCTTTCAGCGTTGTGACTAATCAAGTCTAGTGTCAATGCAGCCACAGCCCAAAAAGCTGAAGTTTTGACTTACGGAGTATGCTTTAATGGAGGATCCAGCAATCTAAATCTCTAGGGTAAAGTTTTTAAATTTAAAATTTTAAATTAAAAATTGGAATGCAGATTTCTCAGTACTCTAAAAACCTGGCTCCTGATGTCTGGTTTCAACAGCAGTGAGTTCCCTGCTACCCATCTTAATTTCAAGAGGAGTTACCTGTGTTGTGTCCTAGAGAAAGTCTGATCCCTGGCATTAAAGCAGGTGACCRTGACCAGAGGTTACCTTGTAGGGATATGGCCTAACATTTCAAGGTAGATGTTGTATTTGAGTAATGCTAAAAAGGTTTACACATGTCTTTTGCCATTGTAATGCAATGTTCTTGTGCAAATACTACTTCATTAGTTTGGTGTTTTGAATACTATGTAAAGTGGTGCTTTCTAGAGCCGGTGGCATTGCCAAGGCATAGCATGCAAGCATTCCTGTCCCTACAGCTACCTGCAGTGCACAGTTTGTGTTAATTAGGCTGAATCTCCTTATACAAAGCTAATGGAAAATAAAATGCTACTTTAAAATAAAATACTTGTTTTGTTTCCTGTTGGATGGTGATTGAACATTACCTGACACTACAGACAGCAGTAAATGGCTGCTGTTACTCTTACTCATTTCCACAGATCCATCCAAGCTAAAACTGGTCAAACTGCAGATGAAAATGAAGATGGGGAAACATTGTTTCATGTTACCACAGAGCAGTGGTGGGGGAGGGATGTTTTAATAAAATTTTCATGTTTACTAGAAATACTAGGCAGTGTAATACTTGGTTGAATCAGGCCATGAAGAGAGTTTGGATGAAGATCTGGAACATCTGCAGCAGTGGAGAAAACACTAGGTCTCTCCTGCAGAGCCTGGGATTTGGGCTGCAAAATAACTACATGTGGATGATTTTTCCAGGTAAGCAGGAAAAGGTGACTCCTGTAAAGGTAAAGGACTGCAGTGTTTGTAGAGCACCTCGTACAGTGGACTCCTGGTCTGGATTAAGATCTGAGAGGTGTTATCAATCATTCTGCTACAAGTAAGTGGGAGGATTTGAGGTCTGTACTCTTAGTCTTTCTGTTGTCTCATTTAAAAAAAAAAAAAAAAAGCCAACCAAACAAACCCCAAAACAAACCAACCAACCCCCAAAAGCTTGCAAACTGGTGCTCTGTGAATGGTATTATTTGCAGTGACATGCCCTCTATTTCAGCTTCTATGATGCTTCCCTCAGAGCTGCTACCTTGTTGTCTACTACTATAAATTACAATGTGACATGACTGGAACAGGAAACTGATCTTGCATCAAACTTTCCTACAAACTGCTACAGCAGAGACTGTATAATGTTTCTTATATCAAACTGTCTAAACATCCAGCTACTCACATAGCGGGGAATTTCTTTTTAACTCCATAAACATTTATCAGAATAGTTTGTCTCAAGGAAAAAAGTAAAACACTATTTGTAAAAAAAAAAAAAAAAAAAAAAAAAAAGAAAAAGAAAAAAAGCAAAGGGCGGTTGGTGAAGGCAAGTTCTACGGGGTTTCCCTGTTGCCTTTTTCACTAACATCCCAGAATAACAGATATCAGTATCTGTTGACTTTGCACGTGCCTGCTCCTATTTTTGTATGCCAGCATACTGATGTGCGAGATGAAATTCATTCTTCTGGGGAAGGCTTTAGGGTGAACACCCACAGAAACCCGGGGACATTAATTCTTAGGAGGCAGAGGAAGGCATGGGTAGAGTTACCATTAAGTTGGATAGTTATAAGGTTTTGTGTGTTCCTGGTGATGCTGGAGGCCTTTCTGTGTCTGAGAGCGCCTTGAGAGCTGCTGTATTGCAGTAAGTAGCAAGCAGATACTTCTAATACAACATCTTCACAGCAATTACGGTTTGAAAACCTTTGTGATATTCTCCTCCTTTTCCCCTCTCCAGCTGCTTATCTCCCAAACCAAAGTTGCTGTTCCAGTTGATCGGTGGGTCCAGGAAGAAATGCTCCAAGGCTTTTCCCAGGCAAAGATGTATGGTCTGTCCTCCGTGGTTAGCTCTCCCATAAAGCCTGTGCGGTCACAATCATTAGAGATGCTTTTCAGAGAATTATTATTAAAAGCTGGGAACAATGGGGTTTTATTTTACACGATAGATCTTTTGAATCTTTCTGGATAAGCAGCTAGACTGATCATTGTTTAATAGCTGTGTGCGTGGGAGAGAAGTTTCTCTAATATCTGTGCTGTCAGTTTGACCTAGGTGGTGTGGGTGATGAGTCCCTCTGGGAGAGCAGCCAAATTGCTACAGCTTGAGTGGCTCAGAAGCATGGCTTCTCCACCGCTTTGGGGCTGCTTTACCATGACTACTTTTCCCTCAGTGTAGGTTTTGGTTTTTTTTTTTTTCATAATTACTGCAGACTGGTGAAATACATCTGTATTTGTACATATGACAGCTTGTGCATGTATCTGTGCACTGCAATAATTACTGCAGCTATGTGACATGATGGTGCCTTTCTCTGATCAGATCTATATTTTATACATATATTTATATGTTTGGGGGTTTTTTTAACTTAAAACTCTCTTCCAAGTAGCAGTTAACTATAGGAGCAATACTTCTGCTATGATTCTTTCACGGTTTTAGTGAACCTCTGCATGAAGATTTCTAAACTACTGGTTGTTGGAAGCTGACAGAGGAAGGGTCATTTTAAGCTTGTCATATTTCTTATGCTCTTTCCCTGTAGTTCTAGCTACTGGCCACTATCCTAGCAGATGCAGTGCAGGATCAGCCTTTGGTCTGGCCCAAAGCAACTGCTGCTTGCAAGACTAGAGCCAAAAAGTGAAAATATATGGAAATGTTGAAAAGGAGGAGGCAGGGA
The DNA here is from genome assembly GCA_035582835.1 of Phoebastria nigripes. Classification (NCBI taxonomy): domain Eukaryota; kingdom Metazoa; phylum Chordata; class Aves; order Procellariiformes; family Diomedeidae; genus Phoebastria; species Phoebastria nigripes. Next base: position 404,578 of record JAYKAV010002818.1, on the reverse strand, counting down.
AATTCTGTTATTTATCCTAGCCTATAATTCTAATGAATGTTTTAAATGACTTGAAAGAAGTGATCCCACTTTCCCCCTTGCACCCACTCCCTCCTTATGCTGGTGCAGCCATTTGTGAGACCATATGGTGAACTGTAGGGGGTCTGAAAAATAACCCTGGATGATATATGTTGCTAGCAACTAGAGAAGATTTTCCACTTGTCATGAGCTAGCAGCTGCATTATTTCCTCAGTTTGTTATATAGAGTCACACAGATTATTTGTTTTCTAGAAATCTTTGTAGAATACAGTCCTCCTTGAATGCTACACTTTGCAATGCCTAGGCACGCTTCTATCAGGGGGAAAAGGAAAAAAATCCATCTGGAAACAAGGAAGTAGGTCATGATAGTCTTCCCCCCCACCTCCCCCAAGGTCTTTTGGAAGATAAGGAATTTAGACACCTCTATGCTTTGAGCCATTCTTCAAAACATTCTGCTTATCTTTCAAGTAGTAGTTGGTCCCTAGGCTTCTTTTATACATCTTTTTATAATATTGAGGGTGTTTTTTCACTGCAGCAGGCAGAAACATCTGTTTTCTTCCAGCCTACTTAGAAGTGCTATTTTGCAGCCCGTAGGTATGCTCTTTTGAATTGCCTTGTATATGCATCTGTGCATCTTCTCCTGTGTGTGTTGAAATAAATTAATTTTCAAACTAACCTCTGCTATGTTTACCACAGACAACTGTGCTAGGAACAGCTTTTTTTTCTGAACTAGCCTTTACTAGTATCCCAGTTGTGCACTTAGGACTCTGATGTACAGCCCTGTAAGAAAATCAACATGCAGAATAAGAAAAGCACAAATCACTTATTAATCTGTTCTCACCAATAGCTGTATTTTAACTTAAATGTTAACTTCATTGAAACAATAGATATGGTCTAACTTCTCTAAAAAAACCAAAACAAATGAGCAAAAATTCCCAGAAAATACCCACGACAAAACAAACAACCCCAAAAAACAATTCTGCATGTTTGTAGGCCAGGAGTAAGTAAGTGTACTTATCTTCCCTGACCTTTAGTTTACCTGACTTGTTTTGATATACATGAAAATACGGAAGTTGTGTTTCTGAGCACAAGTCATTGCTTGGGGTTTTGGTAGGTGACCTCCTGGGGATGTGCTTCTCATCTAGAGAGGTTCTTTAGCTTTCCTCCTAAAGCTGCTGTGGAAGGAGATGGGATACTGGCCTGGGAGCATCGTTGTTGATCTCACCCAGTATTGCATTTCATATCTGTAATAGTTAAGAATATATATCTACTGTGTTGACCCTAAATGTTAAGATTCTCTTGCATATGCTAGATTCTTACAGTACTGTAGGGTTAATTTTATCGCCAGCTTCTGTTTATATTTATGCAAAAAAATGCTTGGTGTGTTGGCTTTAATTAGGTTTCTATTAGCAATACGTTCAGTTACTAATGGATGTCGAAATGCACGCGAGTGAAAAGGCTTGACCTCCAGAGATGGAAATGTTATTAATGCTTAAATGATCCTATTCAAATCCTGGTTAACGCATCAGTTGTTACGAATGTCAGTGTATTTGTTTGTGCAGCGCACTCTGTGATACTGGGCTGGGATTTTCCCACAGGTATAAATGAGTTAATTTAATTAGAAATATAGGGATGTGCCTATAGGGACAAAGGGCCCGTAGTCTGTGAACTTGCAATTGCTCGCCCCCATGCTTAGCTTTAACTTTCTGCACAGTTGCGTTGCTTTCAGTAGACCCTTTTCTGTGAAAGGAGTCCCGCGTATGTCGGCATTTGTGAGATGAAGACACTTAACGTCACGTTTTAGACTGTAAGTTTCTGCTATCTGGGAAACTGTCCCTTTACGAAGAGGCGCAGCTGCGGCAGGCTGGCTTCCTCACACACCAGTCCCTCACAGGCACAACTGTTGATTTTAAAGAGGAAACATTTGGGCCCATAAGCACAAATTTACGATGTTGGATTATGTCCTGAATTTGACCTACGTAGTTTTGTCCTATTTTCTCCTTTATAATCTCTTTGCACAGTCCATGTAATTTTTTGTGTGTTCTGCTTTGTTCTTCAAAGCATAGATTAAACCACACTTTTCTCTAAACAGATAAATTCCAGCAGTATTGGGTCCTAGAGCAACCCTCCAATTTCACAGACCAGAGAGCCACAAAAAGAAATAAATATGGTTGAGCAGAGATTTTAGTCTTGAGTTTTTGCAAGGTCAGAATACTAACAATAACAAAAAAAAGTTATGTTTGTATGTATTAGTTAAAAACATTGGAGAATAATACTTTGGCAAAAGAAAAGTAGACCCTAAGCTTATAACTGATTTTTGCAATTAAAATGTGAGTTGGAAGTCCTAGACTGTTAACCAGTGAGTTTTCTGAACAGCAGAACTGAAGAAATCTGTTTTCTGCTTGACTTCTGCTCTGAACTGGAGCAAAGCTGCCGCGTGCATTCAGCTCCTTCCCGGTGCGAGGGGATCCAGGCAGAAGGGTGATCTCCTGAACCCCTTCCCCTGGCAAAGCTCCAGCCCACATTTCTGCCTCCATGGGCACCAGGAGCTTTGCTGATTCATGGAAATGAAACCAAGCCCGAGAATGGAGGAACTTCTGCTGAACACGGCGTGAGCTCTGGCTGGAGACTTTCTGGCAAGCGCTTGTGCCCCCTTTCCCCGGCAGTGGCTGAGGTTGCACCACGGTCCTTCCTTCTGTGGAGGCAGGAGCAGACCCTCCTCTACTCAGCTGCCTATTTTCCCAAAACCTGTTGATGAGGCAATACCTTTAGACCTCTTTCTCCTAGCCAAGTTTTATTGAAAGTGACTGATGATTTCAGAAATTATGAGGGACTAGTCAGATGAAAAGCAATACAGCTGCACATGCCTCATTCCATTCAGAAATCAGGATAAAACTGTTTTCTGGTTCAAGCTATGTAAGTCATGGATGCAATTTTATGCTTGCCTGTGCATAGGTGAGGACTCCCTGGGGAGGATGAAGGCAATCCCCAAAGCTGCTTCACAGCAAATCCCCAGCACCCTGATATCCCACCACTCTACTCATCTTCTCACCCAGTCAGCATCAGGAAAATACCAGAATCTGCCATCTTTATCCCATTTTATAGCCAGCAAAATTGTTAAGGAATTATTGAGGTGAAGTAGCTTTGACTCCCTTTCTCTGCAGGAGTATGAATATGGCTTGTGGTTCTCCAAAAGGTAACAGGATGACTTGCAAAGAGCTGTGAGTCCATCTGTAAACACACAGTGATAAATTAAGGAAAACCAGACTCCCATGCTCGCTCAGCTTGTGCATGGTCTGTTCGCTTCATGATGGCCGAGTTTCAGAGGTTTTGCAAAATGGCTTGAGGATTTGCTTCCGTGTGTGAATCCTGAGACCTTTGTGTCCGGTGGGAGTGGTTCGAATGAGCCAGAGATCACAGATTGATTGACAGGAGGGAGCCTCAGAGGATGCAGACCATCATGGGAGATTCCCAGTGCAGAGGGCTACTCCTTTTATTAACTAAACCTGATGCTATTGACTCTTCATTGGGCTGTTCAACTAACAGCTGTGGTTGTAAGCCCTTTTTGTCTGAATGGGAATGGGCCATCCCAGTGGTGCTGCAGGTGTTCACAGCCTCAGCTGCCATGTTCAGGGGCAGCAGGACCAGGTACTGGCATTCAGTGCCCAGACATGAGGGTAGGAACCTTAAAGGAATAGTAAGAGGTGACACCTCAATATCTCAAGGGATTTAAGCCCAAATGACTTGCTGAGGGTTGCCAGACAGGAGTCTCTGATGGATGACGATTCACTTCTCTCTGTCCCCTCTTCTCTTGCCCTCTGTCCCTTCTCACCCTTTGCAGCAGCAGTGCAAGCTTCAGAGTTGAAGTGCAAAGAGCTTTCAGTGAGTAAAGCCAAACATTGATTAGAATAGGTGCCAGGGAGGAGATAACACTTGGATTTGGCATAAGCAGTTCGTCCTCCCCTGCGGCAGTCACACCGAATATTTTGACTTGCTACAATAATTTCCTGTGGGCTGATATCCACTGATTTGATACAAATGGTAGCAACAGGCTCCATCAGGAGCTGCCCTGAAGGGCTGTTGATTCATTTAGTCCCACAATGAAGACTGAGTGAGCTATTATTTCAAAAGGCAAGCTGGATCCAGCATGTATTGTATCAACACGCCAAAGATGACACAGCCCCGCAAAGTGGGTTCTTGCTAATGCTTTGTTTCGTCTCCATGTTTGGCTGGGAGACAAGCAATGCTCTTATGATGTGTTATCTTTATGAACAGTAAACTAAAAACATTCTCTATGAGGGGGTGGCACTGCTGTGTTCTGCTCACTTGATTTGCGTGCACCTCTCTTCTGCGTAGGTTAAACTGGGAGGTGTCGCTGTGAGGGTAAGGACCTTGGGCTTCCTGAGATGCCGCAGTGACTGGGACTGCCTGCCCACCAAATGCAGCTGGGAACTCCTTACAATTCCTGCCACGTTTTGGAAGTGACGAGGAGAGCGGTGGGTGGCCTCACTGATAGAGTCCTGGTGGTCCCGGTCAGTCAGCACGCAGCGGCTGCTTCCCACCCGCATGTCGGGTCTTCGCAGGTTCTGCACCACCACTCTCCCTGGAGAGCCCGCAGGCACTGACGCATCTTTCCAGTTATGGGGTTTAAATTTTTGTCCCTTTAGTTTTTAAGGAACGTTTTTGACACTGTCAAAGTTGAAGCAACTGGAGCTTTCTTTGATCCAGGAGCGAAGTTGACTCAGTGCTGCTTTGCCCAGTTTTATTTAAAGACCATGACTACCACTTCTGAAATGTTACTTGCAAATGCTATATTATTACATTATCTGCTCTTCCATCTGTTAAATGCCATGGTTCCAGCAGCAAAAATACCACTGTCTGACAGTAGCAGCTGTCAAAGGTCTTACTTAGTCTTCTTCAAAAAGTAGTAAAACCTGATACCACTAAAGATAAGCCAAGTTTCGTTACAATGAAACTTTCTTTGGATGTGATTTTAGGAATGTTACTATTTATAGCACCTCTGGATTTTTACTCCTGCACAGGAGGAAGGTTGTACACATCTATAATTTTAAGTACAATTATTTGCTTATTCCTGGTTTAAACAATGTTACGTTATTGTTTATAACCCATGTACAAATATATAACCCTCTGTGTAAATCTGGCCTCAGCATTCTGCGTGGTTGTTCCCCAACACTGGGAGACAGCACCTATGACCAGGCTGCTTCACACAGAATAAAAAAGTATTGCTTGGGCCAAACCTGTCTCCCATCTTCTGTGTAACCCCAATGACTTCATGACAAATCAGAAGTCAAATTATAAGCATAGCTCGTGAAGCAGGAGATGTCCTGAACCAAGTCCTGTGTATCACTTAGAAGTGAAAATTACAATTCCGTAGTGAATAGTGCACTTAAATATGAGTGATAATTGGGACAACAAATTAAATGAAGCATTGTTCATATTAATTGAGTAGTTCTGAGGACTTTTTGAAGTCAGGTGTCCCATTAATAAGCATCGCCTAATGGACTGTATTTCCCCAGGGAGCCTCGCAGCCTCGGCCCGGCAGGAGGAAACAACCAAAGAGTTTCTGCAATGCTGCGGCTCCGCAGTGCTGCACACAGACAAGCTGTGTGTCTGCCCGAGGCTCGGGCACCCCATCCCTGGTCCTGGCTGCTCTTACGCCTGGCTGCTCTTACACCTCTGTCACCATGGGCTCAGCACCTGCTGGTCCTTCAACCCGCCTGGAAAATTACTGAAGAGCACAGTTCTCCTGAGCACAGCCCAGCAGGGACAGGGGCGATGCTGTGATGGCCACCAGCCGCTCTCGGGGTTGGGTCTGCCCCACGTGGAGGCACAGAGGTGAGTGGTGCCCTACAGCAGCTCCCACGAGAGCTGGAAGACACAGTGGCAGCACCGGCAGCTCTCCTGGCATTGCATGGGCATCTCCCTGCTCAAGACTAGGGATGTGTAAATAATGCGTTTTAGGGCTAAAACCAGAGGTGGGAGGGGGTTGTGCTGGGGCCTGGGCTCTTCCTGGTGGCAACAACTGTAATCTGCTGTCAGGTAAGGCATATTTTTGGTGTGTGTTTTTTTTTTTCTTTTTTCTTTTTCCCCGACAGTGCTAGCACCCTTGGTGCTGCCATGGGGCGGCCAGCGGGAGCCATGCCAGGGGGTGGCACRGCAGGTTCCCTGCACGGTACACGGCGCTCCCGGGGGCCCCCCTCACCCGGGGGCCACCGGGATGGCCCAATGCCTCAGCGGCATCATTGTTAGGTGCCTGCTGGCTGTGTGCCACCCCGAGGGCTCCCTCACCACCCCAGGGGCTTTCCCATGCAGCGCTGATCCTGCCCAGCCCCTTGAAGCCCCTCAGCGGGGGCTGGGCAGGGGAGTGACGGGGTGGTTTAGGGGGACGGCAGGCATAGGAGTGGGAAGATGGGGCTGTTGATAAAGCTCCAACCACCAAACCGGTCTGAAACCGTGTGATTTGGCACAGCGCGGGGAGCTGTAGCTAACAACACAAAAGATGAATAATTGCAAGTCATGGCATTCATTCTCCCAATTTAAAAATAATTAAGCTCTCGGTGAGGGCAGGCAGCTGCAGGTTTGGGCTGCCTTTGTCCCCCCGGCAATGGTTAACACGGTGCTGACGTCCGGCGGGACGGCGAGCGGGCACCTCTCCTCCTCCAGCAGCGGCCTTCGCTCCAGAGCGGGGCTGCCTCGGGGCCTCGCTGTGCCCCGGCCTGCCGGTGGGTTTTGGAGGGGATAGGTGCGCAACATGAATGCCAAGGGTCCTCCTTCTCCTGCTGCTCATTTCTCCACTCGAATTAGCAGAGGAGATGTAAAGCTGCGATGTGGGGGTAAGTCACAGCCACCGCATATGCCTGCCTCAAGGAGATGGTAATGAAAGGGTCAGGAAGGGTGAACATCAAGCATCGGCTCAAAACAGGCATGCCCAGCCCAGCGCTCTGCTGTGCTGCTGCCTTGAGTCACTTCCCAGGCCATGGGGCACAGCTTTAGAGGGGTTTATGGGCTAATCCACTTGTCTAAATCGACTTTAGTTTTGTATTTGAAAATAACAGATATGTTTAACTAAAATGAAGTAGCTAATGGCTRGGAGCAGGGAGCTTTTTCTAATGTTAGTGAAGGGGCAAGTAAAAATAAAAGGGCTGGTTTCCAATTAGAAAATTGTAACCTGTAGAGAAATGTCWCTTATCAGGGCTGTCTTATCTAATTTTACATTCTCCTTCAGTGCTTGTGAGGTACCATGTGTGCCTACAAGTGAACATGTCCTTGAAAAAGAAACAGTAGCTGCTGCGAGTTACTCCAGAGGGCTCGGACTGAATAGGAAATCCCGAGGATACTGCTAGTAAGCGTGGAAATGTTGACTTTGGGACTGCTGCTGTATGTTTTGAGCTAAGGGTGTGTGTGAGTCTTGCTGTCAATCTGCAGGGACAATGCTTTGGTACGGTTAATGTGGCACCTCAAAGCCTGAATCCTATAAGCAGGAGGCTGAAGCTAAAACCGGAGGGAATGAAACCACCAGTGTTTGCTAAATGCTCCTTTCCTCTGACTGCTGAAGGTCTTTTAGTCCCTTCCCCAGTGGAGTCTAAATGTCTACTGGCTCCTTGCAGAGTTGCAGCATTGCTGGCCTAGGAAAATTCATTCTTTTCTTTTGTCTTCCAACTTTTTTCCATTTCACTGAGCAACCCTTTGCGATCCCCTCACTGGCTGTGTGGCTGCTTTTAATGTGCCTTTGCTGCAAAGCTTGCAGAGGTGTCTCCCTGGCTAATCCTTTACAGCAACGAGTGATGTTGCATAGACCTTCAGCACTGGTAATCTTGGGGAAGAGGTGAAGTCTGGGATGGTGAGCAAGGCGTAGGATTGCTAAGCATGGGGGAGAAAATGCTGCCTAATGGAGCAGCAGTTGCAAGTCAAGGGTGAAAGGAGTGCATTACAGCAGACCTGGGAAAGGCTGGTGTTTATCTGTCGCTTCCTTTGTCTGCACATGGGAGGAGAAGTGAGAGATGCATCAACCAACAGCGTCAGAGCAAGTCTACCCAGTGCATAGCACCCTCAAAGGCTGCGTAGACTACCCAGGCAGGCGAATTGCCTCCTGTGAAGAGCAACTTGATTGTCCTTTAGCGGGGAAGTCCAAGTAGTGCATGGAGGGGCTTCCAGAGCCAAAGAACAGCTGCAAAAAGGCAAAAAAAAAATGGCAAAGCCACAGGGTGTTTATTGGAGGCAAGGTACAGCATTCACCTTTGCTCTGTACACAGGGCCTCGCAGAGCTGCTCCTTTAGGGTCACCCCACCACATGTATCTGCACAGGAGGGGATAGCATCTGTACACAGGCTATCAAAGTGCATTTGACATTGCATAAAACTCATAAGAAAGCTTATTTAAGGTGCTCTGTGATGCACATGAGCCTTGAACTAGCTATGCATCTCTCTTGAGGGTTCCTCCTGTTGTATGAGATTATGGCCACGGCTTCCAAGCACTGCTGCTGTTGCAGACCTCTTCGGCTTTCCCTGGAGAAAGTTGAGTGCAGTTGCCTTTCAGTTTACAGGGAAAATAAGGCCGAAAAACCACACAGAAAGGATTTTGAGAAATTCTTGGCCTCTCCAATGTTTATACTGAGTAGCATCTGCCCAGCCTGTTAGCACCCCATCTGCACTGTTAGCTTTCAGCACTCTTCTTAGCCACYGAATATCGCACTGCTTGGGAAATCCCTGCTCCTGAAGGCTGTGGGTGCCCGCCAATCCTGAGTCCTGACTTGCACAGGTATCTTTACATTTTACTGTATATACAGGGGATCTTATCTTTGAGCCTTTGCTCTCAATAATTTTGCTATATTTTCTAGAGAAAATAGCCCCCAAAAGTTTGTTCTCTTAATAAAGAAAAGCAAGGACCACCTGAGCTTTCATCTGGGAGAACAGTGTTCTCCGGTGGCTTGCGGAGATCTGAGAGGGGCTAAGTTTATTTTTTTCAAGGCTGATCGTAAAGCACATTTCCAGGCCATTTTCTATCCTCTCTTTGCAAAAATTAAGATATTGCATACTGGGCTGTGATTCACAGCTCTCTCATGCAGGTTTGAAAAGCATTCAATACATCTTACTGTTAGGACTCATTCTACTACCCAGGGCAGGTCATACCTAACTAGCAGCTGTTTATGGGATATAAATATTCATTCAGTTTGGAGTTGGTTGATAACAGCTTAAAATTGGACAAAGTTCTTGTTCTGTAAGACTTCATGTTTCCCTTCTTGCCTGCATTGTTCTCAAAGATCCCTGTGTAATTTTTCTACATTATTTTCAGTGTCATTCTCTGTACCTTTTTCTTTTATTAATTTCCTTCTCTTTCTTCTTTTCTTTCCCATGAATGTTTTTCGTTTCTTCTATAGACTTTCTTTTTCCTTTTCTGATTTCTTTCCACCAGACTGTGCTTTTTCTGTTCCCATCGTCATATTTTCACACAGCCCCAACACATATCCCTTCACCTGCCTCAGATTCCTGCCTGTGCTCAGCAGCCCGAACGGCTTTGGGCATGTGGTCCAGATGAAGATAATGAAAATATGAGGAAAGCCTTGCATTTGGAAGAATCAAGTGCAAAAATAGAAAGGGCTATCACAAAAACCAACCAGTGAAAAATACTGGGTCACAAACTGGCTATAAAACACTGGTGTTAGGCAAGCAGAGAAAAGAAATGCAAGTCTTGTTCTGAGATACGTTAATGGGATGATTGCACTAGCAGCATGGGGGGCAGGTATCTTGTTTTGCTTGACAGTGGGAGGCCACATCCAGGACACTGGGTTGAACTTTCTGGACAGCAACACACCAGGCAGTTGTAGGAAATATGACCACTGAGGAAAAGTTGAAGGAATCGAGCTGGGCACTGGACCTGTCTCATTAGGGAGGATAAACACCATTACTGAGTGTTTTAAAAAGAGAGGAGATGAATGTGTATGTGGGAGCCTCCAGGTATGCTTAGGTATATCAATTTAGACAGAATAATCTTAGGTTTCTTCCAGTGCTGTGTTCTGGGGCTTTCCTGTGTTATCGCAGATACCAGGTTGGGGCACTAAAACTGTCACCCTTCTTGTTTCGCAGGATAAGGTGGGAGGAAGGCAGGCTGGCAGCCAGAGCACAACCCCTCACAACCACTGTTCCCAAACTCCACTTCTGGTTCTGCTGCAGTCCTGAGCAGTGTTATCTGCAGATAATAAGGTTACGATTCCTGTCCTTGAAAGGGTTAACAGCTAAACTCTCCTTCCTGAAGCAGGCTGAGGTCTCTGTGTGAGTGGGGCTAAAGACCTGCAAGTAATGTTACGTTGCTGTTAAGAAGGCATGAGGGATAAACTATCCTGGCTCACATATAAATATTTGCAGTTAACAAACAGGAGCAAGAGTAACTGGAGAAAAATGTGAAAGATTCATGATTTTCTGTTGTCTTTTAAAGTTTGCTTTCCTGGGATGAAATACCTTTTAAATAATTCTACGTCAACCGCTGCACAACAAACCCCACATCCCCTTCCACTCAGTTACTTTGACCAGCACCGAAACGCAGGTTGGTCACTGAGTCTTGATGGCTGCCGGCATGTTAGCCAAAGCACAAGTCTGCAGGAGCTGGGTCCTGCTTCTTTCTTTGCCCAAGTTTAAAAAAAAAAAAAAAAGAAAAAGTTATGGAAATAACAGGCAGTTACAGCAGGGGAGATAGCTACAGAAATAACCTGTTTTATTATTAAAAGATAGCTCTGAGCACCCAACGGGTGCTAGGCCACTCATCAATTAAAAATCACCTCAGGACCATAAAGCAAGCTGTGCACTATACACTCCCATTTCAGGCAGAACAATTATGGAAAACAGCTTAAAATAGATGCTAAAAATAGCAGACATCTGGTTAATAACTGTCAGGCTTGGGTACATTAGGAAATAAGAGGTTTGCCTGTTTATTTGCAGTTTTTTGGCACAAAGAAATGACATAGTTCACGAGCCTCTCCTCTTCGGGGCTGAGAGCACTGCTAGTGCAAGGCTGTGCTGGAAAATCTGCAGAGATTCATGACTGCCAGTAGCAAATCCTGTAGAAAAAGCAAAGGCAGAGTTGTTAAGGGTCATCTCCTCAGAACCGGGGCAGGGAGTGGTGAGCCCCGGGGTGCCCTGCTCTTTCACCAGCACCTCATAGGTGGGGTGAGGTGGGGTGGAACGGGATGAAGCTACAAGGAACATCCTGGAAGGAGAGGGTGCTAGTGCAGGCAACCCCTCCTGCACCCCAGGAGAGCGTGGGTGCTGTGGCTCTGGTGGTGCAGAGCTGTCTCCTTGCCACTCTCCACAGCCCTGGGTGAGGTGGGTCTGGGTTTGCTCACCAAAGGGAATGCAAGTGCTCTTGGAGATTAAAATGGGCAGAGGGTAAACAGGACCTATGGACCACTGCCGCCTCCGAGGCAGAGCTGTTCCTGGCAGCATATTCCCAAACACTTTGTTCAGTTTGATTTTAAATGACTCTCTCACTGTGGCTTTCCCTTGGTTCATTAGGTCCATTAGTGCAATTAGGGATTTGACACAGCAGGCCACTTGAAAAACATCAGTCCAAAGGGCGTTTCACTGACAGCTGATGTGGCTTCTCTCTTACTCCACAGGAAAAGCTCTGTGTGCAAAATATGAATGCCTGAGCGTGGCATTTCCTGGAGAAACTTCCTTCTGCCACGAAAAAACATGGGTGTTCATGTGGGGCTGCAGTCTGATGGCAAAGCAGAGCTTGCGAGGCTCTGTGCTACATCTGGGCTGTGCAGCAGAGCATCCTGGGGCCCAGACACTGTTGTGTTTCCCTGCCACCTCGGGCTCAGCCCTCGCACCCTGGGGAGACCGTCCATGCCAGAGGAGCAAGCACGGTCCCTTATCTGGARGCAGAACATGAATAACTGGAGGAACAGAGGCACTGCTGATGGCACAAAGGTGGTCAGCATGGCCCCGCATCCCCAAAATGTGCTTGCGGGTCAGTGGCATCACACACAGCTGTCTGCTGAAGGTGGTGGATGTCTACCATGAGCTGAATCCTACCATGGCTGTTCTTGGAGAGCAGGATGCCTGGGAGCGACTTCCTTAGGAAGTAAGTTTCAGCCTCCCTTAAACATCAGTTTTCTTCTCTCACCTGGAGGTGAGCTGGTCAGGGTGCGGGGCAGCTCTGGCATCATTTGGACCAAGCTGCAAGCCAGCATTGAGTTATTTCTTGCTGCGTAGATTTGGAAGAGGCACGTTCTCCACGTTGTCCTGCTAATAACCTGCTGAATCAGAGGACAGTCAGTGCAATGAGAGGAAAATCACTTTTCAGGGAAAGATTGATGGCATATGCTAGAGCTGTTATGGGAATGTTGCCTGGCTTTGGGCAACTAGTTTTTGTTTGATAATGTGGGAGATGATCATGATCCACTTTTAGATTTCAGTATGGAATAATATAAGACAGCATCTCTTGATGTCAGTGGGAAATGAGCCTATTTATGCTAGACAGAATTTGGGCATGGCAGACCAGAACATCCATATGCTGCACAGTATTATGCCACTCTCCCCATGTACTTTTCTAGTTAGTTCCTTATAATTCAATATGCTCAAAGTAGGGACAGGCTGTGCTGTGTTTCTGGCACTTGTGCAAGCAGAAAATCCTGTCAGGAGCATAAAGCTGCCTAACCCATCGATTGCTTGTTGCATGCTTGGCGCCATCAATCACTGCCGTGCCGCCGCAGCTGGGGAAGGTGCGAGTGTGCCAGAAGCGTTTTGGCAAAAAGCAGTGCCGTCAGGGCTCATGGCCACAGTTCGGAGTGGGGGGTTTACTGCAGCGGTGAAACCGCACTCCCCTGGCGACCGCCTTGCCCACGCCATGGACGAATGTCTTTGTGGGAGATGTGGCTGAAGGGGATGTACAGCTCCACCCCAGCTGCCACGTTTTACAGCCTGGCATGTTAACTTAGACCCTGAAGGGTTTCCGCTTGGCTTAATATGCAGGACCGTGAGCTATGGCAGCTGTTCGGCTGTCGGGGAAGGGACAGGACATGCCCCTGCGGCAGCCATGGCTCCAAGGGCCACAGCTACATCCAGCTGCTGTTCAGCCCGTAACCAGTGTATGCAGAGCACGTACCTTCAGAGGGCTGTACTGACTATTGGATTAGTTGAACACCTACAAATCTTCCAGAGGTTTGAGTATTTTTCTCATACAAACTTTATTAAATTGAACAAATTTTTCCTTAGACCATCTGACCCATCACATCCTCAGTCTATTCAAACTACTGTCAGTACCATATCCCAGTGTATAAACCTGGCCAAACAACTGCACCTTGCACTGTGTATGCACAGTGTTACATGGGCTGTCACCCCCTGCCAAAGGCCGGGAGCAAGTCAGAGCTGAGGAAAAAGGGAGAAAGCACTTCATTTAAAAAAAAAAAAAAAAAAAAAAAAATCAGGTGAAGTTTCTGCAAAGGCTTGTGCTATAATTAAAATGCAGGTATTGGAATTTCCTAGTCAATAAACATTCCTTAAAAGACTTCTTTTATGAAATTTTTAAAAAAGAAATTGTACAACAAAAAAAGCCCCACAGCCCATTAATAGGATATTTATTCCTCTGTTTCATTTAGCTAAAAGCACTGCAGTGGAGACTAGTTCTTAAAAAAGTGTGGATTGCCACTGTTGGATTGTCATCAGCCATGCTCGGCACAGGAAACGAACGTCACAGCCTTCTGACAGCTTTGTGGACGGCTGCATCTCCCGTTGCCATGGAAATGGATCTGAGCTCACTGAAAGCTGGGTAATGGGCTCTACAATCATCACTCCTTATAGTGAAAAAATGCTGGGGTGACATTAGGTAGTAGTAGTAATAATAACAATAATAATAATGTCTCAGCTTGTGGAATATAGTCTTTGTTGGTTTTATTTTACAGCTGTGTTATGTATTGGAATTATCTGGTCAAATATAACCCTCCCATTTGTACTGCACTTACTGACCACAGCATTGCAGGGGTTAGATAACGCCCAGACCCAGCAACAGGGAGAGTATCACTAAGAAAATGGATTTCAGAAGGAGGATAGTTTGCTTTAACTAACTAGGCATATGGACACAAGTGACCATTTCTTTTATCATGGCTGTCTTGTTGCACAACCACTTTCCATTAGTCCAGAAGTGTTTGCTTCATCCCTTGCCATTACAATATATGATAAAGTTCAATATAATTATGTCCCACATTAACGTCCTTTCATTTTGCTGTGTTCAGCAATCTCCAGCTTTGCCCTAGTTTCACAGGGTTCTTAGTTTTACTGAAAATGTTTGCCTCTAGCATCATAGTAACATCTTACTAATCAAACAATAGTGGCAAGGAAAATTATGCTATGCAGATAAACTTGACCATGAGAATTTAAACTGTAAAAAAAATTAAAGCTTTTAGGGAAAAACTGGCTGTAGTTACAGGGTGAAATGCAGGGCTGCAAAGAGAATAAGAGTTAGAAGCCATCTTCTCAGTCTATGGTTTTGTGGAAAAACCTTCTACACTTACCAAGACTCCTGTGAAAACAAAGTGCTCATATGCCAATCTTAATTTTGGGATATTTTAAGAGGTTGCTCTTAAATTATTTACGTTTATCAAATTAGCAGAAGAGTAATTTTTTACTCTAATATCAGCTTTTGAGAAACAGTATTGTACACCAGAAACTATTGTGGTTTTTTATTACTGCAGCATATTAGGATATGATCTTGAAATGCTTTTAAATCTGAGCAGTGAGCATATCAATACATTACAGCAAAATGAGATGTATGCTTTTAATTCCTGGAAAAATCTGGCCCTCTTAGAGGATCTGCAAACATCTTCCACTGAAATAATGCTGAAATTAACAGTGTGTAGGTACTCTCCATCTTAATTTTTATACTCATGGTGTCCTTATTTTTATTTACTGATCAGCTGTTTTGTGGGTAGATAAATGGGTTTTGAGGCTATTTGCTTTCAACGTGTCCTTTGTCAATCCTCTGTCAAGTTAAAGAGAAAAATCTGTAACCATTTTAATCCATTTTCCAAAATCTGACTTGCCTCCTTATGGTGCCTGATAGCATTACTCAGAAATATTTCCAAGCCTATGCAGAGAGTTCCTGCTATATTTGTTTAAAAAGATGCCTAAACGTTGTCCATTATAGTTAGAAGGAGCTCTGTGGCAGAGATTGGCTTTGGACATTCAGAGGGGATGCTGGTAATGAAGTGCTTCTGTAGTAAAAGTCATTAGGCATGCAGCCAAATTCAGATCTTACAGTCTCCCTCCAGGCTGTGCTTGTGAGACTCAGGGKTATTTTAATTATATTGTTTCTTTCAAGTAGACTTTATAGGAAGAGGATTGCACTGTTTTTCTTCAGTGACTACTTTTTTCAATCTTGGAGGCCAAGTAAAGGATCTCTGATGGTTAATTAATTTCTGCAGAATCTTCTCACACCCACCTTTGTCTGGGGCTTGTATTTTAGAGTCAGGATTGCGATTGAGAGAGCTGAGCTGGTGCAGACTGCCACTTGCAGAATAGGGTTAAAGTTCTCCAAGCCACTATCAAACCTGCACAGTCACTTTAGGTACTATTTACAGGCACTGCCAAACTAACACGCGGTCTTTTGATGCTCAGGAGACATTGAGGACTGGAGTGGACGGGGTAAGGGTGATCTCCAGAAGAGACAGTACAGAGCTCTAGGAAGAGTCTTTCACAAGACTTGTCTCTCTTTCAGAATGATCTGAAACCTGCATCCCCTCTTCCTCACGTTAGCTCCCAGTTTCAGTTCGAATGAAGTCAATGGCAGATTTCCCACTGACTTCAAAGCAGCAAAGTTTTGGCATTTAGAGGAAAATCACTATGAAGAATAATGATGCAATATAAACACTTCTGTTATAAATGCAGAATGTAAATAACACTCTTTTATAGCATTTATTTAAATCCCTAGGCACTGGTGGAAAATAGGTCTCCAAATAACCTAAATAGTTTGGCACATTAAACTCTCAGCCTTTACAAATATTGGTAGTGTTTCAAAGAATGCATTTTTAAGTGAGCAGTAAAAAGCAATTAGGCATGTAATTGTTGTTTTAGAGATTTAATCCAATTCCCACTGCAGTCAGTGGGAGTCTTTACATTTACTTCAATGGGGACTGAGTTGGGACCTTACACATTTGAAGAGAGGGAGGGAAAAAGAAGGGGGGGGCAAACCTGTACAAAATTAGAATGGGGAATTTAATAAGTCTACATAAAATGCACACAACATTTGAGATAGCAGACATCTTTTGTTAGGCAGAAAGCATCTACTAACCACAACAGAACAAGATTCCCCCCTCCCCTCCATACGATGCCCCTTCTGTCACTCAATGGCCATATAATTAAATTAAAGGGTAGTAAACTTTTCTGAATTTCTCAAAGAAGTTCACTCAGCTTCTTTCTGTCAGATGTCACAACACATCATTTTAATTCATTGTATTTATGTATTTGACAAGTAGCACAAATGTTGTCATTAAGGCAATGTATAAACCTGTAACAGGCTAAACCCTATAGAACTTATATTTAACTTATATTTAGGCCAGACATGAATGCTATCAGAACAGGCAGATGGAAAGCTTTGATACATATTTTATGATGTTACTTTGATTGAAAGTAAAAACTGTATTTAGTTTTTAAGGTGGAAATTGGAAAGATAAACTATTCGGAGCATTCACAATTACTTGTGAGAATCATGGATGGTGTATCAATATCTACACTGCAGAGATCTGAGTCCAGGATTATAAGTATTTATTTTTCCCCTTGGTTGATGTGCAAATATATAATGACTGTGAAGACGTACAACTCAAAACCAAGTGCCCTGGGTGAATCTTTAAACTTTTAAGTTGTCAGGAGTATTTCAAAGGGGAAAAAAATATTATGCTTGTTACAAGATTTTAGGGTAATTTTATTGCATTTTTTTTCCTGAGGTATCGCAGCATCTCATTTACAGCATTTTGTTCCCTGCAGAAAGAGACTGCAGCAGACACTTTTGTCATTACCCAGCCAGGGTTAGGTTCATTGCTTTAGCTGAAATCTAAATGGAATAGCAGAAGATGGATGTAAATGAACTACTTGGAGGTCTGGTGGAGTAAACACTCCCTCTCTTTTCAGTGCAGGAGGAGAGGTGATGGCCATTAAGATGATCAGCCTGGTGTGAATGGAAGCTCTCCATCCACAATTTAAAGGTGAGACTCTAAAACCAAATATGACAAATCATATTCTTCTCTTAAAACTTACTTTCAGTCTGGGAAGAAATGGTATAAAGCTACACAACGCAATGATATTTTCATAATATAAATGATGGCCAGTAAGGAGACAGGAAGCAACTCACTTCAGTCACACAGCAAAAATAAGTTTCCAAGGATTTATAGCAACCTAAGTATTACTTCTGGTGATTTATAAAGCTGCACACGGATCTTCCTCTAGACAATCAGAGGAACCAAACAGAACATAGTTGCAACGATGTATTACAGTTTGTTTGACCTCATTCGTCACAAGAACAGGGCCTTTAGATTGAATGTGTTTGCACCAAGGCTGACTCTGCCCTCCCTACTATTACTTGCCAACTGCAATAGGGCCTCACAGAATTAACTTTTTAATTATTGGACTTCAGAAAATGTCCACTGAGGTGCAAATACACCCCATTTTCAAGAAGAAGTATTATTTCCCACCACCCAAAAAAAAAAGCAATCAAGGACAGAATATGAGGTGCCCGAGCAGACCACAGTATCCCAGTGAAATCCTGGGGAAGGAGTGCTTTGAATTTTGCTGACTGACCACTGGATGCCACTATTGTTCCACTGAAATAAAGTGTGGCGTTGTCACCTTCTGACTGGCTTACTACCCCTGAAGAGGGGAGTTTAAATAGCACCGGTACGTGCAATTTTCTGCAGAAAATAAGCGGTTAGATTTGAAATTATTAATGGCTTTTACTGTGTTTAGACATTTGACTTTCCTCCTTGCTCAGAGCCCCTTCTCAGCAGGAATCACAGCACCAGTCTCTCCCTTCAAAGGCCCTGGCAGGCTACCCCCATCTTTTGACTCAAGAGAAGCAATTTCAAATCCACATTCTGGTCATGCAGCATATTTAGGCATTATTCAGGAAAAGAGGAAGAGATGAATGACCTAACATTGGCCCCCAACAAATCAGAGACCTGAACTGGGGAGCTGGTCGGGTAGACTGCTAGCGAGTGGCTCATCCTCCCTCTGCCCCACGGTACCGTGGTCCCCAGCTGACAGAGGCTGCGGTGGAGCTCAGAGCCTCTTTCGGTAGTAAGTTCAGAGTTGAATGTCAGAGAGACCTTAAGACTGGAAGAAAACAATGTTAAAAAAATGCAAAATTTTCTCTAAATAAATGTTTTTGTGTTATCTTGCTTTTAAAAGCTTTTTACTGTTTTTAACATTTAAAAATGTATATATGTATTTGAAACCAGACCAATTCTGCCTCTGTCTGCAGAATCATGGGACGTGGATTACTATATTTCTCACCATCCGCAGGTCTGCGTGTGCAGCTCCTCAAGATCTACGATCTCTCGAAGCCCACAGGAAAACCCTGCAGCTCTCGGGACACGGTGCAGTGCTGAGCTGTCCCCAGGGTTGCACCGTGGCTCTGCAGCCTTCCCCCCTGAAGGGGAAAGGCTTTCCTTTCACCTCTGTGATAAGCCAGAGGGTGTAGTGCTGCCCCAAAGCCTCCACACACTTGCATCCCATGACACCAAATCTGTGTAAGTATTATTTCACGCTGGTGCTTTCCATGATTAAATTCCCACTTGGAGCTGGCACTGTGCCCTGCTCTGGTAATAGAAAGCATGAGCAACGATGCTGCTTGTGAGCCCCTCTGCTCCCAGCTTTTCTTCAGGCATTCTCCTGTGCAAGCTCTCTATACACCAACACTGTTCATCCCTTGCTGTCTGTGCCGTGCAGCCATACTATGGTTTTTTCCTTTCCAGGAGACAACTCTCCTAATGGTGTTGTCAAGAAGGAATAGATGTTCCCCTCTTAGCTGCTCTAGTTTATATTCTAGAGGCAGTCACCTCCAGCAAGAGGTGAAGAGGACAACTGCAGGTAGTAATGTCTTAAATCCTCTGCTCTAAAACTTTGCACTAAATCAGATAATTATGTTACATACTGGCACCTACCTGTAGCACTAAAAAGAAGTTTTTCCCTTTCCTATAGATAGTATAAAAGGGAAATATAGGTTCTTTTTTTCTTATGAAACACACACACATTCCTCCTTCTATTGGCAATTTCACAGACACGAAAAATGCTGGATGTTTGAAATTAAAATCAAGATTGCTTTATCCTAGCTGAGGGATCCCTAACCTCATTTTGTAACTGCCTTTCAGAATCCAGGAAGTGTACTTTAGTCACCAGGGAAAGGTGACTGTCATCTATGTGGATATGGAAAAAAAAATGACAGTATAATTTATAAACTGTTTTAGAACCTAAAACAAATCTTCTCCATGGCTTGTATTTTTTCTTTTGCAATTTTCAGCAGTTGAAGTGATTTCAATATGACAACAAACCTTTTCCACCACGCTTCCTGACACTGTTTATTTGAAAAAAGGCCTTTTTTTTTTTTTTTTTACTGTGGATTCCTTTTATGCTCCACCCCAGCTGTTTAAAAAGATTTCTCTGCCTTCATTTCAAAAGGGCACTTTTTAACTTCTTGTAAATGCAAGTGTACAGTGTAGAATACCAGTTTTCATTTAAGAGGGACCTGATATAATAATCTAATGTCCTAGTAGCACATGTGACAGCCTGAACAGTGACTGAAGCAGTGCATAGCACAGTAGTTACCATGCCCACAGCATGCAATATTAGACGTTGTTTCTACATTCAAAGAAATAACCTAAGCTTACGGAGTGGGACGTTCAGGTGTTTGCTGGAATGCAACCCCTGATAACAGTTTTACAAAAATTATTTCACTTAAGGACATTTTTAAAGACCCATTTGTTGGCCTCAATCTGTTTGTAAAGCAGCTCACTTTATTTCTTCAAGTAACAGAAAACCTTTCTTAAACTATTACCCTAGAGACCAGTAAGAACAAGTTACTCATCGTCGTCTTTCCAGTTCTGGACAGAGCGCTATTATTTGTGATGTTTAAACTGTGTGGGTACAAGTGAATGAGAAGTTTCTTTGTGCAGGTTTCAGATTAAGAACTAAGGAGAAAACAACTCACATTACCAAGATTTTCTCATTATCTTTAAACATTTAGATTTTAAAATATGTTGTTCTTTTTTGGTTTTGTCTTTGCTTTTCTGTTGCAGATGCAGTGTGCAGGAGGCATGCCAGCTATCTGCAGAGACAGCATGTCTTGGCAGAGTTGAGAGATACTGCCCACTTCCATATTGTTGCCCTTAAAATTTATTTTTAACAGTAAGTATTTGATTTTATTTTTAAGATATTAATTCAAATATTGCATTTTTGCAAAATAGTTTCAGCTGGTGATCTGTTTACTTTTTTTTCTAACAGGTAATGGTACTTGTGCACGTGAAGTTTAAGTTGTATGTAGGCACTCCGTGCATTAGCACTTGCCAGACTGAGGGGTGATACAGAATCACATACACAATTGTTTCCTTATGCTTTTGCTGAGCTCATGCTAAAATGAAAAAGAAAGGATTTCAATTTAATTGTCTTTAAGCAGTAAACTCACCCTAGCTCAGACTATACTCCAGTGGTGTGACATGAAGCACCTCTCTTGGGAGAGGCATTGTTTGAAACTAGTTGCAGCTGAGGATGCTTAAAAACCAGAGTATCAGCTGTGTTCATGGTGGATAACTGTAGTTTAATTGCTCTGCAAGCTAGTCACAGACCAGCTAAAGAGAGACAGGATTGAAATCATTACGTTATGTTGCTTTTCTGACACTTAGTGTTACTTTGTGGGCCTCACACTGAAAGGACTGTACTGTGCTAAAATATGATTCTAGAAATTTTATTTTCCTAAATATTTCACTGTATGGTCGATAGTGGCACTGGGTGAAAGCTTTAATTCTTCTCTTCTGACACATGATTAATTCTTTAAACAGTCAATAAATGATACTGCAGGAAATTTTCTCATGGAAGAAGATTTGTACTTGCATGCAGCATCACTCCTGGTAGCTCCTAGGCCCATGCTGCTCCAAAGGAGTGCAAAATGAATGGTAAACTCATGTGAGAGTGTCAGGGGCATACTTCTACTGAAATTTATTTTTTAAAAGTATATGAGTCCTAATGATCTGAAATTGGAGCTAAGAAAATAAATTACAGCCCTTGGTTGTGGAATGGACTTCCCTGAAAACACACATACTACTTTGGTGCCTCAGTTCCCACGTTTAAAATTATAACACCACTCCTGCTCCTTTTTATCTGATAACCCTTCAGAGTTTGGGGTTCTGTGTGTTGTTTTGGGGTAATGAACAACGACACAGACATGTTTATTTGCTGACAATAAAAAAAGTCTTGTTTTCATGACTGGGGCGAGGTCAGATAAACCAGAGACTGTTTCTGCGGACACCACACTAACACTCTTCATTCACTGCTTTCCCCTGAAATGCTATTTTGCTGCTTTTCACAAGCTGTGGGAGCTTCTCTTCATTTCCCTGATGCTACTTTTTGCTTTTCCTTCTTTGCAAACACATTACAACAATTTCAAACGCTTCTGAGCGCCTTAGTGTTTGGTAATTACATTTGCCCAACTATCTCAGCAGTTATCCGAATGGAGAGCAGTTAAATGCACGAGATTCAGTGACGTTTAGCCCTGCCTATAGTGACATTTCATGAGTGTGAGATGTTGAACAAATGTTTGTGAAGCTTTTTCAGATGGAGATTGAAGCAGACATGCAAAATATTGCACGTATTCTCTGAAGATGGTGTAAGTGTAGCACAGGACAAGGTGGGAAGAACAACAACTGTTTCATGGCACGAGTTGCTATAGCTACTAAGATCAAAATTTTTCATGAAGTATCTGCATCACTGAACCCCTTCAACACAGTTGAATTAAATGGCATTGTCTGTGCTGCTCCTTCCCTCATGGAAGTAGTCCCTTGAACTAGAAATAGTCTGAAAGATTTTAGAAATGAACCTGAGTTGCTGCAGGCATTGTAGCCGTCTGATGTTTTATCCTCCTCCAAAGGACTTTGGAGTAAATCCAGTAAAAGCTTACCTGGTGCCTGCCTCCCAGAATAGAAGGGAAAATTTGGTTGCCTATGGTGCCTGTATCATGCGTGGAGATAGCTAAATGATGTGACTTTGAGGTGAATCTGCTCCCATATTTAACCAGAAATAAGGTTGCAGAGACAGAAATGTGAGGGTGTAGCTCCATGCAAGGGATGAGTGATCTACCGCCTCATTGACACTAAAATTGGGAAGTCCCATTCCTCTCCCCATTCTTTCTTTTCCCTCTCTCCTCCCCTGGATTATCTTGTACTGGCTTTAGCATATGTGGAACCCTCTGTCAGCCAATTCGCTTGCTAAGCTGTTGGAGTACTAGCCCAGCAAAAAAAANNAAAAAAAAAAAAAAAAAAAAAGAAAAAAATAGAATTAGTGAGCTGAACTGACTCAGCTGAGGGTGCAATAAAAACTAGGACCAGTGCAAAAGCATGACAGTGTAGACAAGTTTGGGGAGGAGGAGTGGAACGGTGATAGCACATGATTTAGTTGGCACCTTGTCACTCACCCTGAGGCACTCTTCTTCAAAAGTTTTGCCTGTAGTTTCTTTGCTGCGAAGTCAGCATCCTTCTTGTGTTGCACCATCTTGGATCCCTGATGCTCAGTTTGCTTTCTGTGGCACTGCTTCGGCACAAAGACTTGGGTGGGGGATGCTCTGACCAGGCAGCAACACCATCTCATCCCAGGGATCATTTGGTGAATGTTGGTGTGCTTGGTCAACCCATGGGGAAGGATAGGCATCTTCTTCTCTCCTTTTCATAATCTAACAGGGATTAGCCTGAAATCTCACAGTCCAAGTGCAAGAGCAGAGGCAACTTTCAGGCAAAATTTGAATGTCTTTTAGACACTGAGCCAAGTGACTCTCATGTAGTGGGGCAGGAGGAGAGAGGAGGGACTGGATCACACAGGTGGGCTTAAGTACATAAAGTCTACCTAAATCCTGCTGTAGGTCTCTGCATCTTTGGAGCCTCCAATGGGCCCTGCACAGTTAGAGGTATCTGTTAAGACGGAGGTATCTGTTAAGCTTACTGCATGACTGGAGCTTCTCATGTGTGAGCTGGAACCGAGAACAGACCTTAAAGCGCTTACCAGTGCTCAGCACAACCCACAGACTGGATTATGAGGTTATTTTTATGCATCTCCACAAAGAGACGTGAAAGCCCTATGAGCTGGGCTTTGTTGAGACACAGTTCTTACATCAAGAGACAATAAAGGAGTCACAGGCTGCCACTGGCCTATTGCATAACAGGATCAGACATTTTAATGAGCTTCTGCTAGTCCATGGTTCATCAGCCCTGCTGATTTGTAATGAAGCAGGACACTGCTATAGAAACCACTCCAGCAAACAGCATTTTTGAATGTACTTAAGAAGATGAGTTTGAATTGAAATGCAAACAAACTGTGATCAGTCCATCTCTGTCTGAATTGTAGGAGCCTGTTTTGCCCTCCTGTCCATGTTACAGTTTAATCCAGCTTGAATTTAAGTTTTTAGAGGTATTTTGTAGATCTCATTTCCCAAAGCATCCAGTTTCCTCTGGTTCTTTAATATTTTTCCCATTATAATTCTTAATCCCACTTTTCAGCAAAGGATTACAAAGAAGAAATGATAAATACATCTTCAAACTTTCTCTAATAATTTATTCTATAAACTATATTTATAAAAGAAATGGGACTAAAATTAATTTTAAGGATAATGATCTATATCACAGAGAGGAATGGCTATGAAATAACAAAAGTTTTTTTCTAAACTGCTGAATTATAAAGCAAAATAAAGTGAGTCTCCAGATAACCCCATCAATTAGATTCAAGCAAATCCAAGTAAAGAAGGAAAAAACTGTTTAAGGAGTTGTACTCTTAAAATTTGGGTTACTGTCAAAGACCTGACATCCATTACAGGATATTTATGATGTTACGCAAGTGAGCACAAGAAATACTTGATGTTATCCTCTACTGTATCCCTTAGGAACCAAAACCTCCAATGACACCACCCTTTCCCTACACCAAAATCCTACCTTGTTATGAAACACTTTAGAAAGGTTTTAATTCTCACTGTGCTTTGTGAAGATGATGTTATAGCATATTGGTGCATTATCAATAAAGTACTGTGTTGGGCTACAGTTTTTCATAAGGTAAAATTTCCTCTGACTCTCTTGCCTGAAAGCATCCCACAAAGACTTCTCCTTTCCTGACCAGCCCTTTAAAAAAAAAATAAACCAAACCCAACCCGTGATGCACAGCAAAGTGCTTGGGGAGTTCTCTTTTGAATAGCATCAACTTCAGGAACAGCTGCTAAGATCAAATGGACAAAGGGAATTCAGCACCACCCACCCCATGTATTATCTTTTAAAGCTCCAGGAGCTTAATCCTTCCCATGAACAAAGTCTGTTGTCCCACTTGCCATTACCACTAACATATTATATTCTGTGTAAGTCTGCTTCCTCCTAAGAGTGCACCTGCAGCAAAGCTACAGTATAAAGGTCCAAAGTCTCTGCAATTAACCTGAGTCATAAAATGAAACGTTTCTTCTGCACTGCGAGGAATGACTTCCTATGACCTAAATAACTCTAAAAAGAAATTATTACTATTAAAAATATTTATTACTGTTATTGCAAAGGTACTAAAAGCCAAAACAATAATCAGTATTTCTGCAAGCTGCGGGAGCATGCTTCCTATACAGCAAGAACTGGTCAGTTTACTAGCCCTATATAATTCTTTTTCATCTGCCTGGAGAAGTAATTATGGCCTGCCCACAAGAAAGAGAAATAGCCTTACTTCCAGTCTGGATGACAGGAGTATATTTCATTGCTGGGAGTTAAATTTTGGTGAGAATTTTGAAAGGCTGATTTTGACCTTATTCAGCATTTTTCCATTCTCAGGCTGACCTTTAAAAACCAGAAATGTTGAATGAAAGAGATTCTGGAAGCAGAGCACGCAGTGTGTAAGAGATGTAAGGAGGTTTATCACAGCTGTTTGTGGCAGGAAAACCTACAAGACTTACTTTCTTTTGTGATTCCATCCCTTGCTGCACACCACAGAGCATCGCTCTGTCCATGTGATGACCCTACCAGTGAAAATGCTAATGTACGGCCTGTACCCTGTGTTACCACCTTCTTACATTGAAAACACAGAAAAGTAATAAAAATTTGCCAACTTGGGTGAATAAGTGAATTTATGAAAGTGTAAACAACTATGTAATCTATTAAAAATAAATCTTTTATGTCCTAATTGCTGCTATTTCTCTGTGATGGTAGCTTTCCAGTCATAACAGCCATCCTGCCTACTGCATTTTAAGCCTCTCTTCTGTCAGTAATCAATTTGTTATTTCTTGACCTGGACTATAACACCCTAGCTTTTGACAAATTGATAAAAATAATCCTCAATCTCTTCACTTTTCTCGTGTTTAGACATTTGTGATTATTTGCACTGAATTCTCCAACAGGATACTCTCATCAAAGATAAATGTAGAGAATAGTGGACCAATAAAGTTAAGTTTACAGAGAATAGAGCTGAATATTCTTTAGAGACCCATTAGTCACTAGAAATTAAAAGGTTTGCTGTATTAAAAATGTAATTTTACAAATGTTTGCTGTATTAAAAATGTAATTTTACTCAGCTGAACCTGTTCTGGTCACCTTATCTTTAAAAACAAAACCAGAATAAGGTTGATAATATTGAAAATTATTGTTAATTAACCTGGAAAGAAATTAGGATGCAAATTTCAAATCATAAAAGGCAACATGAAAACTGACCTCTTCTCCTGTACCAAAATAAAAGAACAAAGAGATGTGAGATGTCAACAAACTTACAGCAACACACAGGACTGAGAATTAGATGTTGCAGGTATACATATGTATGATTGCAGAATTTGATGTGCTCGGGTATGAAGGTGGTAGGCATCAAGAAAGATCAATGAGGATGTCACTGAGTCAGTGAAGGCTGCAGTCTTGCAAACTCCAATAATGAAGCTAATCAAATCCTATGGATCATGATTACTCAATTAATTTTACTGAGTTCTGTTGGGTAATTTTCTTAAAAGCCTCACATATTTAGTGAGGTAATGCCAGACAATTTAACTGATGTTCTCTGGGCAATAAGGCATGTGTCAGACTGGGTGTCTTGGTGCTCCTCCACCACCACTCCCAGCCACAGAGGGGACTGCCAGATATGTGAGGTCTCCCACAGGGAGGCATTTTTGTGATGTCTGGGCAAAACTTGCTCTTGGTGAGTGCCAGGAATTCCTGGTGTAAGCTCATTGCTCAAATCAGCAACGCCTTTGTTTCAGACAGCACCAGACAACTCTTGAGATCAACTATGAAGCTGTCTATCTTCTTTAAGGTGTATTCTACAGAAATGTGATTTTAGACTAGCTGAATAGCAACCTGATATAGGGAAGGACTTCTTACGCTTTTGTGCACAGCCGCTGAAATCACCTGCGGGGAGAAAAAAAGCAGCAACATATAGCCAAAGGTAAGGGCTAATATTTAATGACAGATTTTTTCAAAACTAGTGACCACTCTGTCCTCTGTGAAAGGTGATGACATTCTGGGCCTAGCATTAGATAAGGAGACATAACCCCGTTTACCCGCGGTGCTCCGATGCAGCAGCAGAGGGCCCAGGCACCACGGGGACTTCTCGCAGCCAAACTAACAGTCCTCTGTCTTCTCTTCCCCTCACGGGGGCCGCAGCAGCGGGGCCTGCGCCGCTACCTGCCTCTCCCCGCCCTCAGCACCTGCCAACCGCTGCCAAACGCGCAACTAGCGTGCCCGGCCCGCCGGGGCGGTGCAGGCCCTTGTTGAAGGTCTCCTAGCAACTGCTCGGCCAATGGGAGCGGCGCTGGGGCCGGTGTGTGCGGGCGGCGGAGGGGGTTAACCCCGCGGGGCCCGGCGAGGGGCCGGAGCGGTGGCGTCGGCAGCGGCGGGGTGCGGAGCGGAGCTCGCTCGGGAGCCGCCTCTCTCCTCCTCCATCCCCTCCGTCCCCCGCCGCATCGGCAGCAGCCGCAGCAGGTGGTGCTACGCGGATGGGTGCGCAGGGCTCCTCCTCCTCCCCCTTCTCCTCTTCCTCCTCCTCCCCCTTCTCCTCTTCCTCCTCCTCCCCCTCCTCCTCCTCCTCCTCCCCCTTCTCCTCCTCCTCCTCATCGGCGGCGCGGGAGGAGGGTTCCGCGGGGCTGCGTCCCGCCTGTGAGGCACAGCGGGTAACGGGCGCTTTGCGGCCGTTGGCGAGGCACGGCGCGGGGGGGAGGGGGCGGGCGGCGCGGCTGGGGCCGGCGAGGGAGCTGGAGCGCGCCGCAGTTCTGAGGTACCGGGGCTGCGCTGGGCTCTGCCCGCCCGCCGCGCGTGTGAGAGCCCGGAGTGGGGCGGCCGAGGGGAACGGCGTTTCCGCGGTCTGGGGTGGCCCCGGGGCGCTCCGTCGCCCGGGCCGGGGGAGGGCTGCGTGTGGCGGGGAGCCTGTCTGGCCGCGGCGATGTTGTGGATCTTGACATGTGCTCCTTCTTGTCAGGCTCCGGCTGATCCGCAGGGACGGGGAGAGCTGGGTTAGCGGCTTGGCTTCGCCGCCAATCCCCTCGCTGGAAGGCCCAGCGTTTTGCTCATCTCTGTGAAGCTACAAGCGGCGGATGCTCGAAGAGGTGAGAGTCGTAAAGCTTTCTACTGAGTCGGTGGATTTGTGACTGCTCGGGTCTAGCTGGTAGTTTCACGTGATGTAAGAGTAGAGGTTCCATAAAGGATTTTGGCTTTTTTTTTTTTAATTTTGTTTAAAAATATTTTTTCTTTATTTGCAGCAAAGCCCATTTCAATTTGATGATCAAATCATAATGGAAGATCAGTTTGTGGTATAACTGTATCCCCTATTTATGTAGAACACTGCTGCTTTCTGTGCTGTCAATGAAATAGTTACATGGGGCTTCATATGCTACAAAGGTATGATAGGAATTTCAGGGCAATGACTTAAAATAGGAGGCATGCGAAGTAAAATGTGAATGTATTGGGTAAATTTTAAGAGTGAACTTAGAAAGGAGACCTAGAGAAATGATTTGATACCATTGATGGAGATTTCAGATTATAAATATTCAGGGGTGAAGATGTTCTTTCTGGTTTTTTTTTTGCGGGGGAAAGCTGTGGTACTAATATAAGTTATCATTTGGACTGGAGAGAGCGTAGGAGAGGGTAATACCAGGCTCATTGGGGTCAATATCTTGTCTCTGAAAGTGGCTGGCAGCAGATGCTAAGGAAAAGATCGTAAGTATAGGTTGGTTGTACAGCAATGCTTTTATCCGTGTATCCTCCAAGTATGCTGCAGTCTGGAGCTGAAGGATTTCTGAGCAGAGGTTGTACCTCACTTTTTAAATTTAATAGCTGCTGATGGATGTTTTTCGATGAATTGGAGCCAGTTTATATATTTAGCATTCACAGCACCTCATGGTGTTGTGAGTCCACAATTTAACTGTGTTTTATATGGAAAAAATGCTCTTATATTCCAGCTTTTGTGCTGAATGTTTCATTTCATTCTGTATAACTGTTGTGTTAAAAGAAGCGATGAATAATTATTTTCTGTACATTTGTCCTATTTCTCTAGCTGTTTCCTCTTCTAGCTGAAAAGTCACAGCTTATTAGTTTCTTGTATGAAAGTGTTGGTTGACCTTCTTGGACCATTTTCAGGTCTGTTCTGGCTTTTATACAGGGAAGGTTATACCTGCGTGTGATATTTAAGCTGGGAAAGCTTAGTGTTCATACAGAGACATTATGATGATCTCTTTTTTTGTCCTCTGCTCCAATGTTCTGTTAACTGCCTGTGAGCTGTTATTTCCAGAGGACTAATCGTAGTGACCCCGGAATCTCTTCCTGCATGATAATACCTAACTAGAGGCTGTTGATTTAAGTACGTAGCAGAGTTGTCTTTGTCATTGTGTTAGTTTGTGTTTATGAACATGGAATTTCAGCTGCTGATTTTTATCATCCATTTGCTCAGTATGAGGACAACCTTCTGCAGTTCTTGTCATTCAATCTGGGTGTCTATTCTTCTGAATAACTCTGTACAGTACATGAGCTTTCTCACTTACCTGCTCATCACCTTTTTAAATTTACTGAACAACAGAGATGCCTGCGCAGACCCCTTTGGGACTCTATCATATGAAAGTGCCAAAGAGACAAAAATTATACTTTCATACTCTCTCCTCACCCTTCTTTAACTTATTCCTACACTTTGCCTTTCCCCATCTATAATCGGTCATTAATAAATCCCCTGACATCTTAGTTTAAGAGCTTTTGGTAGGAAACATTGTGAAAACCTTTTTGGCAATCCAGTTATGCTGTCTTGTCCAGGTATGTTGGCTCATTCCTTCTTCCAGAGCACTGTGGCAGACTTGTTAGTGTTCCTTCCTTCCACAGAAGGTATGCTGACATTTCACCAGTCCTATTTGTTTGCAATTACCAAGTCTGTTCTGTGACACTTCTGGTTTGCTCAATAGAAACCTAGAATTTACGGGAGAACCATTCCTTGAATTCCCTGGCAATCTCTAGAGAAATTAGTTACAGTTACCATCTTCCATTCCATGCCTGATTTAATTTACAGGTTCTATGCTACTGAAACTTGTGAGTTTCATCATTTCTGAGATCTGGAATACTAGTTCTGTCTCTGCCCAGTAAATATTACCAACTTTAGGAACTAGTAAGGTTGTGGTTTGTTTTGTTGTTCCTTTTTTTTTTTTTTTTTTCTTTCTTTTAAAAAGTCATCTGCTTGCAGAGACATCCAAGCTATAAAGTTTGGCTAAAGCTGATCTCAGGAAAAGGAGGAGGAACTGCAGAAGACAGTTCCTGAGGTTTTCCTCTTGGGTATCTGTGATGTGGGGAGGTTTGGTAGCAGAATGTTTTGCCGCAGCTACATGTAGTAAGTGGTTTGTGAATGCAAACAGAGGAATACAATTTTGAAGATTAACAAAAATAGTGCTATTGTTTAGTAATAGGAAAATGCTAACGTGAAGATCCACAGTGTTAGTTCAAAATGGGGTAGGAATTTGGGAGCCAGATGAAACATTTCCATGTGTTTCAATTTTTTCAGTGATTGCATTAACAGAATTTCAGTCATCTGTGTATGTAAAAGCTAGAGTTGAATCTTGAGGTAGTAGATCAGATTATATTCCTTGTAACCTGAGTGTTTGAGGCAAAGACCGTGACAGGACAGTCATCAAACATTGAATTTTATCAGATGTGAGGGTATATTCTTGTGTGATTTTATGTGTTGAGAAGATCAAATAAACATTTATTTTCTTAAAACTCTTGATTTTTTTGTTTGTTTGTTTTTTAAGTAAAATGGAATGGAGAAATGTAGTTGGGATTTTCTGAGTATGATACGCTCAGAATGAAGTGGAGACTTAATGCCTGCAGGCTGGGTAGTTTGACTTGCCTTTTCACATTACTTTTGACAATACTGAGAAGTTTAGCTGCAAATTTGATGTTACTTAAAGTTCCCATAGAATGTGGATAAGTGGAGGGATTCCTCCACTCCCATTTTGCAGTTAATAGAATAATGAATAAATTGCCACAATCTTGTAAATGTGGGAGGAAAGATCTGGGGTCTGCTTTGATTGCAAGACCCGTCATTAAAATTACAATATTAAATAAAGGTCACTAAAACTGTAGTAGATTTTTAGAGGAGGGAATTCTTTCAACTATACAGTTATCACTGGATATGATATGCATGTTTTAGTGCTAATTGTAAACCGTGTTATTAAAACAGCTGTAGAGAGAGAATAAGTGTCAAAACTCTAGGGAGGCAATGCATGTACTTCCGTGGTGATTACATGAATTAAAACAAGTATATGTCTTATGACATTATCAGGGATGTATTTGTAAACCTACAATGTCATGACTGGAGTGTACCCTAAATTTACGTAGACTGATGTGTCTTTGTGTCTATCGGGATAAAAGCCATCTGTGTGGCATCTGTGGGTTACTAGACAAGTGTAAAAGCTTTAAGCAGATTCACAGCTCCTTTTGGGATATAATTTTAGTAGAAGGAGTCATATTACCCTTTAAGTAAATGCTAACTACGTGCCCCACCCCCCTCCAATTTTACAAGCTGAAACATATACGTGTCACAACTTGTAGTAGTAGTAGTTGAAATATACAGAGAACGAACGTTTGTTTGACAATTTCTGGTTGATACGGTCTTTTTAAACTTTTTTCCAAGACACTGCGATATTGGGGGCAGGTAGAAACCACCTCTCCAAAAATTGCCTTTCCCTGTCCGCTCCACCTTGGAGGGAGAAAAGTTTTCTGGGTTACCAGATACTGCATTTCCCATTTGTGTCACACCCTGTGTAGGTTCGAGATAACCAGATAGTGTAATATGATCACAGCATAGTGCTGTGACAAGCGATTCTCTTCTGATTGTCTGAATGAGTTTTACAAACCCAGTTACAACTAATCCTTTTCAAGTTTAAGCATGATATTAAGAAACTCTAAGTATGCTGTGCTGTGTAAAGTTTATAATCCTACTTCTTACTGCTCATGATCTTTGTGATGTGGTCTGAACTCAGGCTTACTTAATCAGATTTCTGCCTTGAATCTTGACATGTTCATTGTCAATCCCTGCCCTGTCCCCCAAAACACAAAACAGTAATTTTAAGAACAGCTTCTTTCAACTCTTTGGGTTTGTGAAATGTACTATTTTTGAAGTTTAATCTAAACTTGTTCTTGAAAAGAAAGATGTATTTGTTAGTGAATCAGGTAGGAGTTTGTGGAACTATTCCTGTAGATTTTTGTCAAAAAATTCCCCAGGTGCCTTTCTAAGAATCAAGTTCTGGTATGTTATTACCATGACAGCTGCTTTTTTTTTTTTAAGTTCTTTGGGTTTTTTTTGTACTTCACTACTTCCGACAAGCACTTGAATGCCTTGGTTTGATTACTGCTTCCATGGTATTAATCAAGCTCTCTGTGATTTTTAGTGTAAGTATTTTTGGGGGTGTTTGGGGTTTTTTGTTTAGTTTTTAGTTGCAGTGAGATGGCTCTGCCATTGTATTCACGCATGTGAAACTGGGTCCCAGGCTCATTTTTTGACAATCCACCTAGGTCTTGTCCTCCCCAGGAATTTCTTGCTTGGGACGGGAAGTGACACTGCCAATTGGCAGAATTTCATCTGGCAAGCACTGGCTCATTACAGGTTTTTGGGCATGTCCTCGAACCTGTTGGTGAAGTAACTGCAACAAATCCCTGTGTACAGAGAATGGGCACAGAAGGAAAATCATTAAGTAGTTACAGCAGTTTTGGCTGTTCAGTGGTTCTTTTCTCTCCCACCTGCTGTCAGTCAGATTCTTGACATTAGTATGAGATGCTGGGCAACAGTAAAATTTGATTTTTGCTTCCTACTGCATGTTTTCCCAACCAGGATTTGAGGAGGGGGGAAAAAAAAAACCAACCCAAAACCCACAAAACCTTCTTACTACTTTTGTTTGGTTAAAGCCTTTCTGTGTTAACTAGGATAGCCTAGGGAGATCCCTAAAGTACTTTTCAATCTTATGTATTATTTTATTATTCTTCCATAATTACACAAAATACTGCTTCAGAGTTACACATTTTCCTCCTCTTCATGAATACGTTCCCTGGTATGTTATGGTGGTTAAAGAGAGTGTTGCAGCATACTAAAGGTGAAGAGTCCCTTCTGAATACAGTGTATCTAAATTAATTTTGCATACACACTGTCTTCATCAGGAATGCTCATCTTTAGCTCTTGCATACTTCAGTGAGGCTATTTTGAGCTGTGTTGCTCCAGAGGAACTGCCTAGACTGGGAAGGAAATGTATCTGATGAATCTTAATCACTAGATAGCTTTAGAAGTCATGGTTAAGGTCCTGAACTGGCAGTAGAAGCCACGTGGAACTGATGAGATGATCTTAGCATGGGACTAAAAGCTTGTAGCATTCCCTTTTGCAGCTGACCCACGATTGTCTTGTTCTGCACATCTGAGTTTAATTCTAAATACAGTATGTAAAGATGATTCAAGTACAAAATGTTGACCACTCCCTGAAATGATTACTGCTTCAAAGCTACTGCACTTATTTGATGACACGTAACAATTTAAGATACTTTGGGGTAGTGGTTTAACGGTTGAAGGAAGTTTTTGAGTTTGGCACTTTCCAAATCTTGAAATTGCTGAGGGTGGCTTTTAATCTGATGTATAAAACAGTGTGCAGTGTACTGCAGGTGGCCTTTTCAAGACAAAAGGCTCTAGAGCCTTCAAGGTTGATTAATGTGAGAAGAATATCGTTGCATTATCTGGACTTTATTGTACTGCCCATGTGTTCTTGCTTTCTCTGTCTTCACTAGACATCCTGAGCCTGAGTTGGTGTGTTAATTTTCTTTGTGTCCTCTTGTTGGTGTACCTAGAAACAGTGTGCCACTAGAGAGTAGTCTTGGTAAAGCATCTGCACTGAATGAATCTGTATGCGGCTTGCAGGGCTAAAATTTACGAGAATCATCGCATTCCCACACCTGGACTAGTCCTGTTTCTGCTTCTAGTCAAACATTGTTTGGGGTGATAGATGCTGTGTCAGAGTAGTATTGTCAGTGTAGAGAGACCTGTGCGTTGGTAATACTGTACTTTGAGGGAATATGGGTGATAAGATCTCATAATGGGTATGCAGCCTCTTAAAGAATAAAAGCCAGTTTGTTTGAAAGTAATGGCATATCTGAAATGTGAGTAGTATTTCTGTGGACTTTCCAACAGTCCTTAATGGAATTTGTGTGTCTTGAGTTTCTTAACAACCTTTTGAAATACCTTATTAGAATGCAGGATTGCGATGCCAGTAATGAGAATATAATTGTAGCTTAATTTGCATTCTTTTTCCCTTATATTTGCAGGTTTCTCTGATGGATGCAACAGAAACAAAACTAACATGTAAGAAGTGTGTCCTCCTAATCCTTAGTTTGACTTTGAATTCAATTTTTAAAAGCACAGTTGTTTTGGATGGGTGAAAAAAAGGAAAGATTGCCTTGCAGATTGCCTTGCAGATTTCTGCTATGAAGTCAATTATTGTTTTTAGAATCTGAATCTTCACTTAGTTCATTTCTGAACATCTTGGTTTTACAGGGGAATAAAATAGAAAAATACGCATAAATGAATATGGGCAGAGAGAAAGCAGTAAAAGCCATTTCTTAAACAAGAACAGCCACTAGATTGCTGCATTGACTGTGTTTTCTTGCAGCCTTACGTGTACTTTCTGATATGTAATTTAGTAGTTCCTGCAAGCTTTCAACTCATCTGAGTTTACTTTTTTTATCCAAGTAAATTTATGAACCTGGAGAAATACGTATCCAGCTGGATATTTTATTTTCTAGTGCCAAGCGTTCTGTAACATGGCTGTGCGCCACTATGATCGTATGATCTCTAAAAAATTTGGTGTTACTTTGGGCACTGTGTTCTGTGCTTTGAAATGTCGATAAGGATTCTTACTGTCTCTGTGTCCTCAAGAGAGCACACTTCCCACCCCCCGCCCCTTCTTTTTTCCCCCAAATGATAGCTTTTTTCCACAGTGATAAAAATACAAGGTTTTAGTGTCAGAAATTTAGAAGTTGCTTATCTGGAGCGCGTTTATTGGAACATTGGTGGGGGAAGAGGGGATTAGGGGAAAACATCCCTGTGCTCTAAAAGTCTACAGAGTCCATCTAAAACTGACTTGAGATTTTGTTCCAAAGTGTTAATTGAAAAAAGGGGGCCACCTTTCCTGTCAGGTGGAAAGTTTGTTTCCCTTAAGTATCATTGTTCACATAACAGCTGGTGGGTTGCGCTGTCCAAATCTTAAGCGTCCAAGCTGGATTTTAAGTTTCCAGCAGTGTGGTAACTCTAATGCTATTATGTGCCTTCTTACTGGGAGGTGGAGGTAGGGTGAGGGGACAATCGGTTTGTTCTTTCTTGTGTGACTTTCCTTTGGTTTCCAGAGGGCCAGTGCTGTACTGAGTGGCTGTGCCAACGGGGTAAGGCTTCTCCTATTTGTTTTCTTCAACAATTTCAGAGATTCTGCAAAGAAGCAAGCAACTT
Source organism: Phoebastria nigripes (assembly GCA_035582835.1). NCBI lineage: Eukaryota > Metazoa > Chordata > Aves > Procellariiformes > Diomedeidae > Phoebastria > Phoebastria nigripes. The sequence goes on along the minus strand of JAYKAV010002818.1, from coordinate 369,356 downwards.
GCCAGGGAAAGGCAATATAACTAAATGTGTAAGTTAAGTTAAATTTAAATGGTTAAATACCTATTAGAAGTTCCTTTGCCCTCTCTCTGCCAATATGTCTTCTCTAGAGCCTTTATTATCCTTCTCTTTAAGTAATAATCCAGCTCAGACAGATTTATGTTAAAACTTCACATAAGTTTATCTTAATAAAATTGCTTCCTGGTTATATGGCAGGAAAAGATTTAATATTTGGCTTGCTGTGTTTTCTCTGATGTATATCAGAAGAAACACCTGAGTTATCTACAGTGTGGGTCTTTATTATTTTCATGTGTGTATGGCATTTTAGCTTTAGTTAATGGTTTACAAGACTTAGTTAAGTTTAAGGCTAACTAAATATAGATAGATGCATCATTTTTACAGCGTAATATTTGCCGCTCTTACTGTGTTCTAAATGCTGTCTAAAGAAGTAGAAAAATTTAATATGGCTCAAGTCCAATAGTCACTCTCCTATGCCTGCTTTAATCTTCTAGCTGTATTAGCTGCTATTGTTAATCTAAAACACTCTTCCTATTTTAGGAGATGCCTACGTAACACACGTTGCCAGCAATTGTACTATATACTTCACTGCTGAAGCTGTTGCTCAGGTACCCTGCCTGTCTTTGTTGCTATGGGAGATTGGAAGACTATTACTGTGCCAGTGCTGTCATCAGGTAAACTGGTAATATTTTGAATTTAGTGGATTTGGTGACTTTACCAGTGATGTTATAGCTGCTAAAGGGAGAGAGATTAGAGTTTTGTGCATGACACATTTGACTAGTTAAGCAGAATGTTGAATGATATGTAGTACATACAGTACTTTGTTTTGGATTGAGTCCTTACAGAAATGCTACTGTAAAATACTGTCCTTTCACATATATATATAAAGGTTCTAAGACTTTTCAGTCACACTTTTTTTTTTTAATCACACCTTTCAGGATATCTTGCACTTTCAGAGGTTTCTTTACATGTTCTATATTTTTTTGCCTCATAAAATGATTACAAATTTATTAAAGGAGTAAATATTTTCTTGCCTACTTCTACCTAGTGGAAGAGTAAATTACAGCATACGCTTAATATGAATAAGGATATCATACATTCTGTAAGAATTCTCACTAAATGCACAACTTTTGCACCTGTGTAGAGAGAAGAAAAAAAAAAAATTAAAAAAATTGTGTCGTAGCAAGCCAATTACAAAGAAAGTTTGGGCAGTTTTTTCTTGGTGGACGAGTAAAATTTGAAAGATATAATACCTTAAAATGTCTTTGAGGTTTTTAAATCTTCAGTGGAAGCTTATCCATTTTTTTTTATTGTGAATTGTTTAACAGATGTCATTCTAGATGAAATTCTAAGCTCTAGAATTGTAAATTTCTGTAAATAATAATTTGAGTAGTTAGGGATTTTATTTTTTTTCTTTTCTATGTGATGTGTCCTAAACTATTAGCCCTGACTTGTTTCTTAATTTTTTTAACTTTTAGATAGCAAAAATATTTTTCAATATACCTCAGAAAAAAAGATATCTCCCCCAAACATGAACTCACAAGTGCTACGCTTGCCACTGCCTTCATCCAAAAGCATGCACAGCTTTTTCAGTGCCTTCTGCACAGAAGAGAATATTGAACAGAGTATATCCTATCTCAATAGGGTAAGCCGGATCTTCTTGTTTATTGGAGGTTGTGTGAAGGTGACATTAAATCAATTATGGTAGTAAAGATTCACTGGGTTAAGAAGGCTTCTTTCTCAATGCTGAGAAGCCAAAGTTGGTGGGGAATAGGATTTCTCCCCCCTTCACATCGGATTTCACCTGATATTGTTTCTCTCTTTTGAAGAATTGTGAGAGATTGATCCAGTTATTTATTCCCCCCCTGCCTTGTCTTTTACCAGGAATTGACAACATTGGGCTTTCCTTCTATTTATGCGGAGTCCAAAGGAAAAGAATTAAATTTAATATCTATCATAAATTGCATGAATGAATTGCTTGTACTGCAGCACAAGAACCTTCGAGCTCAGGAAGAAGTAGAAATGCAGCATCTGAAACTGGGTAGTGATATGGATCACTTACAGAACTGCTATGCTAAATTAAAGGTAGAAAACAAGATAATTCCACCAATATTATGCAGCACTTATGTTTAACAGATACTGTACATTCTTAACAGTGAGTGCTTTTTTTGTTTTTGTCCCCAATACTAATCTGCAGTTGTATTTTTATGTGCATTTTGGGTTTTTTTTGAAGTCTTCTTCTAGTTGAAAATTCCTTAAAATTAATGAAATATGAATTAATGAGAACACTGAAAACTTATTTAGAAAACTAAAACTTATTTAGAATTATGGCCTCTTTAATCAAGGAAGAGGGAAGACTGTTCGGATTGGAAGTGTTAATGCATGCTGTGGGTGAAAATGTTAAACACTTCAGTTCATATCATTCAGTATCACTTAAAAGGATATGCCCAGCTCTAAAAGATAAATTCCCAATATAATTGTAACCAGTAAAAGTGTAAGTAGCATTTCTAGTGTGTGTCACAGGGTTATTATCAGTCTTTCTCCATATCTGTAGCTTTTTCCATTTTTTTTTTTGNTTGTTTTTTTGGTTTTTTTTGTTGGATTCCTTGGATAGCCGACTACAAAGTCTCTTTGTCAGAATTGCTCAGAAGCTGTTGTTAAAACTGAAGTTACTAAGTTTCATTTTATTACAGGATAAATACATGCACAAGGCCAATCACTGTGGAGTAGCTGATATATCAGGAGTTCACAGCCTATGCTACTTCATGGGTACTTTTATGTGCACTCATTAGAAGAGTGTTGTCTTTCCCTTGATTCTGTCAAGAAAATAAAATTAAAAAAAAAAAAAAAAAAAGATTTCAGTGGATGATTCAGGGCCTTTTAGGCTTGCTTTTCACTAGGGCTGGCCAGCACTATCTCCTTGACAAATACTGCTGTAGATTCTCAAAATCATAGTAGTCCTTCTGCTGAGATTGGTCATCTATGTAGAAGCATTTCAATGTGTCATTAAAAATCATATGTAACCGTACTCATTTTTATACAAACACTATATAATGTTAGGTTCCAGAACACTCCAGTTACTTTCCCTAGACAAATGGCTTTAAGGTGTGTGTGGGGGAAACTTGTTAGTACTACGTCAATCCCTGGGCATTTAATTTAGCTATCAACTTGTAAGGTTTCTCATGTAAATTCTTTTCAGATACCATGCAGCGATCCTCTTGACTTCCAGTATTGTGTTACCTATATTCTGATGTGGTTTCCTTAGAAGTTCTTGTTGCTTAAATATCTCTACACATTTGTAGCTCACTACACATACAAAGAAAAAGAGCTTGTATGTCATGTTTGGCTCTGTCATTTAAGTTGGCAATTTCAGGTTTGTTTGAGTCTCATATTTGTGGAAAAAGATTTCTAAAATGCTAGTTTTGCATAATCTGTTATAATGAGATCATCTGTCTAGCCTTACTCTGTATATGTGCAATGTCCCATTTGCTTTGCTATGGTCACAGTCTGCATATATGTGTTAATTGTTCCCTTGATTATTTAACAGAAATACTCCAGTTAAACTGTAGTCCCAAATTCATACAGGTTGCTTAGTATCCGCCTCACTCTCACAGTATAGATATGCTTACAGAATCCTGACTTAATGAAAAAGTAATAACTGTGTAAGATAATACCTGTTAAATACCAAGCCAAATCTTTGTTTCTTGTGAGCAGGAGTGTTTCTTGTACTGGAGAATCATACTTCTTGCTCCAGAAAATAGAACTAACTTGTCATTGAGAATGCAAGATCATCCCCAAAACATCAGAGGTCAAATATATAGACAAACTTACCTCAAGTGAGGTGATTTGGCAGTTTGGTTTGCGTTGTTTGTTTATTTGGGTTTTTGTTTGTTTATTTGGGTTTTTGTTTTTAATTCTTTGCTATTAATTCTTACTGATACTGAACTATCAACACTTTTTCTAGGAACAGTTGGAATTATCTAAAAGGGAAATAGTTGGACTTCAGGAAAGAGACAGACAACTGCAAAGCAAGAACAGAAATTTGCACCAGTTGCTTAAAAATGAAAAGGATGAAGTGAGTTGTCTTGTACATTAACACAAGTTATTACATAGATATTCAATAATATGTTTTTTTGCAAGGAGTCTTGTAATTGTTCACTTTGAATGCTTTTTTTGTTGATAGGTATTGTCTTTCACCTAAGTGAAATTGGCATGTTACATATGGATAAACAGGTTCTGTAAGGGATAGGTCCAACTTATGCATTTCTGCAGTACTCTCTACTGTTGTTATATGTGCAGTTTTCTGAGGCTTTCTGTACTTTTGAGCATAGCTTTATATTAGAATGTTTAAAAAAATCAAAAAGTAGGAGGGGGCAACAGGATTCAGTCACTTCCTCAAATGTTTGTGTATAGGAGCTTTTCTTTTTTTGGTTATATTGTAGAGGAGAGCAAAAGACCAAAAAGAAGGGAGGTGGGGGGAAACCCAGCCCAAAAGCACAGTCTCGTTAAACTTGGGAGTCTTGGAAGAACCAAGATCAGAAAACACTTTGAAATCAAAGACACTGCTTAGTTTGGGATTTGTTTCCAGTGTGCACCTTCCCCCACCCTTTACTTTACATGGCTCCTAAGTTTCTGTGAGTGTTCTCTGTGTTCATAAACATATTCATACAGTTAGCAATCACTGTACTATCTGTATATAGTGAACATCCTAAAGTTCCAGCTTAAAGTATTGAATGTGCTGTATGTTTGTAAGGTTAAAACTGATGATTCAAAAAAAAAACAAAACAAACAAACAAAAAAATAAAACAAACAAACAAAAAACAAAAAACCAAAAAAACAACCAACCCCAGGTATTGATAGTACAGGCCAAGAATGTGCTTTATGATATATTTTAATGTTCTTTTAGACCAAATGGAATAGTCTGTCTTCCAGCATCCTGCTGCCCAAAAGAAGAGTAGGTTTGTTTTTTTTTTTTTAGTGTAAACCTAACAAACTTACTTTAGAGTTAAACTAGATCCTGAACATTAATTACTGAAACCAAAAATATGTCTTTCTCTGCTCTGTTCAATAAAGGCSTTAAAGAAGGTTATGTGAATTGCCAGAACATGAGTTCAGTTGTACTTCAGAGGAACTGTAGTATTATAATATGTTGCTTATGATGTTGGTTTCTGCAGAAAAGAAACTAAAACCCCTGACATAAGTCTGAGGTCAGAATCCATGGGTTGGGAGAGATCTCCTGATTCCTTTTGTCACTTCCTTTCACCAGAAATACAGTTTAAAAGTGTCATTTTGCATCATGTGTTTTGGTTTTCTGAATAAATTTATGTGTTTATGCTTTAGTTGAAGAAACACAGTTTTTGTGGGGTTGCTTTTAGGTACAGAAGTTACAGAACATAATTTCAAGTAGAGCTACACAGTACAATCATGATATGAAGAGGAAAGAGAGAGAGTATAACAAATTAAAGGAACGCTTACATCAATTAGTCATGAACAAAAAGGACAAAAAGATAGGTAAGTAGCTCTGAATTTTACTACAGCAAAATAGTATATTCTGTATGTTAGAAATGCTTACATTTGGTTCTGGGTGTCTTTAAAGTCAATATGGCCCACCTCTTGTACATTTTTATTTAGATGTTAGAATGTTACATAAAAGATGTAATATTTCACATCAGCTGACTGTGTAAGGCTAAAACTTTTATAATGTGTTCCATAAGATTGTTTACCAAGCACAAACCAAATGGACATCTTTACAAAATGAGTTTTTTTTACTAGGGAGAATTATTTGGTATCACTTCCTAAGATAGAGCTGCCTCTCCTCTACTTTCTTGCTACTGCTACCATCACAAGACTTCGGGAAGTGTCATATACACTGTATTATGCCCACCAGTTATAATCGGGAAGGAACACTGCATAAGCTTTTTTCCCCTTGAGATACTACAGTCTACTTGTGTTAACGACAAGCGATGAGACATTTTAGAGAGGAAGTAACACAAGATAGACATAGCATCTAGTGCTATGTGAAATGAGGAGAAGTCTCCTTTATTGTATGACTACTAGCATGTTGCGCTGCCCAAAAATTGTGTTCAAGACATTCATCGGTGCTATTTAGCATGAGTATAGTTTTTTTGTGGTGTGTTGCTGAAAACAAGTATCAGTGTTACGTAATTGAAAAAAATATCTGCATCTTTTGGTTCATATATCTGGCTTTAGAGTAATTATATCATTTATCTCCAGTGGAAGGGAAGTCCTACTCTTCCTCTCTTATCTCTCCTGCCACCCCCAAAACAGCTGTTTGCCAACTGTAGTGCCTGTTGGATTTTAGTAAGCTGGTTTAGTTCACTAAACCAGAAGAAAACTATTCATGTTGTTGCCAAGTTGGTTTTGTGCTGATTTAGTTTTCTGAAAGTGCTTATGGGTAAGCCAAACCAGGTTAGGACACTGTAGCAGGAACACCTATTTTGGCTGCAGAAAGTCTTTAGGTATGAGCTCAGTAATCTCTAGAAGCCTCACCCTGAGGTCAGCAAAACTTACTTGTGGCACGTTCTTGACTCCAGTTGGCTAGTACTAGTTCAAGTATCAGTGAGGTCAAAATAACAAGGTTTTAAATCTAGTTACTGTTTGCTTGATAGCTAACTAGAATTGAGCTTGGACCACTAATCTGTAGTGATGTGTTGGTTTTGGGTTTTTGTTGTTTGTCTGTTTT
>JAYKAV010002818.1:339077-357840 GCA_035582835.1 Phoebastria nigripes | reverse complement strand
TTGAGGTGCTGGAGCGTGTCCAGGGAAGGGCAACGAAGCTGGTGAAGGGTCTGGAGAGCAAGTCTTACGAGGAGCGGCTGAGGGAACTGGGACTGTTTAGTCTGGAGAAGAGGAGGCTCAGGGGAGACCTTATTGCTCTCTACAACTACCTGAAAGGGAGGTTGCAGTGAGGTGGGTGTTGGTCTCTTCTGCCAAGCAACTAGCGATAGGATGAGAGGAAATGGCCTCAAGTTGCGCCGGGGGAGGTTTAGATTGGACATTAGGAAAAATTTCTTTACTGCAAGAGTGGTTAAGCATTGGAACAGGCTGCCCAGGGAAGTGGTGGAGTCACCATCCCTGGAGGTATTTAAAAGACGTGTAGATGAGGCGCTTAGGGACAYGGTTTAGTGGGCATGGTGGTGTTGGGTTGACGGTTGGACTTGATGATCTTAGAGGTCTTTTCCAACCTTAATGATTCTATGATTCTATAAATAAACAAATACACGTTTTTGGAGTGGTGGAGTAGTTTGTAGCTTCTTGTTTCTGCTTCTACAGGTGCTGTCAGACCTGGAAGAAGATATTGGAGAGTTAAATAAAGAGAATATGTGGGAACTGTCTTGTGAAACTGTGCGAGAGCAGCTTACCAACAGTATTAGAAAACAATGGAGAATGTTGAAAAATCATGTTGAAAAACTGGATAACCAAGGTGATGTTTAACTGTATTACATGTACATATAAAATGCCAATGCTAATTCCATTTGGTATCATGCTCTTAGGATTTACTTTAGTGACTGTCTAAGCTAAAAGGAAGCTAAAATGGAAGGAATTGTGACCTGGTAGACTTTCTGAAAGGGCTTGTGATGGGCATTTTTCTGTGTAAGTTTTAATTGTAGGTGGTTAGGGAAGCAATTGCATACCAAGCCTGTTATCGTGAGAAAGGACACGATTATAGGTTGATGCGGTAAACAGCATCTTTCTGAAGAAATAATTATTTTTCTTTTGAAAGTACGTGCCCTGTAGTAACGTTTGTTGCCTTTCCCCACCTTTTTGAGATGTTCAAGTAATGCAGATGTAACAATTTGAAGTAACTGGATGCAAAATATGTAAATCCTTCTCAAGAGTCTAGGCTTGCCACATCCATACCTCTGAGGCTTCTTGTGGCATTCTAAAGCAAGCTGCCTGATGGTATGGTGCCAAACTCTCCTCATTTCCAGCTGTTAAACAGCATTAAAAGACGGCTAAAAATATATAAAATTCTTTCCTAGTATTATTTTCCCGTGCAAGCAAATGCTGCTGCTACCACAGGGATGTTTGCAGTCAAGAATAAGACTGAGAAGGTCATGCATGCAATTGCAAATAAAAAGCAGATGGTCTATGAGAATATGTTTATACTATAGAAAGGATTTTAAGAACACTTGTTCTGAGTAATACTTGATTTGGTGTAACTAACTGAAAAATAGTTGTAAGCATCAGGAAAAATGTTTCAAGTATTTGCTGTTTTCTTGGAGTGACTTTTTTGTTTCTTGGATTTATAAAGATGACCATAGTCTAGTCCTTTAGGATTCAATTAATGTTCAAACACTGGCATCAGAGGATCAAAACTTGGCTCATTACAATCACTGTGATAGCTATGCATGAAATTAAATAAAGCAGTATGTAATTATACAAAATACATTTTATTCCTCTCTAATTCATTCCCTTACTAGGATGAAAATATGCACGCAATGTTTGTTAGCTCCATTTCTCCTTCACAGGACTCGAAGGAAAAGGCTTTCTTTTTATATCTGTGATAAATATAGTTACTGTCATATTTTTATGAACACACAAGCCCTTCAAAAATGAGCTCAGAAGAATAGGCTAACAGCATGTCAGTGAAAAGAAGTCTTCAGTTGTCTTGATTTTTCTTTTAAATAACTGCTGAAGCAAGCGTTTTTTTCTGTGTGACACTTTTATTGCAGTGCAGATGCTTGGTTTACCTTGGGGAATGTGAAACAGCTATGTTTTCACTGCCATTTTTGTCTGAACTGGATTTTGTGCATAATTACATGTGTAGCACCAATTCTGGATCTCTTGTCTCTGATAGAAGTGCTTTTGAATACATTGTGTATCTATCTTTCTGGATGAAAGAAATACAGTCTAAAACCTTTTACTATTGCTATGAATCCCTGATGTGAGGGATTTTTTTTGTTTCATTTTTAAGTAGCTTTTTCCCCTCCTCCTTAGTGTCACGTGTACATTCAGAAGCTTTGAATGAAAAAGATGTCATTTCAAGAGAAGACCATGAGCTGGAAACTGAAAAGCTAGAGTTAGAGATTCAGCAATGTAAAGAAATGATCAAAACTCAGCAACAGCTCTTACAGGTAGTAGGCTTTAATTTTTCTTATTTTTCTCAACTGAATCTAAGCTTTTTGTTTTTTAACGTGCCACTTTTCTCACCTCTGAGCCTTTCTCCATTCTTTCATAATGCTTTTTAAATAAAATATCTTAATGGTTGGTCCGAGTATGGGTGTGCTAGTGGGTTCGTTAGTAATTTATTGAGCTTGTAATCTGGTAGGAATAATTTTTGGGGGATAAACAAAGGTGAGGAAGGCTGATGAGGTCAGCTGACTGAACAGGGACATTTTGCTTCCCATTTGAAACTCTGCCCCCACCAGCCGTCAACTTGATACTTATTACATTTTTTCCATATTAAACTTCAACCATTTTTCTGATAAAACTGAACCTGTGGAAATACTGTACCTCTTAACTGTCACTCCCAAATTAATGTTTGTGTCTTTTGTTGCTTTATATCTGCAGCAGCAGCTTATGTCTCCATGTGACGATGACACCACGCTGTTACTACAGGACTGCTATTTGTTGGAAGAAAGAGAGCGTCTTCAGGAAGAATGGAGACTATTTCGAGAACAAAAAAAGAATTTTGAGAAGGAACGAAGAAGTTTTACAGAAGCTGCTATTAGATTAGGACTTGAGGTATTAGAAAAGTGGAAGGGTATTAGAAAAGGTAGCTCCTATGGAAGATGAGTTACAGTTGTTAAGTAGTTTTACTGTTACACACGCTAAAGTGCAGCCATCCAACAATATGTGTTTGCTAACAAGATCGTTCCCATATGGTATAAAACGTATCTTTGGTCATTGTAGGAGATCATTCTGTTGGCATTTCAAAAAATCAAATTTTTTGTGTGTATTGGGAAATACAGTTGCTGCAACTGGAATGACCCATTTTTATTTCAGCTTTTGAAATATCTGAGTACTTCCAAAAATCAGTCCACTTATTCACTAAATCCTTTATTAGATGCTGCTTAAGTTTGGTTTCCTATGAAAGCAAGGCCTATGCAAATTTCAGTCAGATTTGGCTGCAGGGTTGAATTCTCAAAGGTACTCGATCCCTAAACTTTTGTGAAAACTAGTGACTATCACAGAAATGCAGAGTAATTGCTGCCTTTCCCTTAGTAGGGTCCTAATCTGTTCTGTTCTTGTAGTTAAGCTGGACAGTAAGCACACATACTGGAAGGCAGTCAGGGTAGGTGTGTCTCTAAATGAGCTCTAGCATGTGTGTCCTTTGGTCTAGCCAATAGTTAGGGCCAAGAACATGAAGAGGCTTACAAGTTTAGCAGGGAAAGGAGGTCACAATGATGTGGTCATGAAACTATGATGGTACAGATATGACAGGAAAAAAAAGCGATTGAAGGAAAAAAGAAATGTACTTTAGATTTATTGCTTACAGAACTGCTTGCTTTGACATGCAGAGGAGAAAGTTGGAGTGGGATGTGATTAAAATTTATAAAACTGTGGATTCAGTTGGTCAGACAAAAGCAGTACTGTTGTTCACCAAATCTCTCAAGATTAGGACTAGAGGGAACTCTTAGAAACTGCTTGAAATTAAGTCTAAAACATATCCAAAAAAGGTATGTTTTTATATATCAAGTAGTTGACTTCTGGATTTTGCTGCCACAGGAGACTCTGAAGGCAATCAATACCAGCAGATTCAAAAAGCAGTTGCCTAAGCTCATGAACAACACATCCACAGATGGATACTAAAGGGGGGGGACAAGAGGGTGCCTTCCAACATCTCTAATCAAATGACTTTTGGGGCTGGGAACCTCTGAGGGAATGCTTTGCARAAAGTGGCCAGGTTCATGTGACCTCATAAATGGCATCTCTTGTGGCCATTGTTGGAGACAGAATACTGAGCTAGATGGACAACTTGTCTGACTCGAGAGCTTTTTTTTTTTTATCCTTATGCTGTAAAATTTATTGTAAAGAACATAAAATACTTTAGATTTTACTTGAGATACTGGCACAACAGTAGTTCACATGGTGACAAATATTGACTCAGACCACTACATATAGATATGTATTCTTCAACTTTTTAAGTTAATTTTATTAGCATTTTAATGAGTTCGTGAATTTCATGTTAGACCTTGAATTCAACTTTAAAACTTTTGAGTGATAGTAAGTGATAACTGTTTGTCCAGAAATGTTTAGGACTACGTTGCAGCATAAGCGTAACTACCCGTGCTTCTGCTTGTTAAAATGCTTAAGTATGAAAAGAGAAGCAATGCTGTAAGCTTTGTAGGTGTTTGTGAAAGTTTGCATTGGAGTTCAGCTTGCTCTGTTTTCTACTGACATATAGAAATAATTTTATATAATGGGGACGTCCTGTTTCACTGATGGTTTTTGGAGATGAAATAGCTTGTTGCTTGATTCCAGAGCCATTGGATCTTTTGGAGGTTGTCTTTTAGCCATTATTTTCATTTTCTGTGCTCAGAGTGATTGGAAAATGAAACAACCCCTTTCCTTCTGCCCCAGTTTCGGACGGAAGTAATCAGTGCTATTTTTAATGTCATTTTTATCTGTTTAGGAGAAGGCTCAGGGTTGAGGTTTAAGCGGTAATCCTTATTGGCAGCTGCCCAGAAATGAGGGCTACCTCCAAGAGGTAGTGCTACACTGAGGGGGAAGGGGAGCATAGGAGGCAGTGGTAGGAGACTGTGTTACTGGAGTGGAGAACAGTAAAATGAGAGGATTAATCAGACCTCTGTGAAACAAACCATGGGCTTTGGCTTGTAAATAAATACCTCCTCAGCTAATCCTTGTTGGATTCAAAAGCTTGCTCACATGACTGTAATTCTGTGTTAAACTGCTGGCTCTCCTTAATTACATGGACATGTTACAACATTTGCTTTCTTAGATAGAATAGCATCAATTTAATGTGGACTAAGCTTGTTCCTGTCATAAGTGTGAACTGTCATTTCTTTTCCTAGAGAAAGGCATTTGAAGAAGATAGAGGAGCATGGCTGAAGCAACAGTTCTTAAGTATGTCTACTGATTACAAGCACTCTGAAAATGTGACAACTCCAAGTGCCTTCTTAGGAAGCAAGTATTTAGTTCAAATTATGTTCTTGTAATGTGTTTCTTTTCCCCCCTTTCAACTAGAAGATGCAAATATGAACAAAACTATTAAAAAACCAAAACTTCCCAAGACAAATTTTACCATGTATCTGTATGCCTCTACCTGTCAGGGTAACTGATGGTTCAAAATATCCTTTTTAAAAGGGAATTGTGATAACTCCCTCCCTGATAATTACTTATGTAATGAATTTATATTTGTGAAGCAATCTAGTGAATGTCAAGTACCTGACAGCACAGCTGTTAAGAACGGGGAACTTCTAGAATTACTAAATTAAATTAAATATGAGTGTGTTAATTGCTAAGGCGGTTGAAGAAATCATGACCTATAGAGATCTGTATAGATTAGAAACAAGTTTTGGAAACAAGAGCATCATAATGTGGAGATGGCAGCATTAATTGTTTAAGATGAGGTAATATTAAACATGCATACACATACCTATTCAGTAAAAAAAGAATCCTTTGGAAAAAGAAATAGTGAAAAGAGCATAATGATAACAAAAATAAATTTGAGCAATAAACAATTAAATTTTAAGATTCAAATCTTCATAAAGGAATAATTTCTTCAGAAAAGATAATGAAAATATGGCTATACGAGATATAGTTTGGAATATTGTTTTTATTGAAAGTATTTTTTACTTCCTTTGTTCTACAATTTTTTTTTCTTTCAAGTTGGTAAGTTTATTTCCCATCCCCTCATGCCTGAATATCCATGTGCAGTGTTTTGGTCTTCACGACTGAGTCTTCAATACTTTCTAAGGGGTGAGGGGGTGGGGTGAGACAAAAAAAAAAACGGGATGGGGGAGGAAGAAGTAACAACAATCTCTGTTAAATAGGTTCTTGTTGTGGCAGCCAACATTTAAAGATACATGTGTGAAACACCTGGCAAGTAAAGATAGCTTGAATTTGTATTCATGTTAGATAAAGTAGTCTGCCTCGTGTTCAGGGTGCTCCTTGCTTCTCCTCTGCGTGATTCCTGTAGCGCTTCTGTAAGTGTGAAATGAAATGATCTTCCACAGAAGGAAAACTTTTCTTTTTAGGAACAGAATTGAGATTGTTTGGCTGTTGCTCATGAAGAATGACTTGATTTAGTGATCTGTGAGCAACTTGAGATCTGTTTAACGTTAATTGTACACTAAAGCTTTTGATTTGTAATTGCCTTTTTCCAAATTCTAGTGTTTCTGGATGTATTTAATGCCATATTTTCTCTTCTCAATGGCATTCTTCAATCTTGATATATCCTAATCTTAAGCTACTGGATAATAGTAATAAAACCAAAAATGTCTGCCACACAGAGAATCATACTCCATTTGGATATTACTCCACAGGTTATCATTAGAATTGTTTTAATGTTAAATTTTCCTTTTTCACAACACTTGTCCAAAAGCTCTTAATTCTATAGTGCTATGATGAATACTGTAGAATACAGAATCATGCTATTTTTTTTCCACTTCATATGAAAGCTTTGAAATCTAAATGTGAGGAAGAGGTAGCAGGGATTGATCTGGCCCTGCCAAGTTTGGCCGTGTCTTTCCATTGACTTTAGTGATGGTTAAGTTCGTATTTTTTTTCTGTATCTTGCAAAAGAATTTGCAAGTTCTCATGTTGGTGTTAATTACTGTATGCGTATGCTGGAGAAGTTTTTACTTAAGGAGTAAAAAAGCTTTATCAATTGTGAAGTGAGAAACTTTACATTTGAGTGACTTTAAACTTGACTTCAATATGACTACTTGCAGTGGTGGTTGTGTATGTAAATGTTTCATTTTCAAATTTAGAATCCTAATTTTAACATAACTTCATTCAATAGCATTAAGTGTACTAATAAAATTTTGTCACAGATCTATAACAATAAGATTTATTATTATAGACATGCCGTAAGATGTTTGGTGTGGTTTGTTTTTTTTTTTTTTAAAGCACAAGACATAAAGAAGCAAGTCCTTCAAATGTTTTTGGTTGCACTGTAGTTTAACTGATGATATGTATCTCTCTTAGGTTCTGACCAAGACAATCGGTTAGTGAAATCTACATCTCAGCAAAGAAAATATCACTGTATGTTGAACGGTCCTGTTTCAGCAGAACCTTGCCAGACATCTCAGTATATTACACGTAACAGGTATCTGAAATGATGTTGCAGATGGTTATTTTTATAGTGCTAAACTCTATGTAGAGCACAGAGACTAAGTTGTGATAACTTACAGAAAGCCTAATCTAAGGCTTATGATTGATATATAGCAAAACATATTAAACATAATATCATAAAAACAGTATTGTGTTTCTATCCAAAGCATAATTTATTTGCACTGTAACATTCTCTTTTTCCCATTTCTAGTGCTGCATCAAAAAAACCTGCTGGAGATAGCAAGCCAAATCAGTGGGTGGAAAGTGACAAAGAAGAAACAGAGTAATGCACAGTCATGGGAAGACTCTGGAGTTGGCATTCTGCTATGTAGAAACTTGCACATAGAACAACTGCCTTAGACTTCCTAGGGTTGCCTGCTGGGTTTTTTGTTAGATTTTTGTTCATAAACTTATCATTCTAAAGTGAAACAGAATGCTGTGAGTTTGATCATTCTTCTAGAGGATTATGTGATGATCTGAGTTGTGGCGTGTGTGTATGTGCGTGCACATGGCTTTTATTTTTTAGACCATTTTTTGCCTCCTTTTCTTGCAAGTCTTGAAAGAAGATGATTTAAAAATATATAAAAGCTTTGATATTTTTCTAGTAACAGAAGCTCTGATTCTGTGAATGAAGCAGTGATCTGAAACTTTGACTGTAACGAAATATTGGATCCTAATGTTACCTTTCATCACAGGCAGAGATAGCACTTTTAGAAATGGTTTAATTATTGGAAACATTCATTTATGTCTCAAGTGTAACTGGCATTAAAACTTCTTTTGCCTCAACTTGAATGTACAGTATACTGTAGGTTTTTAACAAAACAGGTTCTATATTTATTAAGTTGTGATTTGAAAATACCTCTTTGATATTTCAGATGACTTAAAGCGCAAAATCTTTATATATTTGTAAATAGACAAAGTGATTATGCTGAGAAACCATGAAATGAAACACATGCATACATAATATTATTTTACATGACATTTTAAATTGTTTTATAGTGATACTCAGTTTACAGATGCATTAGGACTTTCAATGGTTCAGTCAGGAGCCAAATTATTTCAAATGTGAACAATAAACATGTAATTCTATTCTAAGAAACCCTGGTTGTGTGTTTTGTGTGCACTAAACTTTTAAGCTATCATGGTTGTGGGGCTGTACAATATGTCAACAAATCTGGTGCTGGTTTTGTATTTTGTTAGTTTTTCCTTTTAATTGACTCCAGAATCTTTTTTGGTGTAGCCTTTGGGAAATCTGTTTTGTTTATAATGTAATAAAAATAGCCAGGTAGAGGTAAGATGTTTCAATTCACCTGTCTCCTTCACCTGACTCAAAGCATGCACTTTTCCTTGCTCATTACAAATCCATCTTGTCTCTTGTTGGGTTTTCATGCATCTGTGAACGCATGTGTATAGCTCTGATCCTAGTGTAATTGACCCTTTGGAAAATGTCTAAGAAACTTCTGCCTTTCTCAGGGTCATAGGAAGGAAATTAACTCTGAAGCTTAGAATCCTTCACTGAAAATGCATTGCTGCTCTGCCTATTATCTTCAGAACTGGATGTAATGGAGTGATTGGACTACCTGGAAAAATAGCAATAGAATAACATGTGAAAGAGAAGAAACTGGAGTTCTCCAAGAAGCTAAATCAGAAAGCTGCAGTTTCTGCCGTTTAGTTCAGTACATTGAGTTACAGTTTGAGATGAAGTAGTAGCCAATGCAAACTGCAGAGGATACTTGTAGAATGGTTCTCACATAGCACCCTTAAGGAAGCAGAAGTGCATATATTCTTGGTCAGCTTTCTGCTGCATAGGTAGTCATTTTGGAAAGATAATACAAATAACATCATATTTCTTTTTTTATTTCTGGAGTTCCCTCTCAATAAATGGGTGATCATAGTCATGTCATCTGCTGAAAGGGTTTAGCAGTTACTGTTGGGCTTGCGCCTTCCCCACAACGTGTTGGACAGCTCTTGCCTGAATTTTAGTTATGGAAGAATAAATATACATATTCAAAAAACATATTTAAAGACGTAAAGTGAAAAATTTAATATATTGGCAATTAAGTGGGAGAACAGTACTTCACATGTAGGATTCTTATTTTCGAGCTAGTAGGTTATTCCAGGCCTGTAAGTCCATAGTTGACTGTTAAACAGTTAAAAGTTGACTGTTAAACTGTTAACAGTATCAGTATGCCACTAGGGGCTGCTACTGTTCTGAAGTAATTAAGGTGCGCTCGCTGGTCCTTCACTGGGACACTTAAATGCATTCAGTTTAGCTGGACTTTTTTAGTAGACAGTTTCTTCATTACAGTCATTTTTAGGATAATAATGCCTTTGAAGAACAAAGTAATTTACCTGTTTAATCTTTTGTTTGTGCCTATTGAATGATTAGCAATTAATAAACATTTTGTACTAATTTTTTGCTTTAACATTCTGTAACCTATCTTATAGAAGCAGAAATTCACTTGAATGCCTCCGTGGAAGAACCAGCTGTGCTAGAAGTGTGCATGCAGTTGAGTGCTGAGCTGACCTCTTAGACCTGGTGTGGAAGTCTGGGGTATAGATTCAGTCCTGTCCCTGTAAAGAAAGCAAACATGCCTAGAGTTTTTGGATTGCTCTATATGCAGTGATCAGGAAGCTTTTAAATTTGAAGCTACTGCTAATAATGGTATGAATATGCAGATGGTCTGGTTGGTAGTACAGTGACATTGTGATGTTTCACTGTGCTGGAAACAACTTCAGGATCTTTCTTACTCAGACTGTTGAAGAGCAAAGGGGGAGACTGCTGGCAGGAATGTAATACAGGTGTGTCACTACACCCAGGTGCATATTTGAGATAATGGAGCAAGTGGCCTGCTTAAGAAGGAACAAGAAGTACTGACTACTGATGACTGGTTAGCATACAGTTATTGTTAGCTACCTATACATGATACTGAAAAGATGAGTGGTTCTCTTAAACTATGGTGTTTTATTTCACAAAATCTTTAAATATAATGTGCGTTGCTTCTTCTTCAGTGGACATGATGAGAGAGTGCTTTTACCATAAACATGAGTCTGACTAGGTATGAGGATTTACTTTCCAGGATTAGATTATGGCTGTTAATTTTTTTCCCCTTTCATCCCCAGTGGTTGAGGATGATACAATGTAGCTTTTGCAAAACAGACTGTATAGCAAAAAATTAATAAATGAAAACTTTACTTAAGAAAACTTTCTCCTTGCAAAACTGTGCTCTTCCTAATTTGAAGAACTGCTTCCACCAGCTTCTGCAGACTTGCTCTATTTCAGCTGCAGCAGGACAAAAATATTCCCTTGTGTATGAAAAAAAAATCAGACCATATCCTAGCTTTTTCTCAGGGATTATTCTATGTACTTCAACCGGGCCAAGGTAACTAATAAATCCCCAAGATAATATCAATTTAAACAGGTTATTCTTGAAAGGAAAATAGAAGTATTTACCGGGTAATGGCAATGCTATGTATGTTGAACTAGTTTAGCTAATTCAATTGACTTGTGCTGCTTTTTTTTCTTCTTTTTTTTTTTTTTGATTTGCAGTTACCACAAAGCTTTTGTGTGTGAAGACATGTAAGACATCTTGCTTTTACTTTCTTCCCTTCCACCCCCCATCTAATTTGCAAGAGAAGTAGATGACAAGATATGAAAGGTTGATAAAGTTGGATCCAAAAACTGATCCCAAAAGAAATGTTCAAATTATCTGGTGATTTATTTATTGCTTTCAGACAATACATCTGACCTCTAATGTTCACTATGCCCAGCAAAGTTGCACTGTAATTAATTAAAAAAAAAAAAAAAAAAATCGCATGTATACATTGTGTTGTAGTTTTCACACTGACACAGTACTCATGTTCCTTTATTCAAGTTTTGAGTTGTACAATATGTACAACTAACTGGAATGCGTAACAGGTAAGTTTGTTTTAAAGAAATGTTCAATGATAAAAAATTAATTACAATTGTATGGAAGACCTGCCAACATCATAGTGAAAAGTTTGTCACCTGAGGCACAAATCATGCTTGTTCCTTTGAACATAATAATAGATTGATAACCATGAAAAAGGAGACGTTTCTTGCTAATGTGTCCCCCCCCCCCCCCGCCCCCCAAATGTAGTCTTCTGCAGTGAGCTGGATGGCAGTTCCCAAAACAGAGGTTGCACAGCCCCAGGTGGAATTACAGCCCAGATGAAATCTGTTTGAAAAAGTCATGACTTGGGGCACTGACAACCCAGGCAGAGCAGTTGCTAGTGGGAGACTGTAGAAACTGCTGGAATAGAAAATAAATGTTCATTTGTGGTCATTACAATAGTGTTTGCCACAAATCACACTCCTGTGGTTAATCTTATAATCATAGGTATTGTGGGAACAGAAATAAAGTGACTGAATAACCAGTACGTTGTAGATGTTGAATTAGAATCAGATTTTTTGTGTGACTTAAAGCCCATGGTTTATTGCGTTGCCTGAAGTTACCTCTCTAGAAATACCCTCCAACTCAGAAGCCCCTGTGCATTTTTCTTGCCTTTTTTTGTTGATCCAGCTGCCACCCAGCTCACTTTGGAAGACTGTGTAACTTTTCTGGGGGCTTGACCAGAACTCATTCCTCCCCTTCTGTGATTATCAGTCTAGTACCTTGCTCAAAAAGGGCAAGCGTGTTTTGTGCATCTCCAGTTGCCTCCAGCCCCCGACATTTCTAGAACAGAACACTTGTGTGAATGTGTTCCTGGGCTGTCAGTGTAAATCAGTGATGGAGCTGGCTGCAAGCCTACATCAGTTCAGGTACTTGGCTGCATTTTGTATTTGGCTCCTTAGGAAATGCAAAAGTTCTAGCTGACCTGCACTCCCATTCCCCCTGCTTCGCTGCTAAGAGTCTCTGCGGGTTTTAATTGTTCACATTTAGTTGTCATTTACCTTGGAAGATAAAATATTTGCAGATTGCTTATGAAATCTTTGTTCATTTAAAAAATATTCCTGGTCAGTGTGACCGGAGCTGAAAGGACACACTGAGCCTCTGATTTATTTAAATAAATATATATATGGGTTTTCAGTAGGATGTTAAATATGCTTTGGTGTACATATGAATATAAGAATAGCAAGGGTTTAGCTGTCCTCGTCTCCTGTCTACAGGGGTGGCCGTAAACCAGTGCTGAGGGAAGAGAAAGAACATCGTGARCGTGTGTGACACTGACTCTACTTTGTTAATTGGGCCACTATCAGTTAGATAACAGTTTGGGTCAGATGCCAGGTCAGCATAACCTGGGCAAAATCAACCTAATCTGTGGCAGGACCAAATACCAGCAGCCAGCCGTGACACGATCTGGGAAATTAAGTAATGTGTTTATTGTAAATTTATTGTAAATGGCCTAGTAAAATTGTTTTACTAGGGTAAGTAGAAACTTTTGAACAATCCAGCAAAGAGCTTATATGAGAAAATCAGTGGGATGCCAAGGTATGACTTGATTTCTGTTATTCCATCTGAAGAGAAAGTATGATTGCAAAAAGGGAAGTGTTTACATAAACTGATAAAAAACTTGAGAATTCAGCAGAACACAGCCACGTGTTCCTGAGCTTTCTTCCATAAAAGTCTCACCATGTCCGGCAGAGCCCCATTCACCTTCACTATGAGGGGAATCATACTTGCACTAGCGCTCACCCTTGTAGGTAAGCCTACATATCCCTTCTCCGTCTGTCCCAAAATTTCCTTAAGTTCAGTGGCAACAATTGGATCTCAGTTACTCATCTGGTTTTCCATCTCTTTTTGCAGGTAGCCAGAAGTTTGACATTGGTAAGTAATTTCCTTCTATAACTTTCTTTTGGTGACTTTGTTGTGATTTCTGTTTTTTAGAACATGCTTGCAAGTATTGTGAAAATGGCTATTATTCCCCACAGACCCTGGATTCAGTAGCAGAAAGAGCCACTTGTATAGCTATGCAGGCTGGGTGTTGAATGGGCTTCAAGAAAGAAGTTTAGCCAAAGTCGGCGTGCGCTTGAGCGGCAAACTAGAGATCAGTGGGCTGTCAGAGAACGCTTACCTCCTCAAGGTACCATGTCTTCTTCCAAACGTACCGTGCAACAGTGAACTATAAATCACAGTCACAACTGTATCTGGCTAATCTGTGGTTTGGGAAAGCTGTAGGAAACACAACTGGAGACTTAGCGCTGTAGATGTCGGAATGGTCTGCAAGCTAAAGTTTCAGAAGTGACAAGTGATTTGGCATCCAGTCACTTACCGGTGTTTGTGGTGGAAATTGTTCATAGCAGGTGTTCCTCAAGACTTTGTGTCAGAAATAGAGGTGCCAAAATCAGGGGTTCTGTTAGAAAATGGTTATTTCTAATTCAAGGCACTCAAGCCTGCTCTGAGTTTAAGATTTGATTCTAGTCTCAATGCACATTTCCAACTTCTGTGGGAAGCCAGGACTTGGGTATGTAAAATCATTGTCATGCAGGCAATTAATAAATGTAGACTTAAAATGTGATAAAAGCTGAAGATAAAAAGTGATAAGTGATACAGATTAAAAACTGAAAGTCATCAAAAAGGAGCATGTAATAATATTTAGTGTTTGGATAATGCAGTAAAAGATCTGTACATGTGAAATCATGCCTCTGCCGACATCAATAGAGATAGGACCTGACCCACCCAAAATAAATATGTTTCAGAAAAATACTTTTATTTGTCTGTTTAATTTACTTACAAATCAGAGCTTCTTTTTTGGGCACTGGGTTCAGTGACAGAGCTCTCACTGGTGGTAATTGAGCTGTAGATCTTCTTTCATTGATGAGGGCAAGACGTCAAAATTACGGGCTAGGGATTGCATTTCCCACTGTAGTCTTCATCCTGAAATGCTTATATGGTGTGCACCAGGCTGTGCTCTGAGACACCTAAACTGGCAGTAACTTTGCCAAAGTTACTGAAATTGCTTCGGATTTACATTGTGTCTCAGTATAGGGAAAAAAAAAAGGTTTATAAATACGTTGTTCATTATTAAAAAAAAAAAAAATTGGGTTGATTTAAGCAATTCACAAATATGAACCAAATACAGCAACTAGTTCAGTCAAAAAAAAAAAAAATTTGGAAGGGGATGAGTTAAAATGAAACATTCTAAAACTGTATTTTTTTATATTTAGAATTATATAAACTTTTTAAATGCTAAATTTCACCTAAAGCAGAATATTTATTTTAAGGCTGAAAAAATAGGGAGAATTTTATTTGAATTTTTTTTAATTACTTTTTGAATCAGCCTTTCTCCTTATAGAGTTAATGCAAGTAAAATGTTTAAAATGTCCCTGGGAGATAATAGCAATACGTTAACTGCTTCTGTAAGATAAAATAATACTGCTGAGCCCACAGGGTTTATACTGGTTTTACAATAGTGTAAGCAAGAGACAAAAGAATAAATAGCTGTATGAATTGCTAAGCTTATATTTGGAAGGAAAGCTATCGAACTAGTGATTATGTTAATTTCTTCCAATTGGTTTGCATATTTAGTACCAGAGGAATTTTATTCACATAAGTATCTCTTCTTAATTTCCTCTCAGATCCGCTCTCCACAATTCGAGGAATACAATGCCATCTGGCCCAGGGACCCATTTACTCGATCTTCCAAAATCACCCAAATGGTTTCTTCGTGTTTTACCCGGCCCTTCAAGTTTGAATACAATAGCGGACGGATTGGAAACATTTATGGCCCAGAAGACTGCCCCGATATGTGTATTAACATAGTGAGAGGAATACTGAACATGATGCAGATAACCATTAAAAAATCACAGAATGTGTATGAATTGCAAGAGGTTTGTTTTTTCCATTCTAAAACTACTTTATTGAAAGGATGTGTTCTGTTTAGGTGCTCTTCCTTCAAGTTTCTGTTTATTTGCATCTACTTTCAAATGTTCATCATCAAAAAAAGTCAATTTTTATTCACATAGAAGGAAATGTGTGCATATGTGTTGAACGAATTATCTGAGCTGGATTCTTTTTAAGACATCTGCCTTTAAGACTTAAAATGCAATCCTTTGAAGAAAAAAGAATTATTAGCTATGAATGTATCTGTTATATGGCTTCCCTGGTACAGCTACTTGATCCATTTTATTTGTTGTTTATATTAATTAATTGATTACTTTTTCATTTTAAACTCAGTCCCCTGACTGAGTGTTGTTCACATGTCTGTTCTTTAGTTCAATAGGATTAATTGTGAGTAATGGTAACAGGTTTTAAAACATAATTCAGACTGTTCAGTAGGTCCTTACCCTCCTACTGCTCCTTCAGAATCTTCATTCAATAAAACCTCTTCTCATGCAGTGAAATCCTGATATAATTGGGAAGTCTCACTGTCTCTATTGATGTGCACAGGCTGGAATTGGAGGTGTTTGCCATACAAGGTACGTCATCCAGGAAGACAGGAAGAACAGCCGAGTCTCCGTTACCAAAACCGTAGACCAAAACAATTGCCAGGAAAAGGTGATGAAGAGCGTTGGAATGGCTTACATCTACCCTTGTCCTGTCGACATGATGGTACGTGAGATGTGAAAAGATCTTCCTAATCACAAGCACGGCCATGCTGTTCCCATTCACTCTTTGGGTCTCTCTGTCCTCCTCCAGAAGGGAAGGCTCATAAAAGGGACTGCGGCTTTCTCCTACAAACTGAAGCAGTCAGACAGTGGTACCCTGATCACAGAAGTGGTGTCACAGCAGGTGTATCAGATCTCACCACTCAGTGAACCTACCGGTGTTGCTGTCATGGAAGCAAGGTAGGTGGGACATGGGCTTGCTTCACTAAGTGAGAATAATTATAGATTCTGGCAGCCCCCTTCACCCCCAGTTGAAGTGAAGTGAGAATGCAGCTCCACAGCAGTTGGGTAAAGCTGCGAGTACTCATACTTGGGGTTTCCACACTCCTAAAAATTCAGTGAACCATTCTTTATTTCTACCCTGGTGAACTTGGCACTACAATTACATGGAAGAAAAGGAGAAAAGCTCTTTTGCTCACTATACCATAAGAATGCGACTTTACTACTCCGTCCTGAAAAAGGGCTAATTCATAGTGTCAGGAGGAAGATGGTGCACCTAGAAATAAGATCATTGATTACACTGAGTCAGTAGCTCTCATTCAGAAGGCAGTGGTTTAGCTCCTCCTCAGAAATTATTTCATTGTAGATAACTYTAATACTATTTTGTTCCAATTAGAAGGCTTTATCCATTAGCAAACTGTAAGGTTTTAGTACAATAAGAAAAATGATTAAAGAGTAAAACTGATACCATCACAGTATCACTGAACCAACAAACAGCCAAGGCAGATGGAGGAAGAGAGCTAATTCATTCCTCCCATGGCATTTGTCTCTTGACAGACAACAACTCACCTTGCTTGAAGTGAGAAGTGAACGGGGGAGCGCCCCAGACATTTCCATGCAGAGCTACGGAAGCCTTCGTTACCACTTCCCATCAGTATTGCCACAGATGCCACTGCAGCTAATCAAGACGAAAAATCCCGAGCAACGGGTATAGTATTTTTAGGCCTTCAAATTGCTTTCCTAATCAAAAAATTAATAAAAGGCTAATGACCATAAATTCCAAAGGATTTAATTATGTATGCCCTCTCTCTCTCGTGCTTTGTAACAGATAGTAGAAACACTGCAACACATAGTCCTGAATAACCAACAAGATTTCCACGACGATGTTCCATACAGATTCTTGGAGCTCATCCAGCTCTGCCGGATAGCAAGCGCTGATGCTCTTGAGTCCATCTGGAGACAATTTTCAGATAAACCCCGCTACAGGTATTTCATTGTATCAACTTATAAGAAACTTTTCCATTTTTGGAGAATTGAGAGCTAAAATTAAGGAWTTTTTTTTTTTTTTTTTAACCTGCTTGCAGGCGATGGCTGCTGAGTGCAGTTTCTGCAACAGGCACCACAGAAGCACTCAAATTCATTAAGACCAGAATTCGCAATGATGACCTTAACTACCTTCAGACTCTTCTAAGTGTTTCTTTTGCTCTCCACTTAATGAAAGCTGATGAACACACTGTTCCAATAGCAGCAGTGAGTAGATCCGTGTGAATCTTTCCTATCTGATAACAAAAGGAATGATAATTGATGACAACCTTTGATTATTAAGTACATTAGAGACTGGATTCTCCTCCCATGTACACCAATTTTGTGCAAATGTTGAACCATGAATTTCTTTTGGCATTACATATATGAGAGGAGAGTTCAGTCCCATGTCTTCATTTTGCTACATGGATATAAAAGCCCTTCTCCCATAACAGCTTCTGAGAATGATTCCCATTTTAGTTTGCTGGGATCACGTCATGCCTTCTACAGACAAAACTTTGTCCACTTTAATCCCTTACTTCTGAAACAAATGATGGTTTGTGTGTTATGTCATTTGAATAGCYCTTTTAATTGCAAACTATTCCTATGAACTGGAAAGCGCTGCAAGTGAAAGTATTAATGCAAACATAAAATATTTTGACACTATAATGAATCATTTATTCTGAACAGGATTCTTCCCATCTCTAGTCAATATTCTTCTTCTTAATAGGAAAAAAGGGTATGATGTGAGAATGCATCATTAATATTAATTGAGTTGCACATTGTTCTAAGGATATTCCATTTATAGATTGATGTTTCAGTGTTATGCTTAGTCGAGGAAAATCAAAATGGTGCTATGTAAACTTACATATATTGAAACTAGTGGGGAATTAAGCTCCTAAGCGAAGCTTGCAAATAAAATATCTACAAGCTGATTTAATTTGTTTGGATGTGAACAATAATCGTTTTGAAATTGCTCCCCTCAGATAAGCTCTGATAATTTTCCTCCTCTGAAAGCTATGTGAAGCACTGTATTAAATACCAAATTAATCTTTTTTCCCCCACAGGATTTAATGACCAGTTCTCGAATCCAGAAAAATCCCATGCTTCAGCAAGTTGCCTGCTTGGGGTACAGTTCTGTGGTCAATAGATACTGTTCTCAGACCTCAGCTTGTCCTAAAGAAGCTCTTCAGGTGGGTGGCTTTTTGTCAGGTGGTTCTTAATAGCTTAGTAATGTTCATTACATTAGCTTAATTCTTTTAAGATACAGTATAAAAATAGCAATTGGACTTACAAATACACATTTCATAGGTCTCCTTCATAACAAAGGCAATTAATCATTTAATTAATGTAGAATTTTGGCTTTTTTGATCATGGGGAGGTTTACACGGCACCGGGCCTGCTGGCGACAGATGGAGGTCAGCTGTCTCACAGGGGGAAAAGGATTCT
>JAYKAV010002818.1:210804-336152 GCA_035582835.1 Phoebastria nigripes | reverse complement strand
GGTTGGACTCGATGATCTTAGAGGTTTTTTCCAACCTTAATGATTCTATGATTCTATATTTGCTTCATCATTAAAAACACAGTTTTCACATCGTAAGGTAAAATCCTGAGAGAAGCTATCACTGAGTGATTTTATGAAAACTAGTTGCTTTATTGTGAAAGGCTTTTCAGTGGGTAAGGGGAACACTGTGGACAACCTATACATTAGGAAGAAAAGACTGAACTGTGTTTTGTCTATAGCCCATCCATGACCTGGCAGATGAAGCAATCAGCAGGGGCCGTGAAGACAAAATGAAATTAGCCCTGAAGTGCATTGGTAACATGGGAGAACCAGCCAGCATCAAGCGAATCCTGAAGTTCCTTCCCATATCTTCATCCAGTGCTTCTGATATCCCCATCCACATTCAGATTGATGCCATAATGGCCTTAAGAAAAATAGCTTGGAAGGACCCCAAAATAGTAAGTAGCATCTGTCAGGGACTTCTTTACTTAGTGAATTAGAGAATATATACTGCAAGGGTAATGATTTTAATGGTATCATGTGTATGGATTCAGCATGTTTGAAAAAAAAATGACTATTTTTAAGAACAACACAATAAGTTTTATATTTCAGCTGATGTTTTCTGCTAAGCTGTAATAATTATTAGTCAGTAGGAAGCTTCCAGAAGGATATCAGCAGTGTTTCTTTAGTAATCTGTCATAACCAATTAAGGCCTGTGCTAGTTATATATGGTGGAAATTTAGCCACTTGAAAGTCAGACATATAATTTAACCTGCCTTGATAGTCAAGAGGAGAGAGAGACRCTTTCTGCTGACCGCCTTGGCAGAATGTCGACATTGCTCTGCCTCTTTTAGACCCTTCCCTTAAGGTTGGATGAGTCACCACTGACCTCCTACTGAGGTTGCTGGCATGGTGAGCACAGGCAAGACTCCTGCCTTTCAGATGGTTTAGATATAGGAGCTATATGAGACAGCATCCACTCAGACTGTCTTTGGTGAGCTGCTGAAGCTCCCCCTTTAAAAATGGTCTAAAATAGTGAAGCATGCACACCGAGTCAGTGGAGTTACTCCAAAGAATGAATCTATCTTATTATCTACCATTGTTTCTTCTGAAGTTATTCACYGATCTTTGAATGTCAGTAATGCAAAAAGCTATCCTGATGTCTTTTTGATTGTGGTGGGTTGACCCAATACGTTGATACATGGACATTTATTTCAGATTCAGTGCCAGCCCTTCTCCATGGGGCTGTTCCTCCATGSCCCCTTCAGCAGTCTTAATAAAATGATGTGGAACCATGCAGTAAAAAAGATCAGGAAACCTTTCTGCAGGAATAATGACCCCCCTCTCCTGTATTTCTTGTGGGTTATGTGTGGATCCAGCCTACAAAAAAAGTCTCAATTATTGGTAACTCAATTATTGGTAATTCTAGACACTGTGTTTTCTCTCTGCAGGTGCAGGGATATCTCATCCAGATCCTTGTAGACCAGTCACTTCCCCCCGAAGTGCGAATGATGGCTTGTGCTGTTATCTTTGAGACAAGGCCTGCCCTTCCTTTAATAACAACAATAGCTAATGTGGCAATGAAGGAGAGCAATTTGCAAGTGGCAAGTTTTGTGTATTCCCACATGAARGCTTTGTCGAAGAGCAGATTGCCGTACACGTACAACATGTAAGTAGAGACAGGAACGAAGTGGGCAATCTTCTGCAAATAATAAGTTCTGTTACATTCTTGTTAGTGAGCACTGCACATGCTGACAAACTGAATTCAGTTTATATTCTGACAGTGTGCAGCTTATTTCTGGATATTATTACCTTTCTCATTTTGTTTAGATCTTCTGCTTGCAATATCGCCCTTAAGCTGCTGGCCCCCAAATTGGACAGGCTGAGCTATCGGTATAGCAAGGTCATGCGTATTGGTGGTTACTTTGGTGAGTAAAAGCGTTTCAGTGACCAGGAACCTTTCCCTTCAGAAATCCATTCTTAAGGGACATTAAGTCCTTTGGAGAAATACAGCATTCTGCATTTCAGTAAGAAATTGAATTAAATGTGACAGCCACATATTTAAAAGTGCATGAGTAACCATTTATTAATTTGGGCCTAAAGAGTTAAAATTTATGTAATGATATATCTTAGAGTCAGTAATGGAAAAAGCTGCAGAAATATGATCTTGAATGATAAGCAGAATGGTTAGAAAAAAGACGGTCTTTTGTTTACTTCTGCCACAGATAACTATAAAGTTGGTGCTGCTGGAGATGTCTTTATTATGAACAGCCCGGGAACAATGTTCCCATCAGCCATAATTTCCAAGCTGATGGCATATTCTGCAGGGTCAGTGGCTGATTTGGTGGAGGTAAATATTCACCTAAATCAATACTAAAGCAAATTAAAATTAAAATTGAACACAAAGTTTCCTCTTTGTAAGTATGTTTCAGACTGCTCCTTCTCATGCTGTTTTGGTAGGTTGGTGTCCGCGTGGAAGGCCTCACAGACGTCATCATGAAACGAAATATACCGTTTGCCGAATATCCCACATATAAAAAGATAAAGGAGATTGGAAAAGCTGTGGGTATTTTCAGTAAAGCAGTGTGTGGGTTATACGAAGGGGTATTTAGTGAGGCTTGTCGTACTAGTTAAGCCCTGTCTCAGAAGGTAAACTTACCCACCTAGCAGTCAGCTCGAGTATTTCTGTGAAAGATAGATCTGCAGTGGGACTGCAGGGGACATCACTCCTGCGATGGTTGCGATAGCTTCTGCAAATTCTCACTCTGGCCCTGTCTCCTCCCTACCTCATGTATGGCTGCAGAAGGAGCACGGGAGGAGCGGGGAGAGGCGGGCATTGCAGCACAGTGTGTGTCTCGTGCCTGGCAGGCTTCTTCCTCCCTCCCTTCATCTACCTCACTTAGTTTACAAGAATATACCTTTGTGTATCAAGAGAAAAGGTGATTTGTTGCTGTGCTTTCTAACTGGGTTTAGTGGTACTAATGGCCCAGACCCTCTGTGTAAATGTTATTGCATCAGAATACAAAACACTGGACAGGAGGCTACTCGTGGGCATCTCAATGACAGGGAGTAAGTCTGAATTAGCGACACCTTGCTATTTACAAAGCAGCAAAGAAACACAAGCAGCAATGGAAAGTTGCAGCTTGGTCAGTGATGGGTTTGATCACCTTGCTGAATTACCATTTGTAAAGTGTTGCATTAAGGAACTTTGCTTGTTTCTTTATCTGTTCCCTAGCTGCTGGGATGGAAGGAGCTGCCAACAGAAACCCCCTTGATATCAGCCTACTTCAAACTATTTGGCCAAGAGCTGGCCTACATCAAYATCAATAAGGAAGTCCTCCAACAGGCTATGAAGGTACCAGGGACCCCTACTTTTCTTCGCAAGATTTGACACCATTGTACTTTTATATCCCAACCTCTTGGATCTGTTTTACTGCAGGCTGTGCTAGAACCTGCTGACAGGAACACAGTGATGAAGAGAATTGCCAGCCAAATCCGCAATGGCATAGCAGGACAATGGACACAGCCGGTGTGGCTGGGAGAGCTGCGATACGTCGTTCCTACCTGCACCGGTCTGCCACTGGAGTACGGGTCATACACTACTGCTCTGGCACGTGCGGCACTCAATGGTGAGTTGGGAAGTATGAGATCAGCTGTGCGAGCTCTGAGCAGGGGATGAGAGGGGCAGGCTAAGAGAGGCTGGAGAAAGAAGTGGAAAAACAGCAAGTTAGAAAAAGAACTAATTTTTGTAGTGGAGGGAAGGTAGTGAAGATGTTTGAAGAGAAGCTGGACACAACTGATTTCTGCCTCATCTTTGAATGGATTGAAGACAGAGAAGGTGAGGTGAGAATCTGGGAAACCAGAGAGAGAAAGGTCACAGCATTCAAGGCCAGAAAAAACAAGAGCTGAATGGGGAGCTGACTGCAGACATGGGCAGAAGGGAGTGGCTCCCGAGAGATGCACACACAAGTTAAGCAGGATTCAATGGTGATTTAAACAGAGAAGAAAATAGAAGACAATCAAGAGAGAACTACCAGTAATGTTAGAGAAGGCAGGAAGAGAAGAGGGCTTGTGAAAAGAGACAGAGAGTTCTGTTTTAAAAGAATGAATATGCAAGTACGAATACTTATCAAGAAGTTAATTCAGTGATCATACTGTTTGTTGTGCAGCAGACTTTTAATTTAGGCAAAACTGACCCTTCCTTTTGCTGACACCACATAAGGAATGAAGGGTGAACTACATGTACTTGTGCTCTTTATGGAAGTCTTGTATGTGCCCACTCTTCGCTGCTCTTGGGTTTTGGTTTGTTAGTTTGTTTAGTAACATCTTTGAACCCCTGCTCCTTGTTTTGTGGGTGTTTTTAATTTTTTTTTTTTTTTTTTTTTTTTAATAACGTCCTTGTAGCCAAGTTGGGGAAGTATGGGTTGGGTGGATGGGCTACAAAGTGAGTGAAGGCTGTCTGGACTGCTGATCTCCAAGAGCAGTCAACAGATGAAAGTCTAATTGGTGGCTTGTTATGAGCCACATTCTTCCATCATTAGCACTTGCTCATTGTCTCTTTTAACGATCTGAATTTTGGAAAAGAAGGCACCCTCAGCAAATCTGTGTCAATGATGACATTGAATTGGTGGGAGCAGTCACTGCACTGGGGGGGTCAAGCTGCCACCCCGGGTGACCCTGACAGGCTGGAGGGGATGGCCTGGCAGAAGTGTGATGAAATTTGACAAAGGCAATTCAAAGTCCTTCCCCTGGGATGGAGTAACCCATGCAAGTGTATAGGCTGGGCGTCACCCAGACAGAAAGCAGCTTTGCAGAAAAGGGCCAGGGAGGCCTGGTGGACAAGCTGGTATAGTGAATCAGCAGTGTGCTCTTGTGGTGATGAAGGCCAACTGCATCACTGGCCGCAACAGCAAGAGCAGAGCTAGCATGGAAATGACTTTCCCCCTCTATTTAGCACATCTGAGGCTGCATCTGGAGTACAATGTCCAGTTTTGGGTCCGCAGTACAAGAAAGATGTTCACACTTGATGTGAGGAAAGATTGGAGAGCAGAGCTTGTTTAGCCTGGTTGCCCACCTTTCACTCTGTCTTCTGGCTCCACGCGTTTCTGAAATCTTAATGTTATACTAATTAACAAACTTTCAATTTGGGTCAGCTCTTTATTTCCTTACTATATTTTTATTTCCATTTTCAATATGTTGCAACAGAACCTTTGCCTACAGAACAAGCTTTCTGTATATTTTCAGTATTTTTCACACCCATAGAAGATCTCATGTACTCCAAAATCTATCTTGTTTTCCAGCCATATTTTTTGTATTAACAAAAATATTACCTCTTCCTGAAAACTGTGTCTTGCTTAAATTCAAATCCTTTCTTTCACTTTCACCATTTAAAAATGTTGTTCTATCCTTTGCAGTTGATGGAAAGATGACCCCCCCTTTAACTGGAGATTTTAGACCTTCCCAGTTTCTTGAATCCACCATGCAGATTCGGTCTGACATAAACCCAAGGTATGGCAGGTTTCTAAAGCTTGACATATGATGGAGGTTTTTTATGAAAAGACAGAACCACGTGTTAAAAAAGAGCACCTTTCTTACATCTGACCGCTTCACTCTGTTTCAGCTTATACGTACATACAGTTGCAACAATGGGTGTCAACACAGAATACTTTCAACATGCCGTTGAAATTCAAGGCAAGGTCCTGACAAGAATGCCAATGAAGTTTGATGCCAAGATAGACATGAAACTTAAAAATATTAAGATTGAAACAAATCCATGCCATGAGGAAACTGAGATAGTGGTTGGAAGGTATGGTAGCATTACTTCAGAATACTTTCTGTTGCTGAAACCTTACAAAGTTGACTATTCACTGACTTCTTATGGAGGTTTCTAGATAGGCAGGGTGACTTTGCAGTGTGTAGCATAACCTTTGGGATAAAAAGCAAGTAAGAGAAATAGGGGAGTTAAAAGTCAAAAGATACCTAAATTATTTAGGAGTTTAATTTTTATTTTAATTTGTTTATTATTTTATTATTATTTTGTGTTTTTAATTTTTATTTGTTTATTATTTTATTGTCTGTTGGGGGTTTAATTTTTATTTTTAAATGAATGCCTTTCATGTTTTGGACATTTGTTTAAATTTATCCAGATTTCGAAAACTTCCTGTGATATAAGGAACTGATGTTTGTCATGAACTTTTATTTGTCTTTAATAATATTTATACTTATAGTTGCATATACAATCCCTATGGTCAAACAACATACCTCTGTGCTGTCACATGATACTGACAGGGACATATTTAATTTAATCCAAAGACAAAAGGGGTTGGAATAATTTACCATTTTTTSTGCATATCTCAACAGACATAAGGCTTTTGCTGTGTCAAGAAATATAGGAGAACTAGGTGTTGAAAAGAGGACCTCAATTCTCCCAGAAGATGCTTCATCAGATATTGTGGAAGAACCTTTCAAACCATCAGAGAGAGCTTCCAGTGAAGGTTTCACAATGGTAACCTATTCCTTTTTGCTTATATAGTGATATTTACCCTCGCTGTGATGCACGTCTGCAGTTTTACTCTTGCCTATGATATGCTCCCAGTGGTATTCACATACTCATCTCCAATGCAGCAAGGAGCTGACAGCATGCCAAGGAAACATGCCTATAGCTCTCAAGAGGATCTTCGCCACGGCACAGGAAGAAAAACTCATAAACGAGACATTTGCGTCAAACTGCATCGTCTTGGTTGTCAGCTCTGCTTTTCCAGAAGGTCACGAGATGCCAGGTTCCTAAAAAATACGTATTTGCACAGATTAATTGGAGAACATGAAGCTAAAATAGTCTTGATGCCAGGTACAATATTGAGCACAAGCCTTGTCGTCTTAGGTTTGTCGGTGCTATTTGAAGCAGTATAACCTTCTCATGTGTGCAATTGGTGTGTAGTTCAAACAGATGCTGATATTGACAAAATTCAGCTGGAGATTCAGGCAGGATCCAGAGCAGCTTCCAAAATAATTCATGTGGTAAACTCGGAGTCTGAGGAAGAGGATGAGTCATCTCCGTATGAGGACATTCAAGCTAAACTGAAGAAGATTCTAGGCATTGAAAACGTGTTCAAGGTAAGAGACTTGGAGCATGGGAGGGGGGAATATTTTCCCATGAATTAAGCCAAGGGTTTGAAGTTCAGTGTGGAAAGCTGGCATGGGAAAGCAAGGATGGGGCTAGTTTGAAAGGTGCCAGTGCCAGGCCTGTCAGCCAGTGCCACATCTGGAGGGACTGATCCTACGGGGTGCATCCAGCTGGGGCCGGTCCTCCGTGCTGGGCTAGATTTCAGCGCAGTGGATTTTTCAGGCGGAGTGGATCCAAGGGAGTTCTGCAGCTTCTACAGTGAGTGAGGCAGGGAAGAAGTTGTTCCTTGAAAGGCTGATGTGAGCAGCTTGTCTGACATCCAGAGGAGTTTTACTTTGTAAATACAGAACCAGATGTATCCCTTCTCTTGCACTTCTTTTTGAACTGTTTTTGCAGGTTGCAAATAAAACACGACACCAGAAGAAGCAACCTTCTAAGAAAGGAAACACTATGCTAACAGAGCTTGGGACAGACCCCAGTGCAAGAAATCCCTCCAGCTCATCTTCTGCCTCCTCACCTGTCTCCTCTTCTTCCTCATCTTCTGCTGCTTCTCCTGCTCGTAAAAAGGCCATGGATGAAGATGAGAATGATCAAGTAAAGCAAGCGAGAAACAAAGATGCAAGCAGCAGCAGTAGCAGCAGCAAGAGCAGCAGTAGCAGCAGCAAGAGCAGCAGTAGCAGCAGCAAGAGCAGCAGTAGCAGCAGCAGTAGCAGCAGCAGTAGCAGCAGCAGTAGCAGCAGCAAGAGCAGCCATAGCAGCAGTAGTAGGAGGAGCAGTAGTAGCAGCAGCAGGAAGTCATTGAGTCACCATAGCCATGGACATCATTCAGGACATCTGGAAGGTGGCGGCAGCAGCAGCAGCAGCAGCAGCAGCACATATTCCAAAGTATGGGTAACTTTGTCAGTAAATTGACTGATGCTACTAATGTTCGTGAATTGCATTCCTGATGGCAGCTGGCTTTGCATCATAAATCAGGAAATTATGAGTTGACACAGTAAATTTTAGCAACATAAAATTGCAAAATTTATTCTGCAAACACACCTGCAATCATTGGCTCAGATGTCTACTTCAAGCGTCTTGAAAGTTTCCACAAGTTTGTTGAAACTTTTGTTATAGGCAGGGAACAATTTTTTGCCAATTTACTACTTTCCGCCAATATACATTGCATGTTTCTGTCTTAATTTTTTGGTAGGAACGTTAATGCTTTATATAAACTACTTCAAGTCTTGCATTATGTGCTTGTAACTAAGCATACAGAACTATGTATGAATGATAATCAGTAAAATCCTTACTTAATTCCCAGTGCTCAGATTTCAATGTAATTGCAGCATTTCTTTTCTTCTGAGGCTTTTCATCTTCTTGTTTTTATCATTTTCAAAGGGAGATCATGAGATTTACCAGTATCGCTTTAGATCAGCGCATAGACAAGAGGTGAGTTTTTCTTTCCTCAGTAAATTAAGTATGGAATCTGTCACGAGTCAAATGGAAACCTTAAAGGGAACTTGTTGTCTTTGTTGAGGAAAATTACAGTACTGATAACATTTAGAACACCAAATCAACTGTGGTGGTTCTTCTGAGATGCATAAACACAGAGAGCTATGTTCTCCTTTGTGTTAGCGCATGATGCCATTTGTAGCTCTGCAAAGTAGATGCAAATCTCCACCAAAGCAGTACAAGGGACTGGGGACACACACTCTACCATCAAGAGCCTGGGTCATTTGACTGGCTTTGATCACTTGGTTTCTTGGGTTGGAATCACTGTTGATACACACCGGGATAGCTATGTTGACAAATGTGGGAGGATACCTTATTTTATGGTAGTTCAGCAGAAGATTCTTCTAGGGCGTGATCCAGCCAGGAGCAGTGTACTTGTTATTAGTGTTCCTCAAAAAGTAAAACATTCAGCTGTGTGTGTCCATTCAGTTTATCCTTTCCATTCAGTTGGTCCATTCATTGTGTCCTCCAGTTGATCAGGCCCTTCCAGAAGTAAAATGAATCAGTTCTGGTCTTTCATATTGAATTGAGAGGCTGGTTCAATTTGACTTGCTCTGGTCCATCGTTTTTTTCACACAGGGAATTCTCATCTAGACATGTTCCTTATTTGTCTCTTTTGAGGGGTCAGATATATTTGGTTAAACAAGATTTTTTCAGAGCTAGATCACATGTACTAAGCAGGACAAAGTGTATTATATTGCAAGTCATTGAGCTGCTCAGTGTTGGAATGCAAGTTTGCTAACACCAGGTGCCATGACAGAGAGTATTCTACAGCACTGCCTAGTGCAATTTCTTCAAGCATGCTTTTAAGTTACCCTCTTGAGCATGATGTGTTTTCTTCTTGCAGTTCCCAAAAAGGAAACTCCCAGCTGACCAACTTAGCAGCACATACTCCTCTACCAGATCCAGTCATGCCTCATCTCGAGCTGCTTCCCGGGTTAGTTGCATTATTTTTAGAGGTTTTTGACAGCTTGGAAGAATGGCAGAGTGGCCGTGCACTTGCAGTAATTGTACAGCTAGGATAATGGGAAGAGAGAAATGCCTACCTCTCAAGTCTCAGGTATCAATCAAGAGTGAGACACACACCATAGTTCCCACACGCACTTTCCTCTGCAGTGAGGAAGGATCTGGATGATCCTTCTTACTTGCACCACGACCCTTCCCTCATGGCAATCCCACCCAACAGATGCCTGCAGAGACTGATCTTGTGACCTCTGCAAGCAGGAGGGAAGTTGAGGTGCTGCAGTGCCAGTGCAAGGACATTGTTGGTGGAGGCTGAGGCTAAGAGGAGCCTCAGCAGAAGGCATGCTCCAGAGGTGACATGTAGCACCTTGGCTCCTCACCAGCACCCAGTCTGATGCATGCAGGCTTGCTCTCTGGGGCAAGTGATGAAGTGAAGTCTAACAATGGAATGAAGGAATTGCAGGCCATAGCACGCTTAAGGCCCTGCTGTCAAGGGGACAGCTTCTTGATGTGGAAGACAATGTTCTGGATTACATTTTGTGCTAAGGTGCTGTGCGAACACAAAACCTGCCTGCCCCACAGAGCTCACAGCTGAAGTGTGAGGTGAAAGCCAACAGACCAACCAGACAGATAAACAGGAGGACACTAGCTGGGGGATGTTCTTGTTGTGAAAATGAGTGATGAGTACAACTGACAGCTGATGTTGTTAGTCAAATTGAACCACTTTCATTCACAGGCAAATATATGGGTATTAACAATGAAGCCCTAATCATGTAGTCATTACTGGAAAAGACGAGGGGTAATGGGTACAAGTTACTCCTGGGGAGATTCCAGCTGGACACAAGAGGAAAATTTTTCACAATGAGAACAATCAGCCATTGGAGTAATCTCCCCAGGGAAGTGGTGGATTCCCCAGCATCGGACATTTTTAAGATTTGGCTAGACAGGGTGCTGGGCCATCTTGTCTCGACCGTGCTTTTGCCAAGAAAGGTTGGACCAGATGATCCTTGAGGTCCCTTCCAACCTGGTATTCTATGATGCTGTATCCTAATGATATGAATATTTCCACGGTATCAGCTGTAGCTCAGGAAATGGCACAAATTTTGGCTCATATAAAATACAGTGATAAAATCCATCTGTGCATGGAGAGGCACATGCACATTAAAGACATATGCATGAGAGTTTATAGGCGTGTATACATGTGTGGTACATATGCTGGTATATATTTGCAGTTCAGTTGCTTATTTTCCATTTATCCATCTAGATCTTGCATCTAAAATGTTCAATGGTAACTCTTTTACAATGATATTCTTTTCATACTTTCTCCCCCTTCTTAGCCTAAGTTTTTGGGAGATGTTAAAACACCAGTATTAGCTGTTTTTCTTCATGGCATTCATAATGGTAAGAAGATAGGAGGCCTCCAGCTCGTCGTATATGCTGATATTGACTCCATCAAGCCCCGGATGCAGGTATTTGTGTCAAACCTCACAGATTCAACCAAGTGGAAGCTCTGTGCTGATGCTTCAGTCCTCAATGCTCACAAGGCAGCGGTAAGGCTCAAAAATAGTTATAGAAAGCTGTATGCATCACAGGAAAACCATGTTCCATGCATTTAAAAATGGGGCCATTTCTCTCTCCATTATAGGCTTACCTGAAATGGGGCAGGAATTGCCAGGACTACAAGATTTCAACTGAGCTGGTAACTGGGCGGTTTGCTGCCCACCCTGCTGTACAAGTGAAACTGGAGTGGCCTAAAGTTCCTTCAAGTGTCAGATCCATAGCAGAATGGTGAGGTTTTAGTCTTTAGTGACACTCGCTCATGATATCAGTCAACTGGGAAAAATCAGCATCCACCCATGAGGTTCTAGTGGTTAAAGTACCAGCTATTATTTCATTCTCTGATCTGTCCGAGTACTGCCTTCGGACATAAAAGCTGAGTGGGAGATCATAGCCATCCTATTGTAATGTACAGCAATTCTTTATACTGGACATAATTACTGAAAACTGAGGAACAGATCCTTCCTTTCACTGAACACTTGATCAGTAAAGCAGAGAGTGATCATGGGGACCTAGCCAGTGACCCTGAAGACTCTGTATGCAACTTACACACATATGTGAGAAGGCCTGGTTGGGATGTGTGCTGCTTTTTGCTTCTCTGTTTCACCAGATCTTTCTGATTTGAATTGTTGAAGGTTTTACAAGTTTGTCCCTGGTGCTGCGTTTATGCTGGGGTTCTCTGAAAAAATAGACAAGAATCCTTCTCGACAAGCCAGGGTGATCGTGGCTCTAACTTCTCCAAGGACATGTGATGTTGTTATCAAGCTTCCTGATGTAATTATGAAATATTATTATCACTCTCCCATTTTTTCATAGTTAGAAAAGCGAGACTGTTGCATTTTAATTACAGTGGGTCAATTCTGAGAAAGAAAAATTAAGTAAGCATCAGTTTGTGTGCAAATGATGAAAACAATGTTTATTTTCAACCTTTTTTATATTACATCCAGGAATATTAATAAAGYGATTTTGTTCATGGAAAAAGAGAGTGCCGTGGGTACTCATAATGACATGCGTTTCCATCTGTACTAGCTCCGTAAGTGTTCACCTAACCACCTTTGAAGGGGAGTAATTCATTCTCTCCCAAATAATATCTGAATGATGACCCACACCATGAAAGAAAACTGTAAGCAGAAGCAAAAAGCTCATAGACAGTGAGTCAGATGAATTATGTTCACATAAATTCTTTGTCAACCAAAGTAGAAGAATTTGAAATTAATTTCCAAATAGGAGAAAAAGCTGATCTCGGCTGTTTGCTATGAATAGCTGGCACAAGTGTGTTTTGAATGTGCTTTTGAATTCCTTTTCAGATGATCCTCTATGAAAAAGCCATGAGGCTTCCCTTGTCACTCCCTGTAGGTCCGAGGATACCAGCTTCAGAGCTGCAGCCTCCCATCTGGAACATCTTTGCTGAAGCCCCCTCTGCAGTGCTCGAGAATTTGAAAGGTCAGGGTCTAATCTGGTTCAGAAGCATGACATCCTCAGTCTCCCGAATTACTTGAGCACCTTCTGAATTTTTCTGGGATTATTTGTCTCCAGTTAACGAGGAAATGTGCTGTAATAATGCGAGGATGGTTCAACTGGGAGAGAATATTGTGCATATAGTACAGAAATCATCAGCATTTCAGGGTTCAAGATACCAATTATCTGAATTGGTAACATTTAAACTTTCTGGCAATTATTTTTTGTTAGATAGAGGAGTGTATTTTCCATGGTTTTTTTAGAATTTACGAGTGCTTAGTAGCCAAAAGCCCCTGTAATCCATACAAAAAAATCACATAGTGGAAAAAAAAATAAGCTAAAATAATATAGCACTAAAAATAAAATCTGCCATTTAATGACTTTATTTTATGGAAAAGCAAATACTCACTGGCATTTTATTTAACCAGCTCGCTGCTCAGTTTCCCACAACAAGATCACAACCTTTAACGAGGTTCAGTTTAACTATACAATGCCGGCAAACTGCTACCACATCTTGGCTCAGGATTGCAGCTCTGACCTTAAGTTCCTGGTGATGATGAGGAATGCTGAAGAAGCTATGAACCTGAGAGCAATCAACATCAAGCTTGGCAGTCAGTAAGTAACTCCTGCCAGATGCTGGGAGTGTGAGGGACTACATCATCCACATTTAACATGAGAGAAGCTTAGATCTGAGCTTTACTGCAATGGTTAGCAGCCCGTGGGATTTCAGCATTTCCCTTATTTACTTTCCATGCGTATTGAATGTGATGCAGATGATGTTATCCTGTGTCTTAGGTGACAAGAATACCCCGATGTAATTTAAGTAGTTGAAATGAGCKTATGCTGTGACCAGTGATATTTAGTGAGCAGGAAAATGCCTTTGTCACTGTATGTGTATGAATGTGATACAAACAGGTATGAACGCTCTTCTCCTTAACAGTGAAATTGATATGCATCCTGCGAACGGACAGGTGAGACTGCTGGTAGACGGGGTTGAAAGCCCCACAAGGAATGTTTCATACATATCTGCTGGTAAGTGATGCAGCATCTGTTGTTTCATTTTCACATATGTTTTAGGAGAAAGAAAGAAAGAAAGACAAAAAAAAAAATCTATCAAAGAGATTCCACCAGTTTGTATTCAATAGGTATTTCTACCTTTGGCTGTAAGGTTAACATTTAAGAACGTGTATTGTACTCCCTTGCATAGGAACATTTAGAAAGACTGATGAAGAGTGTGAAGCTCTTGAAGTGGCCAAACTAAGCAAGATGTAACTAACATGAAGATCCCTCCTTTTCATACATTACTGCAGCTCCCGCTGGAGTTCCAAATTTGAGAAGTGTTTCGGTTATACTATAAAATCTTGCTTGATTAAAACATTTTGAAGTAGAGCTTTTCTAAAATTCACCACACTTGTATATCAATGTTTTTCCTAATTTGATTTGTGGGCATAAATTTGACTAGCATTCTGAAATCTGCTAGGAATAAATATGGAGAACTGGTAAATAGCCTGCTTGCTTCTCTCAAAGCAGGAATAGTTTTTTTCTGTGAAAGGACACAGGAGGACCTTGTTTCATTCTGTGCTATGCAGTCGGCGACTATATACAATGTGGGTGTTTCCTGACTGTAGAGCTGTAGTATACAAATCAGGCTAAGTCTTGCTGAAATTGGGTTAGCATCTGCCAGTGCTGAGCTCTGTCCTATTTGTTACATACTTGGGAAGTGATAATTGGCTAGAAACGGCTCCAGTGACAGTCACGGTATTCTTTGTATTTCCTTGCTCCATTATAGTGTGGTCAGGGCCTTGTATAGCTGCACAACTATACAGATATTATAGACAGCTCTGTAATCATTTCCAGAAATAAATATGAATATGTTAATAACCCCAAGAAAAATAACCCAGAGAAAAATGAATAAATCTGTGGTCATTAAAATTGTTTTCCAACTTTTTACAAACACCTATTTTCTATACATATACCTTTCTACATTGTTTTGCTTGTTTTGCTGTACGTTTAGTTTCTTGAATAGAACAATTGAGGAATTTCAAGGAAAAGAACATTTTAGAAACATGACAGTTGCTTTTTTCTTTCTTAAAGAAGCTAGGTTGTGTCTGTTTTGGTTTTGGTTTTGCTTTTGCTTTGTTTTATTTTGTTTTCTTCTAGGTGCTTCTCTGTGGATCCACAGTGAAAAGCAAGGGCTTGTACTTGTTGCCCCAGCCTATGGCATTGATAAATTGTACTTTGATGGATACACATTCAGGGTATTGTTCTTCCTCTTCATAAGCTTGGGTGTTGAGAAATTTCCATAGGATTCCCTTAAATCTGTATGTATAAGTGCAAGAGTATACAGTGTCGAAGCCAAATGTGTGCAGGGTCCAAAAAACCCAAAAGGGAAGATGACACTACAGGGCTGCACAGTCCTGCTCTTTATTTCTGAACAGGAGAAGTGAGAATCTTTCACCGACAAAAATACCTTATTCTTGCAGTACAGCTGTGTGTTGGGAAATGGGCCCGTGAGCGTACACACACTGAGCCAGCRGTGCATTTGCAAGACAAATGAGTTTTCAGCTCCTGTCCACTGTTCTTACAGCTGTATAATTCTTCAAATCAGCAAAAATGCAGCCATTCTTTTGAGATGAATGAATGCTTTAAAGGCTGCACTAAAAATAATGTGAAACAGGAATGTAAGAAATTGGTAAACCATGCTGTATCTATCACCTATACTATGAAAACATCCATCAGACAAAAGCTTCAGCATATTAATAGTCTAGACTATTAATAACTTAACATAGTAGACTGGCACAGTAGGTTTTAAAGGCTGTAACAGTTAAAGATGCTGCAGCACCATGGGAGTTTGGCATCTGACTGTCAGACCCTTTTGAATTCTTAGCAAAGAGATTTTAAATGTTCGTGTATTAACTTATACTGAAAGGGACCTACACAGCAAAAATCTGCTCYGTAGGTATTATTCTTTTTAACTTGAAATGGCTTTGATTTTTTTTCTCGAAGATGCAAGTTGCTTTATGGATGGCAGGGAAAATGTGTGGAATATGTGGAAAATATGATGCAGAATGTGAACAGGAATATCGGATGCCCAATGGATATCTAGCTAAAGATGCAGTGAGCTTTGGGCATTCTTGGATTTTGGAAGAAAAGCCTTGTACAGGAGGTATGCAAGCTCTGATAAATTTAATATAATATTACTGCAGTTGTATAGAAAATGTAGAATTTATTTAGAAAATTTTAAATCCGTAAACATTTTGAAAAAAGCATTTTAAAAGGGTTCATTATTAAGTTGTATAAAAAGTATTTGTCAGTTTAGAAAGGAATAAGAAATTACAAGTTAAACAAGCCAAAAAACACAGTCAGTTGAAATTAAATAACCAAGCTGAAACAAAATCTTTGTTTCAGTTTTGAAGTGTTTTAGAAGAAGATCAGAAAAAAATGTAAGAGGATAAATTCACATGGAATGTTTTGATTTAAGCACAACAGCATTTTCCAGCCAGTATTTGATCCATCAAAAAATCAGATGGGGATTAGTAATTATTTTACCTTGGCTGACCACCTGATTTTTGAACCAGTGCAACCTGTCAAGCAAAGCATTCAAGCTCATGAGCAGATCCAGGGACTTAATTACATGGTTGAAATAAAAAAAGCTGTATTTTAAGTGTTTCAGTAGATTAGGATCTCATGGTGTGCTCGGTGCTCTCAGCTGAGGTTATGATGCAACAGCATACCACAGTGCTGCAAGGAGAAGAGGCACGCTGCCTTTGTAAAGAAGACTTGTCCTGGTGGGAAGGACTTCCTCTCCTCTGTCCCTGGAGATGGCTTCTACATGTTTAGCTGTATATCAACTGTTATTCTGCTATGTCTTTGTAATGAATACTGGGCATCAAACTTGCTTTAGATGGTTATGGAGTCCACATGCATGTACACAATAATATTCACACGGTTGGTAGTGGCCACATGTTGTGTTTCCATTTCACATATGGTGGAAACAGCTGGAATTTTAGAGAATAAAGCTTATAGTCAGGAATGAATTGTGGTCCATTTACCTTCTCACACACTTGTAGATGCTTGTACTGGGAATCCAAAACAAGATCAATATTACTGGCTGGCAGCAATGACTTTTGGTCTCTCTCTGCAGCAATTTTGAGTCTGAATGACAGTGGTAATAGTGTAATTCTTTAGTGACTATTTTTATTTGTTCAGAAATCCCGCCTTTCTTTCCACTGCTGAATATTCAACGCTTTCGAATGTGGGTTTGCAGCTATTCTGTGACACAGTTTACTTTGCAAAATGTTTATTAGAAAGTATATCAGACTATGTTTCTACATGCTAATCTAGAAACAAACCAGTTGCTTTTGAAATTAACTTTCCGTAGCTCCATACCCAATTAGCTGATTTGAAAAGTTTCTCAGTCAGGGATGCTGCTTTACTTATGATCAAAATACAGTTTTCATAGAGGACATTTGTTTGCAAATTGGCAACATTGGCAGATGGGTCAGTCTGGGGAGATCTGAAGATTTTGTACATAAGCACATAAACTATCACCAATGATTGTGTTACAGCCTGCAAACTGCGACGCTCATTTGTGAAGCTTGAGAAGACAGTTCAGCTTGCGGGTGTAGAGTCCAAGTGCTATTCTACAGAGCCCGTGCTGCGCTGTATGAAAGGATGCTCCGCCACCAAGACTACTCCAGTCACTGTTGGTTTCCACTGTCTCCCAGCTGGTAAGTCAACAAAAAGYCTACTGAATAGGAGCTGCACAGAAGTCTAAATAGATTGTGTCTTGGCTCAGTTATTCCACTTGAAATGTATGAATAATCTAAGATATCCACAGGTAGGGATGGACTTACTGCAGTGCTGACTGAAGACCTTTCCCTGTTTTCATTAATATGTAAAACTTTCTTCAGTGAGAGAGATGTTTTTCTGTTGTAATTTTACTATGTTTTTCATKATACTGGCATTTAAAATCTAAACTGAACTCCTCTTCATGGTGCTATGAACTAACAGGGTAAGGGCAGGATAACAGCACAGACAACATTGTGATTCAGCTGAAAACCTGTGTATTGCAGCCTGTGAGGATTCAGCCACATCTGATCATGTGCAGCACCCT
This sequence comes from Phoebastria nigripes, assembly GCA_035582835.1. NCBI lineage: Eukaryota > Metazoa > Chordata > Aves > Procellariiformes > Diomedeidae > Phoebastria > Phoebastria nigripes. Next base: position 318,441 of record JAYKAV010002818.1, on the reverse strand, counting down.
GAAACGGGGATCCTCGCCTTGTATATTTTTATATATCGCTGCCTTTGGGCGTGATCCTATTTCACTGAGCTGATTTAGGCAATAGAAGGGCAGGTGTGGACGGGATTCCTGCACACAGGTGCAGTGATATAGCAGGATGTCTTTTTTATAGGTATATTGTAGATTATAAGAGATTAGATAAGAAAGATATAGATTATATAGATTGATAGGTTCATGTCTGTTTTCCAAGTTTCTTTTTCCTTTAAGACCACAATAACCTTTCCTAAATGTATTACTAATAAAATTCTACATGGAAGTAGTAGTTTTCAATGTAGAACTGGCTTATTAATTAAGTGGGTTTCCTGGAACATCTCTGCGTGACTTAGACAAACATAAATATGTAAGCCAGTGAGGAGAAGCCAAGCCTGCTGTAATTAATGACTAGTGCATGGTAAATGGTGTACCCTGCAAAACTACTTCTGAAGTATACTGTTTACTTTACATTTCTTGTTCCCCATCAGATTCGGCTACCAGCCTGATGGACAAACAGATGAAGTTCGACCAGAAGTCAGAGGATATGCAGGACACTGTTGATGCACACATAGCATGTTCTTGTGAGAATGAAGACTGCAGTGCATGAAGCTGTACATTGCAGCACAGGGAAAAACAGAAACACTTTAATGTTTTTATTGTGTGGTGTAAGAAAACTCATCTTAAGGAATAACAGAGATACTAAATTAAGTGTTTAAGGACATGTGGGATCTTCCCAAGTAATTTAAAGTATTAAACTTTATTATTGTAGAAACTCTTATGATTGCCCATAAATATCTGATTTCATAATAAATCCATGCATGGAAAAATTGATGGAGCCTTCCTTATTTCACTGGTTATGGAAAGAGGAGGCCTGTGTTGCTTCTCCTCAGCCCCCATTTCATAGACTTCTTGAGTTGGTGACAGTCTTCTGCGCACTGGGCATGTGTCTGTGTCAGGCCCCGTCGGGGATATGGGTTGGGTAGCTGTGGTACCAGGCTCCTGCTTGCTTCCCCCAGGGCTTTCTTCCCTTGTGCTGGGATCCTGTGCACTCGGAGCAGGAACTGATCACCTCTGTGTGATGCAGCACCCTCTGCAGCAGCAATGCAGCCATGGTGCTCTGCAATAATGATGCGCCAGTGCTGCTGTAGGGAACACCAAGATCAGGGAATAAGCCTGAACCTCATGCCACTGGACAAGGCTGCTCTGAGGGAGTCTTAGGGAACATGTTATGATGTTCCTGATGCACCACATGGACAAGCTAGTGCGAATCAGGGGTCTTTGAAAAGGACGTGGTGGAGTTACCCAGATACACCACCTGCCAAAGGGTCCGAAGCAGAGCCAGACCTTTGCACTTTGGGTGAGATGCCCCAGCCTCCGCGCCCAGCATGAGCCCTCGCTGCGGCCACCATCAGCAGGTGGGCTCTGCCTCCAGCCCACCCRCTGCAGGTCTGCGTGGGCACGGCGAGGGACGTGCTCATCTGCCGTGAGCGCTGGAGCCCAAAGGATTCCAGCAGATCTGGAAGATGTTTTCTGCTTGTCCCTAAGGCTGTGCTTGCAGGCTGAGTATGCATGCTGGGTGAATTTGTTTTTCAGAGAACTGCCTTAGGAGGTTGTGCAGACATGACCATAGATGTCAATGAGATTGTTGGCAGCTTACGTCAGCAGCAGTTTTGCACAAATTTCAATAGAAATAGTATTGTAGCCACTTAGTTTACCTGCCTTAATTCATCAGTGTTCTCCCAATTAATACACACACATCCAGCCATTTTTATTACTGACTGACCACACATCTATTTTTATATTTAGGTTTGTTAATGCAAAGCAGAATGTGATCCTACTGAGTTGTTAAAAATGTAGATTGACAGTAAATTAATTAAAAAAGAACAAGTGATTTGGTTCTTAAAATCAGTAGAAACCAATGCAGAAAAATGGCACTTACCTATGACCATGCTGGGTGGAGAGGTAATCACTGGCTAGTTTTTGAAAACGCTTGAGAACATTCTGTAAAAATTGTGTTGTTTTGCATTCCCTAGCAGCTTTGGTACCTTCAATGGATGCACGTATGTGAGTTTTATAGTTTGGATGTGAGTTTTATAGTTTGGAAAGGTAATGTCCAAAAGGAATATGTTTGAAAGACAGACAGAAATGTTATATACAGTTTAAATACTGTCATGGTACCTTGTGCTGCAAAGTGATGGGGAGCTGACAGCAGGCGGTGTTTGGGCACTACCTGGCAGCAGCCACGAAGCAGTGAGGTGGTGGGGTTTCTGCTTGCCTGGAAGTCACATGGAGCAGTGATGGGAAGCACAGACTTACTGGGTAACCCCTGAGGCTGGGCCTTTGCATGACCCCCGGAGCTGGGCTCCACGGCGAGGCTCTGGCATGAGCCCCCAGCTCCAGTGGGGCCAGCCCATGGGGATCCTCTCTTCCCAGCCTGCTGAGGCTGGAGCACAGCTTTGGGGGGACTCTTGTCTTCCAGCTCCTGCGCTCAGCTGCGAGGGGTGTGATGAGCTCAGCAGTAATGCCCTGGCAGGAGACCCACAGGTGAGCATCACCCACCACCATGGCAGCCAGAGCACCCATGGGACTGCGGGGGGGGATGCGGGCTGTGGGTGTCCACCTCATGAAGGGCTGCGGGGAGGCCTCAGCCAGCCTCTGCCCCTCTCCTCCACTGCCATTGCGGAGAGAGCTGAGCACAGCTTGAGAAATGCTGTCCAGGGCAGGTCCTGGGCGCAGCACAGTTTTCGTCACCCTCACAATTTTCTTAGGACTTTTTTTTTTTCCTTTCTCTTTTTAATTCAGGTTATATCCTTTGGAGAAATACGAAGTGAGAAAGGGCTGTGAGTGTATGGGRGGACAGGCTGGGAGTTGAAATTGTTCTTGATGTACTGGAGAAATGACCTAGAAAATAAGAGGGTTCAGTTCTGTAAAGAAACCCCCAAAGGTGAACCCCTCACCAACAGGTTTTGCCTACACCCGGAGCAGAAGCATAGATGATCCCTCCCCGTGGCAGCAGCATGGCTGGGGTGACCGGGGATGCAGCGTTTGCTGCCCAAAGCGGTGGGGATGGGGGCGAGACTCTGCATGCCCCGGGCTGGGGTGATGGGGGCTTCGGGGAGACCCTGCCCCTGCAGCCGGGCACAGCCCCCAGGGACAACCCTTATTTTGAGGAGCGTTACGGTTTGTGGTGTCACTGTTACAGGGTGGTGGTTTAGTGATATAGTGTTATGATTTTGAGACACTGAATACAAGCGTTGTTGCATTTAATCTGCCATCACAGCAGCGCTCTTCTGCTTGCAGTGCCACTGACCTTGAGTCCTCGCTGCCCACAAGGTGTTGGTTTTTTAAAAAAAAACTGTGCAGCTGCATATATTTATGCCATAATATATTAGCTTTTGAGCCTCAACTACCAGTCGCCAGTAGCTGTACGCTCAAATCCTTTAGATACATTTACCATTTACCAAATCTCCAAAGACATGACACAACTCACTAGTGACTGGCTTGGCTTTTCGATCATGTGCCATCAGTTTTACAAGGGAAGTGGTTAAAACAAACAGGACCAGAATATAGTGCCCGTTAAAACACGGTGAAGTATTTGCCATGCTTCAATTTTTTTTTTTTTTTTTTACCCTACAGATGCAATCTTTGATCTAGAAATAAAATCCACAGTTTGTCAGACATTATAAATTATATCCCAACTGCCAATTATAAAAAAAACATCAGCTAAAGAGCATTATGAAATCTAAGCTCTCTTATATAGGAGCCACTGATCTGTTGATGAGAAACTGAATCCAGTCCCTTCCCACAGTGAGCTGGGCARCAGCTTCGGTTCCCCACCCACGGAGGAGAAGGTTGGTGGGCAAAGGGTGGCTGCACGGCCCCAAGGTGAACCCCTCAGGCCCAGGGCTGCCATAACCCTCCCCGTGCAGGCCTCTGACGGGAGCGGTGCGGGTGGCTCCCGTCAGCCCTGGCCGAGCCCAGCTCCACGCCCCGGCTGCGGGGGACCAGGGGACCTGGCCAAACCCTGGAGCCAAGAGCAGCCTGAGGGACCTGTGGGGCTGCCGCCAAAGGGACAGGGAAAACGCTTACYGATGGGAGAAGGGGGCTCCACTGTGGGGTGACGATGCCGTCCCTTGTTGCATGATGTGAAATGAGTTTGGGTGAACTGGACTTTGTACGCCTTTGTAAACTAAGAGGTTTGTGTCCATAACACCCATCAGCCTCACCCGTTCCACCTCGCAGGGGCAACCCTCACCAACATCCCTCTATGGCTAATCACGCCGGCGAAAGGGGCTGATGCATTAGCCCTGTAAGAGAAGGCAGGCGAGGGAAGCATGAATGTCAGCGGCGTTTAGCCATGGTCTTTGTGACCATGTCGAGAGGTTTGTGTTACTGGGTGAATTCCCTGTCCCCAGAGAGCAGCACTGTGGGTGACAGCGTGTCCCACTTGCAGCAGGGCGGGTATCGGTGTGGAGTCACAGGAGGGCTGCACGGGGATTTTGCACAATCCTGCTGGAGCACTATCAGTTAGATAAGCTGTGTGCCTTATGGTCAGGTCAGGATAACCTGGGCAAGGTTAGCACAGACTGCAATAGCACCGGGTGGTTCCAATGAATAAGGATAATGAGTAGGTTTTCTCACACGATAAATATTTTGGCTTTAACTATATTTTAATACTTTTAAGCACCTGTTTCAAAAGGTACTTTCAGAGCATTCCGTTGGTGAAGTGAGAACAAAATTGCTTGTGATGRTTTTGGCTCAGCAATAACAGCAGGCACCTTGTCCCTGACTCCCTCTCCCTCAAAGGGTTTGAGTGATTGATAAAAAGTTGATAACTCAACAAAATTCACTGTGCCTGTTAATAATTCTTCTATAAAAGCCACACATTTTCCCCTGCAGTCTTCAGTTGCTTTTAGCATGAAGGGACTCATCCTGGCCCTGGTGCTCGCCCTCGTGGGTAAGTTGAAGCTTTACCAGTACTGCTGAGCCGTGATGGYCACTGCAGTCCTGAGCAAACTGCAACTCCTCAGGGCCTTTCAGGGATATTTACAGCTTAATTTGCTGAAGCCCTTTTATGATTATTAGATCTCCGTGCCTAAGCCTAGCAGCAGGGGAAAAGCAGAGCAAGCAGTGGCTAGTAAAGTGGGGCTGGCACAGGCTCGGTGTCCCGGGGATATGGGGTGCACCCTGGGAGCCCATTACTGGTTGTTTGCCAACCATTAGCACACTGAATAAATGAATAATAAATGTAAAGTGTCCACAGAGATGGGGGGTTTCTCACACATCCTTCTCTTTCCTCCCACACAGGGGGTCAGAAGCAGGACCTCGGTAAGTGCGGTCTCACCACCCACGAGCGGCTCCCACACTGCTCTCCCCTACGGCCATGCCTTGCCCGCTACTTGCACTGATTTTTCGGCAGTAGCAGCCTCACCCTTCTTTGCTGGATGGTTCTTGCGAGTAACATCATAACAGTCATAGTGAAGGAGGTGTTTCTGTTTGGTTTTTTTTTTAATAGAGCCTGTTTTTCATACCGGCAAGACCTACCTCTACAGCTATGAGAGCTTCATCCTACACGGGCTGCCCAGCAGAGGCCTGGCGGTGGCGGGGGTGAGGCTGACCTGCAAGCTGGAGATCAGCTGTGTGTCTCACAGTGACCACCTTCTCCAGGTAAATCACCACGGGCATGGGGGCCCACCCACCTGCCCTCATCACACGGCTACAGACATTTGGTTCATACTTCCAGGCTGGTAAAATGACAAAAAGATGCAAAGCTCACACGAAAGATTAGGGCCCTTCCTGGTGCTGAGATGACCCTGTAAGCCCCAGGTCGGACCAAGCAGCTTTTCTCAGGCAGTGGTGATTTCCCCAGCGCAGGCAGAGGTGTGGGCATGGGCTTTGCATGGGGGAGAGCCGTGCTGGGGGAGAGCCAAGGGCACCGCTGGGGTGTCTGCAGCTGTAGCCAAACTGCTTTGGGTTACAGGTAGTGACCTAGAGACAGCACCACAGGCTTTCTCGCAGCCCACACCTCTGCGGGAGGGAGCCAGAGCTGCTCCAGCTCTGCTGCCATCAGTACCTGAGCCCCCTTGACTAAAGCTGCCTTAGGTTCTTCTCCATGGAGAAATACGGCAGGCAGCTGCTTTAAAGAAATGGCCTTATGACAGTTTTACTAAGGCAACACTAAGCTGGAGTATGAAAATGAGGAGAATTCAAGCATGAAATATCCATATTTCTCAACCTGATCCATAGCCTGAGAAAAGCTCGGCACTGGAATTCAGATATCACATGAGAAATTCCCGTCTGTCTCCATTATCTTCCTTTTGATATTTTTCACATAGGCATTAATTCAAATGTGAAGAATTCTAATGCTTGTGCTTGGCATAATGATATCAGATCTGGAAGCGCTGTTACTCATTGAAAAGATTAAACTAAACAGCTTAARATACTGGCATGGAACGAAAGACCACAGAAAAGGGATCTAGAAGACACCACGTGGGCAGAAAGCTGTAAGAGCATTCGTCCTAGGAGTTTACTCAATCTGTAATCCTGTGCATATAGGAAACAGCATGACGGAATACCCATTATCAAACTTCACACACTGCAGCGATTGCAGGCTCTGTGTAACCTCGCTAGAATTGCTATAACTTTAGCAATTGCAGACAATAGTCTTGAGTAGGATTTAATTTGAGAAAATGTGACAAAGGGAAGCCACCCTTGCAGCATTGATTATAAATGCCTAAAATGAAATAGAGCACTAAACCCACACCATTTCCCTCTATGCAGGAACATGTAGTTTTATGTACAAGAGTGGGAGGTGTGCATGTGTGTGTATGCGACTAAATACGTATGTGCATGCAGGCACGCATTTCCCACTAGGTAGCAGTCAAGGACTTGTGTGCAAGCTTTACAGCTTGATAAGCTCAAAATGATGACAGCCGCTTCCAAAGAAAGAGACGTCAGCTCCCGCTGGGCCATCTCCTGTGCAAGGTCCCACAGTCATCTCTGCTTCCCCATCAGCCATGCTGAAGCTTTGGCGCTCTGGGACGTGCTGGACCTGGAGCAGCAGCCAAAATAGTCCCCATGTGTTTAGGCAGCCAGCTTGAGCAATCGATGGCTTGGCTGCCTTGCAGACTGAAGGGAGATCTCACCGGACATCTGGGGAAAACAGGCGAGTATCCTTTCCGTACAGGTTGCTGGCAGCCGGTGTTTTGCTCGTCCAGCAACCTTCACCAGACTTGCTGAAGTTTTGAATGCTGCTTGCATGATCTTATTTTTCTGGCAGAAATCCTTCATGGAAATTGTGTTTTCAAGGATGCTTCCTAGGCCCAGCACAAAAGTCTGAGGAGGGAAATATTTCCTGCGGTGTGGGACAAGTGGCTTGTGTCCAGCCATGGACTGGAAGTGCCCAGTTTCCCTGTTATTGCATGGTTTCAAACTGAATGAACAGGATGAATGTTTTCCTAATTTTGTTCACAGATTCAATCACCAAAGCTTGAGGAATACAATGGCTTCTGGCCCACGGACCCCTTCACTCCGTCTTCGAGGCTCACCGAGACCATCACTGCATGTTTCAGCCAAGCCTTTAAGTTTGAATACACTGAGGGAAGGGTTGGAAACATTTTCGCCCCTAAGGACTGTCCCATCCTATGCATTAACCTAGTGAGAGGGATTCTGAACATGATGCAGATAACCATCAAAAAGTCACAAAACGTGTATGAACTACAGGAGGTTTGTTTTTTCCATTCTGGTTTTACTTTTATTCTCATTTTACTGTTATATAGTAACTTGTCTGTACTTACACTTCCCAGGCAATTTTCTTTGACCTATTTATTGCTGTTTCAAGTGGAAGGTTCATTGTGTTTAATCAATACTCACAGGCTGGGATTGAAGGCATCTGCCAAACCAGATACGTTATCCAGGACAACAGCAAGAATAACCGTGCCACCATTTCCAAAAGCAAGGACCTGATGGACTGCCAGGAGAAAGCAGTGAAGAACATGGGAATGGCGTACATCCGCCCCTGCCCCACCTGCCCCCTGGTACGAGCAGCATGGAGCCCTGCTGCCACGCTCAGGCATAAGCCACTGCCAAACACTCATGCATCGCACTGATGCTAGTAGGGAGTTTGGCTCGTCTGTGCTCAATTAACTACTGCCTGTTCGTATTTGTGAGTAGGTCTCTTTGCGCTTCTAGAAAGTCAGAAACATTAAGGGCACGGTTATGTTCACTTACAAGATGAAGTATGATGACAGCGGGGCCTTGATGACGTCTGCTATGTCCGAGCAGCTGTACCAGATCTCGCCCTTCAATGAACGCAATGGGGCAGCAGTCATGGAGGCAAGGTAGGCGCCATGCATGTCCTTAGCGTAGCTGTGATTATCAGAGCCAGGAGGAGGTGCCTAAAACATATTTAGTGTTGATTGGTGAGTTAACAAGAAGCATCTGGCCTGTGGGCTGCGAAGGGCCAAGGCACCGTACGTCCCTCGGGATGCCCAGCCAGGTCCCATGTCCTGCCGTTTGGGGGTTTTGCTGGGCCACCTGAAACRTTTGTCCAACCTCTCAGAGACTTTGGCAAACTCTAATGAAAGCTCTCGCCAGTCCTATGACATTTCCAGGTAATCCTGAGCAATGCATAAACTGAGAAGTGCACGATCCGTTTGTGGTCAATGCAACGGTCCTGCTAGGCACCCCTCCATCTGCTCCAACCGCTGTATGTGTCCTCCACACACAAAATGCAGTTAAAGGCTACTGATGCATTTCTTTCTCTCCCTTGAAGACAAGAACTGTCTTTGGTCGACATTAAAAGGACTCCCATCAGTGCACCAAAAACTCAGCTGCAAAACCAGGGGAGTCTTCGTTATCATTTCTCAGGAGAACTACTCCAGATGCCAATTCCTCTAGTAAGGATTAAAAATCCAGATTTACAGGTATTAGAGGCTTACTTGTCATACTCTTCCATTATTTAGAAGGTTAACAGGTCATCTCACAATTATTTTAGACATGGATCCTTCTAACTGTCTGKTTTTTCCCATAGTTAACAGAAACACTGCGGCAATTAGTTCAGAACAACGAGGAAGGAGCCACTAAAGAAGCTTCAGCCGAGTTCTTACAAATGGTCCAGCTTTTTCGTACGGTGACCCTTGATCAAATTGAGTCTTTGTGGGTGCAGTTTGCCAGCGACCTTCCCTACAGGTAACTGTATTGCCTTCAGCCAGGATTTCTGATCAGAGACATACTGGGCAATGGGGATAATGAATCGTTCCCTCCCTGGCAGGCACTGGTTCCTGAGCGCTGTCTGTGCTGCTGGAGCTACTGACACATTCAGATTCCTGAAGCAAAAAATTCATGATGAGAAGCTGAACATCTGGGAAGCAGCTGCAACTCTCTCTCTCGCCTTCCATTTCGTTACACCCAACAAACAAACCCTAGAAATTGCTTCAGTGAGTACAGATCATTCTTCCTTCTATTTCCCTCTCACTCCTTTTTAAAGGTGAATTCACAGGATTATAATTGAAAGATGCAACATATTTCCTTCTAAATTTGTAAAATGCAAGGTATTAATAAAAATGGGGAATGCTTTAGAAAATGTTTCCAAACATTTTGTTGCCAAAATTTTTTAATGGCTTTGATACTTGATGTTAAAACTCACAAACCCTAAGAAAATTGCTATTGATTTCTTTTTGCCAAAATAAACATTTTTAAAAAAATAGGCAAACTCAGGAAAATAATATCATGTAACCAAAACCTAAAGTACATACAGTATAAATGGAGCAAGTCTATTTACTTTTACTGTAGCTGAATGACTAGCATTTGATTTAACTTCCAAAAATATTTAGGAAATATCCAAAGCAATTTTATCTACTTATTTCTCAAATGACATTTTCACTAAATACTAGCTCTAATTACTAGCAACATTAAAGACTGCTACTTGTTTCTTCTGCAGACTTTTCTGACCTGTCCCCAAATCCAGAAAGCACCAATGCATCGAATAATTGTTTACCTGGGATATGGTAGCATGGTAAATAAATACTGTGCTCAGACTTCACTTTGTCCAAATGAACTTCTTCAGGTAGGTGACTCTCATTTCTTATTCATAAGGGGTGAAGAAATTTTTAAAATGCCTCTAATTTAGCTCTCACAATGCTGGCAATTAGGTAACTCACTGTTTACATGCCTCACTCTTAGCTGTGATTGCCTGCAAAATTGCAAAGACAGAATTAAACACCGAGCTGATGCCTTTGAAAAATCTGGTCTTGACAGATCAGAATTTCAAATGTAAGTGGTAGAAGCCCATGGGGATAATGGATACTGTAAAGAACCTGAAACAGAGTTTAGGTATGACAAATTTAGGATTAAAGCAAAATAATTATGATTCTTCTCTCTACTTTTACATTAGGTAGAGTGTACTTAAAAAATCTATTAAAAAGGCACTAAAGTGTGAATATAAGCAAAGCTCTAGATATGTCATAGGTTAGGGCTTCCAAAGAGGCCCTGCTACATAACTGCATATCACTGTCAAAAATATTCAGGACATTGTCCTCAGACTATGCAGCTCTGGCTCCTTACTCAGGAGGACCACAGCACTGAGATGGCCTGCTGGTGTTTGACATGTGTTTAAATCTTCCAAAAAAGAGTGAAACAAAGCCAAGCCACCAGAAGGGTAATTTGTCTTCTCAGAACAGCAAAACTGTTTAAGAAAACTTGCTATCGCTATAGGAAGTGAAAAATATGCAAGTGTAATCCTGCAGCTGTGCAGACCCTGGGGGCTGCAGGCTGGCAGGGCTGGTGGAGGTGCCCCGGGGAACGACTGAACCCAGCGTCAGCTTGGGGCTGCTCTTGAACTTGCAGCAGACTCTCTGGTGCAGGCATCTACCTAGGATTATCTCCTACGCTCAGGCTCACGCACAATTTAAAATCAATTACAACACCATGTAAGGAGAAAACCAAGTTTGCTTCTATGTTCCACGTTTGGCATCCTGATAATGATGGTGAGATTTTTCCTGGGAGAAAAATCTGAACAGCTTTACTCAGGGCTCTGCACCAGTAGTTGTTTTGCTTGCTACGGCCATGCATATTTTTATGCATTATTACAAGATCGCTACCTGATAAGATTAACACAGTCTGCTCTGTTTTCAGCCACTCCATGACCTTGCTACTGAAGCCACCAGCAAAGGTGATGCCAAAGACATGGCCTTGGCCCTGAAAGCCATCGGCAATGCAGGAGAGCTGGCCAGTATCAAACGCATCCTGAAGTTTTTGCCAACATTTTCCCCGGCTGCAGCTTCATTACCAAACAGAATTCATGCTGATGCCGTGTTGGCCTTGAGGAAAATTGCCAGAAAAGACCCTGCAAAAGTAACTGAAATTATTATTTAAACAAATGTCTTAGAGGGTATGATTTGGGTTGACTTAGTGATTCAGGAATAATAAAGCCATCAGGTAATGTTAGCAACTCTGGGCAGATTTCTCAGTTACYGGTCTTCCTCCTGCCCACACTGCAAATTCCTGACATCACCCCGTCCTTGCTGATATCCTGGGAAAGAGGTTGCTTTAGTTGCTGTAACACTGGGCCCATTGCTAATGGCTGTTTCTTCCAGCCCTGTTCACTGTGCACCCAGCAATATCTTCATTTTCAGTGACAGGTCCCATGCTCAAGTCTCTATTTAGGGTTTTGTTCTCCATTCACTGCAGATCACACATGCATGGTTTAGGAACCACTTCTCACTGAGAAGTTATGAGGTACTCACAGGTTGTATCTTTCTCCTCTAGGTAAGGGAGATCTCCCTCCAGGTCTTTATGGACAATACACTTGCTCCTAACGTCCGAATGGTGGCTTGTGTTGTCCTCTTCGAAACTAAGCCTGCTCTTCCAACTGTAACAGCTATGGCCAGCTCGCTGCTGACGGAGCCCAGCTTACAAGTAGCCAGTTTCACATATTCACACATGAARGCTTTGGCAGTAGGCAGGATCCCACAGCTCTATACTCTGTAAGTAGAGGAAGAAGTACATTTTTTAGTAGCAAATGGTGAYTTTTTTCTTGCAGTTTTCTAAGAATTTGGTCACAGTCGACTATCTTCATATGATTTTAACTCTATTACTCAGATCTGCTGCTTGCAACATTGCCATTAAACTACTGAGCCCCAGACTTGACAGGCTGAGCTATCGTTACAGCAAGGTCATTCATGTCGGCGATTATTCCTGTGAGTACCAGGTGCCCTGTCCATTGCTTCAACTTAGGTAGCCAAATGCCTCTATTGTGTTCCATGATTTTCATCCAAAATCCAATCACAGGCTGTGAGTTTAGTGCACTCTTAAAATAGAAAAAGCACAAGAGCCTCCTAACATGCAAAATCCCCTGAGGGTGTTCTACTGCTCTCTGGGTATCTGCTGGGGAAAGCGGTGCCTGCACATGGATTTAGGCATCCTTCCTCAGTCACTGTGGTTGTGTTGACTCTGCCCTAGAACAAAGTTCTCCTCTTGAGGTTGCAAACTTAAGGATCTGTGGGACTGAATCCTGGCAGAACCCCTTGTGATCTACTACAGCGTGTACCTGAGGTGGCTTACATACACCAGACACCTCGGAGACCCTAACCAAAATCTCTGCTGCTTTTTATTCCTGTGATAGCTGAATATCAGGCTGGCGCCATTTGGAGGCTCTATCTAATGAACAGTCCCAGCACCATGTTTCCATCTGATATAATCACAAAAGTAAGAGGATATTATGCAAATACTGCAACGGATATTATCGAGGTAAGTATTTCATTAAAACAGCCAGCTAGATGCAAGCCAGCTACTGATAGTATTACTTGTTAAGCCATTTGGACTGTGATGTAGTGTTTAACTCCATCTCTGGCTGTGAGGGCGTGGAAGAGAAAATTTAGGTAATTATTATGATTTTACTTAGGCTGCTTCTTTTATTTGGGCTTCGTGACACATACATTCATCCATGAACACATTCAGCATAGGCATGAAAATCTAGGAGAGCAGAGAAAAGCTTACGCAGCAGAACATTCATCTGCCTACCTAAAGTCACATGGCATCTAGGGTATTTTGCGTAAGTACAGGGAAATAGCATCTGAAATTAAATTTCAGCCAGCAGTGCAGCCAGGGCAGCATGAAGCTCCATGTAACAGCATGCAGGCATTTACTCAGCTTCTTGGGCAAGCTTTGCAGCCTGGGCTGAACTCTGCGCTGCCCTAAAATTATCCCTGCTGACTAATTCAAAGCTGGCTCAGCACGTCCTCAGCAACTGCAGCCATAGCCTGCAGTCATCTGCCAGGTAGACATAGCCTTATAAGTGCAATGGCTTCATGAAGTATGCATTTAGAGCGGCCTCGGTGAGTGTAATACTAGGTACAAAGGTTTTCCTGGGCTCTCTTGTGCTTAGGCTGCGACACCTAACACTGTTTCCTACAGGTAGCTCTCCGATCACAAAGCCTAACCAAGCTTATCAGGAAGCAGAATATTCCCTTTGCTGAGTATGATACATACAAGACACTGAAGGAACTCGGTAAAACGGTATGTCTCTACGCACCCTTCTGATCTGTTTGCAATACACAGTTCCCTCCAGCGCYGGGGTTGCGTGACCCACCCACCCAAAGGCCATCCCTTTGACGTTTCAGCGAGAAAGGAGTCAGTCATCCTGTTTGGTCACGGAAAGATGTACTTACATTGTACTTGCGCTGTCAACAGATGCCACCTTTTCACTCAACATGTGTCAGCCCTTAATGTACAGTACAAAAGATGATGATGATGATGCTGGTAGCCAAAATTCATGTGTTTTAAAGTGTATGTTAGAACACAGTAAGTGGTTGCTCTTGTCTCTTAAAATGATTCTTGAATAAGATTTTTGTCCATGAGTCCTTGGGTGTCACCCACTACTTACAGCAGCAGAAATTATCAAGTCCTTACCTAATCCTTACATGGGGAAACCCCCACTGAAGTCAGTTATGCTACATAAGAAAGGCCACATTGGTTCAGACCTGCAAGATGTCTATTAGTTTTTGGCTAAGGAACCATGGTTAGCATCCTTCAGATGGGATCTACGCTTTGCTAATACATTACTGTATTTGAAGTAACATTATCTGCTGCTTTTCTTTCTCCCCATCTCTCCTTAACACCACAGCTTCTGGGATGGAAAGAACTGCCTCCTGAAGACCCTCTGGTGTCCGCTTATGTCAAAGTATTGGGCCAAGAGATCRCCTTTGTTGACATTGATAAAGATGCCATTCAGCAGACCATGATGGTACTGACAAGGCTGTTGTCTTTTTTGTCTGTGATGCTGAATAATTTCCCTTCCCCGTCTCTTCTTACCTACTTACCTAACCTATTTCTCTGTTTTCAGAGTCTAACTGGACCATCAAACTGGCAGCCAGTGGTGAAAAAAGTGGTGGAAGAGGTCCAGCGAGGTATTTCAGGCCGATGGACCCTGCCGGCGATGGTGGCTGAGCTGCGGCACATTGTCCCCACGGTGGTCGGCGTGCCACTGGAGCTCAGTCTGTGCGGCGCCGCGCTGGCCCGGGCTGCGGCCGATGGTGAGCTTGGGATGCCAAACTGAGCAGTTTCCCCACAATAATTATGGGTCCAATCCCTCTGCTGAAATTAAATCCCTCTATAATCTTGAAAAATACTCTTGTAATGTGGAAACATTAGTGTTCAGCTACCTCCAAAGGGTTTGAGAAGTAATTAGCATGTTTCACCTGGGACATATTTATATAACTCTGGTTTGGAGTAGCAATCTTTAAATAATCACGTAAAGTATTTCAAAATGTAAAAGCACTGCCCATGTGTTAACTACTATGCTTATTGAAAACATTGTATCATCTCCAGCATTTATTGTTTCTCCGTTCATATAATTCCTGTCTGTCTTTTGCAGTGGATATACAGATGTCACCACCATTACTTGACAATTTTAGACCTTCACAGTTGTTGGAAACCAACATGGATATTCATGCTGACATCAAGCCAAAGTAAAAATGACATATATTTTCACACACACACACAAGCATTTATATTCATATTTTAAATAGATATGTGATCGCATGTTGTTATATAGGGGTCTTACTTGTCCCAGATTTGGGACGGCTGTGCTAGTCCAGAGCAGTGAAGTTGTGAGAAAGCAATACAATCACCTGACGCTTTACAACCCTGCAAACGTAGCGATGCTGTATCCCACACGATGCTGTATCCCACAGGATGCTTGGCTGTTCTGCCATTGCTAAAAATGCTCACTTTTGTACCTGTTCAGTGACTAAAGATACTAAGCTGTGAAGATATATTTGCTTACATATGAACAGGTTTTTACAAGTTCAACATAGAATCACATCACCACCAGGCACAAGCTGGGGGGATTTGAGGAGGTAAAGAGAAATGCTTCTGGATCTGCAAAGGCAAATGTAACAGTACTAATAATGATAATAGTAGTAATTATCATAATAATAGTGATAATATTAATGAACAACTAGATACAATCTGAAGCTAGTAGAGATTCTGGCATTAGCTTGTCCTCAAGCAATGTATCAGTGACAAAGAAGTGAAAGGGTCCATGTTAGCTTTGTTTATCAGATAAATCCCTTCACCTTTTCCAGTGGCACTTCAGCTTTTTTTTTATCATGTTATATGATACATCTCTTTATCCATGAGTAGTGGCTCTTACAATAAAAAGAACATTGTGAAAATGCAATTTTGCATTTCAAAGTTAAATATGTGCATATTAATCTGTAATTATGCATGTTTTTATTTCCACTCTTTCAGGGCATATTTTCATATGATTGCAATGATGGGGATTAATACACAATACTTTCAGAGTGGTCTTGAATTTCATGCAGACTTCAGTGCCAACACTACAATGAAATTTGATGCCAGGATAAATATGAAAGAGAAAAATTTGAAGATTGAAACCCCTCCCTGCCGTCAGGAGGTTGAGCTCGCAGCTGTGAGGTACAGAAGAGCGAGCTTGTCGCATTTTGCTTGTTATGTGCTACTGATTGTGAGCTCCCTGTTATAAAAGCATGAACACACAACTCTTTGTTAGGCTCTGCCATACCTTGGTAGACACATAAAGCTTAGTATTGTCTTTTTTGCACCAGCAAAGACAGATAAGCAAAATCAGAAGATGTTACTTGTGTGCCATTTATCACCTCCACAGGAGCGAAGTTTATGCTATTTCAAGGAACATGGAAGAAGTAGATTCTGAAAAGAAATCCCAGCTTCTCCCCAAAGGAGAAGTACCAAGTATTTCCGACCAGCCATTTCAGCCACCAGAAAGATCTTCAAGACCTGGCAGCTGGAAGGTAAGGAGACCTCTCACCATCTGTATTGCAGACAGGTAGAGAACAGACAGCTCCTCAGAGGGGCTCAGCACCCCCAACACAGCAGCTGGCTAACCAGATCACAAACACAGAAACTGTGAGATTCAACAGGTGCCTGACATATCCCAAACCAAGCCTAACATAAGTCCCAATGGGTTCAAGACATGATCATTTACAGACTGCTCACTCTCATCATCTCATGCAGGTAGGGTTGCTTGGACAGCATGTCTTCCTATTTCTTTACAGTCATGGGGAGGTTGTGTGAAATTCATATCCTTTGTACAATATCCCTTTTTTGCCGAGCCAGAGCTATGTGGAAAAGATGGCTCTTGGGCAGGATATACATTTTTCTTCCCAAATCCTGAGGTAATCCCTGCAGTGGATTGCAGAAGCCCATTCTCTTATGTCCTCTTCAGCTTCTGAGGCTGGTGTAGGAATGATAGGTTGACTTGCAACAGGAGAGGTAGTAGCCCAAATATGACGCAGAGAAATAGCCCCTCCAAAGAGCCCTGCATGTTCTCATTGGGAAGTTTGTTTGTGAAACACTGCCTGGGAAAGGCTGTCCTCTTCCACAGAGCACTTTGAAGGAAACCCCACTGCTTCCAGTGCTTGCATCTCTAATTTTAAGCAGTGCTTCCTTACTTAGGCAGGACTTACAGCCGACTGAACATGAGCCGGCAGTGTGCCCAGGTGGCCAAGAAGGCCAATAGCATCCTGGTCTGTATCAGAAATAGTGTGGCCAGCAGGAGTAGGGRAGTGATTGTGCCCCTGTACTCGGCACTGGTGAGGCTGCACCTCGAATACTGTGTTCAGTTTTGGGCCTCTCACTGCAAGAAGGACATTGAGGTGCTAGACCGTGTCCAGGGAAAGGCAACAAAGCTGGTGAAGGGTCTGGAGCACAAGTCTTATGAGGAGCAGCTGAGGGAACTGGGGTTGTTTAGTCTGGAGAAGAAGAGGCTGAGGGGAGACCTTATCGCGCTCTACAACTACCTGAAAGGAGGTTGTAGCGAGGTGGGTGTTGGTCTCTTCTGCCAAGCAACTAGCGATAGGATGAGAGGAAATGGCCTCAAGTTGCACCAAGGGAGGTTTAGATTGGATATTAGGAGAAATTTCTTTACTGAAAGAGTGGTTAAGCATTGGAACAGGCTGCCCAGGGAAGTGGTTGAGTCACCATCCCTGGAGGTATTTAAAAGACGTGTAGATGTGGTGCTTAGGGACATGGTTTAGTGGGCATGGTGGTGTTGGGTTGACGGTTGGACTTGATGATCTTAGAGGTCTTTTCCAACCTTAATGATTCTATGACTGTCACAATTCTCTTCATTAATAGGAGGAAATATTTTAGGAGCTGTGACAATTTTTTTGCAGAAAATATCTTTATTTGCCGTATTTTTGTTTAATGCAGCAAAGCAATATTCCCAGTGTGATATCCAAAGGATCCCAGCAAGGTTCAGAAGAGGCATATCACCACAGTGTAGGAGGAAGATTTTACACACACATCTTCTGTAGAAAATTTGAGAGTTTGGGATGTTCTGCTTGTCTCAGCCTAAAGTCACGAAATTCTGCTTTCTCAAGAAATACCTATCTGCACAAATTAGTTGGAGACCTTGAAGCCAAAATAGTTTTGAAGCCAGGTACAGTCATGACAACAAGCTTTTCTGTCAATCTCTGTGAATGCTGCTCAAGCAGCACAACCCTGGAATGTAAGTATCTTGACTTTAGTTCATACAGATGCTGATATTGACAAAATACAGCTGGAGATTCAGGCAGGATCCAAAGCAGCTTCCAAAATATTTGATGTAGCAAGCTCAGGGTCTAAGGAAGAGGATGAGACATCTCCATACAAGGACATTCAAGCTAAACTGAAGAAGATTCTAGGCATTGAAAATGTGTTCAAGGTAAGACACTTTGAGCATCAGAGAGGGAAATATTTTCCTATAAATGAAGCCAAGGTTTTCCAGTGTGGAAAACTGGCATGGGAAAGCAAGGATTTCAGCTGGGAGGAATGGGTCTAGGTGAGTTCTGGTGCAGCAGTGTGTGGGGCCAGGAAGTTGTATTTCCTTGAAAGCCTGTGATGAGCAGCTTGCCTGACACCCAGAGAAATGTTACAGAACAAGCTATAAATTCATAACGCTTTGAACTGTTTTTGGAGGTCGCAAATAAAACACGGCACCATAAGAAACGGATTCACAGAAAAGGAAAGACTGCAGTTACAGACCTCTGGGCAGAGCCCAGTGCAACCCTCCTCTCCAGTTCATCCTCTTCTTCCACTGCTTCCTTTGCTGATGGTAAAGAGCCTGGAAATAAACACAAGAAAGATGAAATAAGGCAATCTGGGAAGAAGTGTTGCAGCAGCAGCAAGAGCAGCAGCAGTGGCAGGAGAAGCAGCAGCAGCAGTGTCAGCTCTGCTAGCAGTAAAATCTGCAGCAGCGGTGGCAAAGACCACTCTGGAGACAGGCACTGCAGTGGGGACAGTGAATATTCCAACCAACAGGTAATTCACCCAGGCTGGACCTTTTTATATTTCTTGTAGTGAATATTTTTGTACATTAGGAAATTGTGCTCATAGAGCATGGACCAAAGAAAGAGAAAACAGACTGTTGAGGGTGGCTGTTTGCTGCAGGATGGACGAGGTAACCACCTAGCAGAGCTTTTTCCCCTTTTTAACCTCTCTGGTTCTCTGAAGCATATCAGTTCAGAAGTTTCACATTTCAGAAGATTTCAGTTTAAAATGTTTAAAAAATTTAATTTTGTTTTGCCTTTTTTCCATACTCAATACTGAACTTATTAATGCATTTCTCAAAAGTTAGTTCTTTGTCTTCTTTTAGATCTTCTTACATACTATCTATTTTCACAGGCAAATCTACCTGTTTACCAGTTTTGGTTCAAGCCAGCAGATGAACAGGTATATTTACTGCTTATACTGTGAGCAGGGCCTACAACTGCTCTCACCAGCTTCGCTGCAATTAGAGCTTAGTTCTCTGAGAATAAAAATATGAGAATTCATTCTGCAACAACTTCCAATGGTAAACAACTTGCTTCAAGGTGATTCTCTGTTTTTGCAGGACCCAGGAAGGGAAGTCCTGAACAGCAGCATCAGCTCCTCCTCTTCTTCAGCTAGTGATGAAGGCATCTCTAGAGCCATGTCTCAGGTGAGTGTCTTAATCTACAATAAATAAAAACATTTACTTTGGATTTCCAGTTATTGTATGTTTATAACAGAATAGGAAAAATATGGTGATTTAGCATATTAGATAATATATAGAAAGAAAATGAATTGTTTCTGGTTTTATAAAGGTGAGCACACTGGATAGCCATTGAATATTTTTTAATATTCACTTAATACAGGCTATATTTTTTAATGAAACTGGAATGTATTGCTGTATATGTTGAAATYTGTGTTACTCAGTAAATAATTCACTATAAAACTGAGAACGCTTTAGAAGTGCTGACCTGCTTGATCAGAAACTCGTTTCGGTATATTTTTTATTGCATAGCTCTCTGTAAAAGTTCAGGACTGGAGTCTGCCACTCTTTTGTTCATTAGGTCTTCACTGACAAGTACTTCTGTTCATGTTAGCAGGACCATACAAGGCCTTTGAAAAGACCTTGATTTTGCAGTAATGCTCCAACTTTGAGAGCAATCCAGGTGTTTATTCAGGAATGACTGCATGGTACATAGTTAATGGTACCTGGTGCTTCTGTAAGAACTATTGTAAGAACTGATGGAATCTGGAGCAGATTTCTTCAAAGGAAAATTTCACACATTTCAGACAATGACCTACATGCCTACAAAACAGTAAGCCTTACTTTGCTGAAGCACCCCCTCTGCACCAGCAGCTCCCAGTTGTTAGTGCAAGTAGCTTGTGGAAAAAAGGCAACCAGATCTACCTTCTCCCCCACCCATTTCCATGTAACTTAAATTCACCTCTCTTGTCCATCTTTTCACCACATTACTACTTCCCTGAACTCTACCCCGTCTTCCCCAATGCTCTCACCACACAGACCTTCTTCCTCAGCCACAGGCTTGCTCTTTCCCTATT
This sequence comes from Phoebastria nigripes, assembly GCA_035582835.1. Taxonomy (NCBI): domain Eukaryota; kingdom Metazoa; phylum Chordata; class Aves; order Procellariiformes; family Diomedeidae; genus Phoebastria; species Phoebastria nigripes. The sequence continues at coordinate 298,083 of JAYKAV010002818.1, read as the reverse complement.
TCCCCCTAAGCCCTCACCAGCTCTGTCTCACCTAATCCTTCTGTTGGTTTCTGTCACTCGGACCTGGCAGCACAGAAGGGACCTGCTGCCCCACAGCTCATCCCACCTGCAGCTCTCCCCTGGCCAGGTGGGGACTCCTGCCCCACAGCTCAGGTAGGGCAGTCACAGCCTGAGCGGCTGCTGCTGCCGGGCACAAGGCTCCAACTCTGAACGGGGCCACGTGCTGCTCCTCGTGCAAGTACCACACTTTGGGCTGCACTGAACAGGTCCCTCTGTCAACACAAATTATCACGGCGTTAAACAGGTAGTTAAACAAATTTTATCAAACAGACTATCAGCTAAGCTACAGGTTGGTAAGAGAGCAGTGCTGAGCTGGGTAATATTGGTTCTTTATACAGTAAGGTCCTACTCCATACTTCCTTTTGTTACACTGAAATTACTTTACAAAAAGATTCCCAACGCTACTGTTTTACTTACATAGGTCACGACAGCTCTCCCTTGAAAGACTGGCAAAACTACACATGAAGTGAATAGATCGAGCGATGACCTATGATGCTTTCCCATACTTCACATAAAAAGACTTTTTGAATGAAACTTTTCCTTTACAAATAGTTTTTATCTGTGGTTTTAATAATGTAATTTTAATGCTTTGTTTATGTCTTTGGTCTCTATTTCCTCTCCACTGACTTAAGCCTAAATTCTTGGGAAACGGCAAGCCACCAATACTGGCTGCAGTCCTTCGTGCCATCCACAGAAACGAGCAGCCGACGGGATTACAGTTTGTACTGTACACTGATACACAACCCATGAGATTGAGGATACAGATGTTTGTTTCAAGCATCACAGGATCAAGTAGATGGAAACTCTGTGCTGATGCTTCAGTAATAAATTCCCATAAAGTATCGGTAAGTTTAAAATAATGATCAGCTCAAATGTAAATGAAATATAATGATCTTACCATGTTTTATATATACAAAAATATATATATTCCCCTCTATTAGGGTTCTCTTAAATGGGGTGAAGATTGCCAGAACTACCAGATTGCTACTCAGATTGCAACAGGGCAATTTGCTGCTTATCCAGCTATGCAGCTGAAGCTGGAGTGGCCAGAAGTACCTTCAATAGTCCGAACAACTGCAAGATGGTGAGATTTTACTTTAGTTTTTGAAAAATTCACCTGTGTCAATGCTCCAGATAATTACAGATTCAGTTCTGCAATTTCTGAGCTGGAAAAATTCCCCTTAATCAGTATGATATTATAAAATCAGATTACACATGTCTGTTTTTTCTGTGTATTCATTCCCTCAAAGCATAGTGCATTTTCATTTGCAGGAAAACTGCTTGAAACAAAGGGGATGATGGGATTCACCTAATCTATTGTAGACTTTTAATTTAAAGTGTCTGAATTAAGAAATTGGTCTCCTGATGCTTCCTAATTGATGGAGGCTCAGAGCAGGAGCCTAACCTTGGTTGTCTGAAGGAGTCTGTCTCTCACTGACTGTACAGGGAGAGTAATTTCCTAATGTAGGCACCTTACCTCCAGCTTCTGAAGAAGGTGATACAAATACTTCCCATAAGGCTTATTACACACTAAATAGCAAATGTTGTGTGACGCTTAGTGTAAGAAAACTGTAACTGCTGGATTCAGTTCACATATGTGTCTATCCTTATACATATAGTGTCTATTGTATTCATTCATTCATTGTACTCACACATGCATTTGCCCACAAGTAACATATAGATCCATAACACTAATCATTTTTCATAGTGCTACCAAAATACAGACACATACAACAACTCGGATATCTAAATACGCATGCAACACAAGCTTTCACATTAAAGGCATACAGGTGATTTGGTTAACAAATGTCTACTGAAGAGGATAATTTTTTATATTAGATTGAATTACCTGAAGAGCTGTTATCTGCCCTTATTAGAGGGGATGAAACCATCCAATTGACTATCCTGGAGCACAGCCACAGAACTCGGCTTTTTTCTGCTCTGAGACTATGCCTTTTTTTAAAGGAGTATTTTCTGTATTTTTCTATTTGAGTCCCAAGCCTGTAAGGGAACCCAATCATAGAGATCCCTCTGTCAACTCATTGACAATCTTAGTGGGGGAAGGATCCTTGCTAAAAGTTACCACTGTAGGACCGACACATTAATACGAGGTCATCTATTTTTTTAGCATGTTAGTATTTTAGTTTTTCTGTAATCTGTGCCTATTTTTAACTCTGAATGTGTTTAAAACAAGTTGGCTATACTTTTCTTCTAATATCACTCTGCCATCCAGTCTTTTGAAGACTGTTTTGCCCATTAACACTTAAAATCTGCCTGCCCCTCCTCCCATACACAACACCATGTATTACCAAACCCTGATATAAAATGTGTCTAACACAGAATGCATATTGCTTCATAGGGGTATTTTAGTCTGAACAAATAATAACCAATTTTTTCAAAGACAGATAGTTTTAATCACTTATTTCCTTTTCCAGGTTCTACTCATTTCTTCCAGGAGCCGCATATGTGCTTGGGTATTCCCAAAGGCAACAGCGTGGTCCCTCTCACCAGGCAACCTTGGTTATGGCTCTGACATCTCCAAGAACCTGCGATGTGGTCCTCAAGCTACCTGAGGTAACTATTTCCACTATCTTTCATCCTGGGGCATTCAGTACTTATGAAATTGAAAGTTAATAGCATTTTTAACCCACTGATGGTTTTTTTTTTAATTTATTAAACTATAAAGAAGCTCCCATCACAAGGACATTACATTCATGCAGTTGGTTCCATTATGAAAGTATCTTACAACACATTTCTTTTTCTCATGTAGCATGCAAACACATGAAATAAGAAACAGGTTACAAAACAACCATCATGATTGACATGTTAGCACACTAACAATAACTTATTCAAAAGACCACTCTTTCCCAAATCTTCAGGAAGACGATAGGTCTTCCTGTGTCTTGTAAAGATAATAAAATCAGGCTGTAGAGAAGCATAACAGCCAAATAGCAGCCCTCAACATATAGGCCAAGGAGAGGGTGTGCATCTCAGGTAAGCAAACTGTTTGGACTGTGAGCAAATGTGATGTACAACTCCCCAAAAAGCTGCAAATTGGTGAATATCAAACTTCATTTATAGCACTGCTATTCTATAGGTTGCAGATGAGTCAAACTGTAGAGCTATTTCATGCTGTAGACAGAGGACTTGATTTTAGCTCTGACCTAAATCTAGATTCTAATTTAGATTTCAGTCAGTACAGTAGTCTTTGAACATTATAGGAAAATGCTATCTCATCTCTACACTGTATTTTGCATTTACATTCATGTTTGTTTTCTGACTGATTTTCAGCTCACAGTTTACGACAGAGCCATCAGGCTTCCCCTGCCATTCCCTTCAAGTCCAGGTACACCGATTTCAACACTACCATCCCCCGACGGAAATGTCTTTTCCCAAGCAACACTTTCAATCATTGAAAATCTTAAAGGTCAGCAATTAACTATCTGCACAAGCATTGATTGACTTTGCAGATTTTGTAAATATGATTTTTACTTTTGACATAACTTGAAATTATTTTACATTCACTTAAATAATCAGTTGGACTTCAGATAGAAATAAACCCATCTGTATGAAAATCTGTGAGGCTGTAAAGATGTAAAGAAAAGGAAACCTATATTAGTAAGATTAAATATTCAGTTCCATGCCAAATAATGATTCCAAATGCATCCATTCCCAAATGCATCCATTTCAGCTTCACTGCAGAGATTGCTCGTGAAGAAAAAAACATTACAAAATTTATGAGGGGGACCTCAGATTTGGGGTGCTCTGCTTGATTAGTGCTGTTACGTAGAAGCTAAAACAGCTTCAAAAGTATACCCATTAATTTAACCTCCTGCACTTCATTTTGAAGGGATTATTGTTTCATTAATGCTGTATTAAGAGCTAATCGCATTATACTTACTTAGGGTAAACTTTAAATGGAAAAGCTTTTTGTAATCCTGGGATAAGGAGTCACATTTTGCTTGAAATCAGTGGGCTAATATCATACCTATGTATATTTCCTTGGTAAACACTAAAACTAGTCCATATTAATTAAAATTGCTGTAAAATAATTTCTAATCAGAGCTGGTAGGATTTCCAACAAAATACCATTACAGTGAAAAAGGGAGAAGTTTACTCTAGTGTGGCTTTTTTTCCTCCCCATCTTCTATTTCTAATGCTGGTTATGACTCAATAAAGGTAGCATTTTCGTGAATTTCCTCTAGTGTTAATGGTATGTGAATTGTTAACAACATTTGAGAAATTCTTTTGACTACAAGAAAGTTACAAAAGCCCACAAACAGAGAGTTGCACCAGCTGTGAGCGGAATTTATCTCACACAACGATTGAATCATGARGGGGTTGCACTGCTGTCTGGGGACTGGCAAGGTTTTGCTTTCATATTACTACAAACGCAGTATTTCATCTGAAGGAATCATTTTGCTTTTACGTGGGAATAGGTAAAACCAGAAAACGGTCCTTTTTTTTTTTTTAAAAAAAATTACAAATCTAAAATAGAGTAACTGTCTTATATAAAGTATAAAAGGCTTGCTTTTGACTGGTTTTTTTTTTTCAGCTCGTTGTTCAGTTTTCCAAAATACGATCACAACCTTCAATGGAGTTGAATTTAACTATTCAATGCCTGCAAATTGCTACCACGTCTTGGTGCAGGACTGTAGTCCAGAACTGAAATTCCTGGTGATGATGAAAAGACTTGAAGAGTCTGCTGACCTTACAGCAATAAATGTCAGACTCGCCAGCCAGTAAGTAATTGCAAACTTAATGACAAATAGATGTCAAGCTGAATACGCTACAAATGTGAAGACCAGATTGTTAGGGCAGATTGGTGCTAGCAGAAGACTCATGCAAAAATTACTGATGTCAATGGAAAGATTTCTAGGAGTGTCACTGGGATTTGGGACTTTGTCTTTCAAAAGTGCTTCTGAATTATATCTGAGGTTCACAGTAACCTAAAGTCTTTACTGCCCAGAATTCATTAATTTGTTAGCATTTAACCATGTCATTTCAGTTCTTAGTAATTAGGTAGACACATAAACTATAAATCCAAAAGGGACTATTTTAATCATTTAGTCTGGGCTCCTACACTAAGCTAATAATTAGAACTAATTAGCACCCACAATCACCTCAGCAGAGATGTTGAGAAGTGGACATAGCTAAAAAGGGAATTACTTATCGCAGATTAGAGGCACTCTCTTAGGTCATCCCTTCGTTGGTGCATAATGTTCTAATCTACTTGAAATTAACTTAAGACACACTTTGTTTCATCTTGGAGCTATCACCTCTGCCATTGTAGGTTCTTCTTTAAAAGTATAGTCCGATAGTCTAAGTGGTATGGGATTATGCTTACCAAAATCATTGTAGGGAGTATTCTTCAAAGTGCATAAATAGGCTTTGATCTGTAAGGTTTCATTACAAGTTATTATTTATTTCTGAAAATTGTGTGCCTAACTGTGCCATGATGTTAGAAAAACAGAGAGAAACTAGTATTCCCTGCACCTGTTTTGTGGAAGAACAGAAAGATGCTTGTTTTATAGACTGTATCTTTTGTGATAAAGACATTCCTCATCACTGTATCATTCCCGATCGTTTCATACAACTGTACGGATGTGCTTTTGATGTGCTTGGGCTTCATATTTCTTCATTAGAGCAAACGCTGCTCTGAAGAAAATACTACAATATACAGACTATTCAGGCTGTAAGAGAACCGCCGTAGGGAATCCAATCTTCCTTTGAAATGTAAAACACCTTCAATTTACGCAAACATAATAGCAATTATACTGTTCCGCAGCAAGGGTCCCTGTAGCCTGGTGTCTTCCTGCCTGAACCGTGGCCACGAGCAGACACTCAAGAGATGAGTAAAGCCAGGGAAAGGTGTACTGTGAGCATTCCTCCAGGCACGCTTTCCTGGGCTCTCTCAATCTTCCTCCCAAAGGGTACGAGGTGATTCATGCCAGAATGATATGAGCATCCTGCAGTGTTTGTTCTACCAGGACTAGAAATTGTGAGCTGAGTAGGGCGAAGGAGAAGCATTTGTTTATACTCATTTCCTTTACTTAAAGTGAGGTTGACATGTATGTTTCCAATGGACTCATCCAGTTGAAGATTAATGGTGTTCAAGCCCCAACAGATGTTCCATACACATCTAATTCTGGTAAGAGACTCATCTTTATATTTCATTTAATCTTTTCTGATCTTTTGAAGAAGGAGAGGACGTGATCCTGCAAACACCTCTCAAGATAAAGATCGCCCTAATTTAAGAAACAATTAGGTTACTTTAACATACCTTCATGCTAGCTTGCATGGGGGGTGGCAAGAAAGATGAGCAAAGAAAGAGATGCTGATCCTGTGTACCTTTGCACGAACCAAATAACGCAGGGCTGTGGTACCTTGTGCTGATCACAGAGACCCACAGAACAAGCATCTAGATGTGCCCTGGCCACGGCCACCCTTGTCACAGGGCTTCGGCTTGTTCCAGGGCAGAGAGCAGTACAGTCTTTCTCATTTCCCCCATCTCTTTCAAGATACATTAGAGCCTGCATTAAGTCCCCAGGAATTTAACAAGTCGTTCAGGTTGGACCCTAAAACAGTAACTTCCTTTTAAAAGAAATCCCTTTTTGCTTTTTTGTTGCAGATGCAAGCATGCTGATCAGCAGTGAAAAGGAAGGCCTGTCACTAAAAGCCCCAGATTATGGCATAGATAAACTATATTATGATGGGCATAGACTTGAGGTAATTTTAAAAATTATTTTCAGTGGTTTTATTTTTAGAAGAAAAACATTTAAGTGCATCTTTTCTTTATTTCCACAAAGATTCAGGTTGCTTTCTGGATGGCTGGAAAAACATGCGGCATTTGTGGAAAATACGATGCTGAGAAGGAAAGGGAATACCAAATGCCCAGTGGATATTTAGCTAAAGATGCAGTGAGTTTTGGTCAGTCCTGGATCATCTCAGAAGACCCCTGTGCTGGAGGTACTAAGATTCTAACATATATTAATGTCATTGCCTTTGACTAATTAATTAGTCACACAAATAGATGATCTATATTAATTGTAGCACAATCATCTTATTTTTCACTATTTTTGTGTTTAGTGGCCATAGACTAAAAAAAAAAAATCTGGTTTTCCTGAGTTTGGTAGTTCACTGCAAGTTCTGGTTTTGTTGCATTTTTATATCAACTTCTTATACACTATGTAGTTACCTGAAGTTTGTGTGTTCCAGATAAAATTATAAACTTAGAACTTCCTAAGATGGTAAGTTAGCAAGAAAAGTAGGCAGTTTGATTGTAGACAAAAGACATTTTATATCATCCTTAATAGTTTCATTCTTTATTTCCATTCTGTTATTTCCAGGCTTTTAGTTTCCCAGAAAAAAAATTAAAATCTAGCCCTGGCTATCAAACTAGAGGGCATTTGAGGTGGGAAATACCTGTTTTAATTTTCTCAGGCTGAAGATGAACTTAATCTGAAACCTTCAGCCCAGGAATGATTGTTCTTACCATCCAGGTCCTGTATAAAAACAACAACATGAATGTATTGATAAAATTAGGGCGCACCGCATTTTGTGTGGAACCCAACCCTCTGGGCACGTGGTGRCATTTTTGGAATACATTCTTAGATCAAGCTCCCCTAGGGGGACCGGTCCAGGAAAGCCTGGATCACAGAGGCCTAAGGACTAAGCTACTCTGCCACGGCAAGGCGGGTGTGATGCTAGGCACAGTGCAGAAGTGGATATACAGRTGTCTAGGAGCCACCACTGCCCCAAAATGAAGTGCTGTCATAGTTTGGGTAAAGTTGAGTGTCAGTTGACCAAGGTTTCACATGTATCTTTTTGGATTTGGACACCTGTGTTCTACCTAGATCCTATTTGGCAAGCCTCTGTCCTTGGGACTGTGCCCCACATGCCTGATTTTCTCACAGCCTAAGCCACTGACAGAAAATCGACTCACTTCAATCAGATTAGTTTCACGTAGCTTGTGTCACTTGGTTTATCCATTGGTCTTAGTTGTTGCTAATTCTACAAATTAAGTCCAAGAAGTTATTTATATCAATCCTGTAGGTGCTTTAAGAGAATTCATGTTTCATAGCTTGTAAGCTGCAGCGCAAATTTGTCAAAATTGAGAAGCCAGTTGCATTTGAGAAGGCGGCAGCAAAATGCTTCTCCGTGGAGCCAATTCTACACTGCGTAGAAGGCTGTTCAGCAACCAGCACTGTTCCCGTCTCCGTGGGCTTCCACTGTGTACCAGCTGGTGAGTCTGCAGAAGGGGTACTTGTGCACAACACAACCAGTATGTCCGACTGTGATTCTGTGAAAAACCGTGAGGTTGACTGAACTCACACATGAGTACCTCGCTGTATAAAAAACCCCTCACACGACCTCTTTTTCCTCTTTTCTCATGTACAGACTCCACTCTCAACCTGGAAGGACAGATTAGGCTAGACCAGAAATCCGAGGACGTCGTGAGCAGTGTTTCTGCTCATACGGCGTGTTCCTGCCAACAACAGTCATGTCCAGCATGATGCCCCATTCCACAGGATCCACTCGTTTCTCAGTGTCAGCGTCAGCCCTGACAGCCTGTGACCCTGTGCACACGGCGGGTTTGGACAGTGAGGATAAGGCCCTGTCCCCTTCAGGAGATCGTTCTTCTCTAATTATTTTGAGATCTTGAAAATAATTCTGGACGCCCTTTGCCGGGTTTGATCTTTTAATAAACTCTTGCTCTGTAAAAGCGGTCAGTCAAGATCATTCCTCTCCGAACAAGTGGTTCCCTGAGGGTGGGTCGCCCGCGGGCCTGCCCGGGGCGCCGTGTGCCGCCCGCGGCCACACCACCGCCAAGGCTCCGGCCCGCCCCTCGCGCTGCGAGGCCGCCCCGGGCTCACCCCCGCCCCTCGGCGGGGACACAACGGCACCTCCCCGGGGCGCTCCCCCCCGGGCTGCGGGGCGGAGCTGCGCGGCCGGGCCGGCACCCAGCGCGCCCCGCCCGCTGCTGGTCCCGAGGCGGAAGCGGCGACCCGCCATGGGGCGGCCGTGGGGCCGGTGGCTGCTGCCGCTCGGCCTCCTGCAGCTGCTGGGCGGCCCCGCCGCCGGTGCGTGCCCCTGCCAGGACCCGCGGCTCTGCCACCCCGTCACGGGCACCGGCGGCTTCGAGGTGCGCGTCCCCCGGCGGCTCTGGGCCGCCCAGCCCAGCCCAGCCCGGCGGCTCTGGGCACCGGGGAGTGCCGAAGGCTGGGCAGAGCGGCCCGGGAGAGGCGCGGCGCTGCCGGCCGCGGGGGAAGGCCGGTCCCGGGGCGGCCTGCGTGGTTAGGAGCACGTCAAACACACCGTGCTGCCTTATTTTAATTGCCTGCATTACAGTCGAGCAGTTTTTTTAAAAATAGGTGCATGTGATTTACAGGGAAATGTCAGGGTTGTGATGAGTTTGGTTTTGCAGGCTGCTGCCCCCGCTGCAGGGTTGTGTTGCACGCAGCTGCCGCAAACCGCGACCCTTCCCGGCCTGGCTGGCGGGCCACCGCTGGCGGCCCTGGGGAGCTGTTCGTGCAAGCTGGCAGAGCGCAGAGAAGCAAGCGTGCGAGCTGGTTTCCAGAGACACAAGTCACGTACCTTCTTAAGAGGCATGTGGAAAGTAATCGTCCTGCTGAGAAGTGTTTGGAGCTAATGAGGGTGCTTTTTACCCTTTTTCCAGGTCTTCGTGTTCGATGTGGGAAAGGAAACCTGGAAATCCTATGACTGGTCAAAAATTACAACTGTGGCAGCTTTCGGAAAGTATAATCCTGAGCTCATGTGCTATGCTCACTCTAAAGGCTCCAGGGTAGTACTGAAAGGTTGGTTACATTGCGAAAATGTGGATATTTATGTGATACATGAATAAGAACATAATGTACATAGGGCTGTAATACCTTGACATTTCACATTCACATGTATGCAGAGTATTAAAAATCAGTAAGAGGAGTAATTAATAAGGCGATAATGCACGCAGGACTATAATACCTTGACATTTTGCACGTGCTGGTGTGCAGGGTATTAAAATAAAACCAGCGGTGGCTTCTGCCACAGTAATAACAAAACCATTCCAGTGACATCTAAATAAAAGTTCTCTAACAGGGAACATCATAGCTGTGGAGGAACAGGGAGGAAGGGAGGAAAGGAAAAGCCTGTAGAAGATACTTATTTGGGTCTGTGTTCTGGAAGTTATGCACAGTACCCAAAAGACAGGGTAAGGGAAGGGATTTTAAGTAATTTTTAGTATTTTTCACTTAAATCAATCCCTCTGTATTATGAAGTGGTTGAGTTTTAAAACATGAATACTCGGGATCTCTGTGCAGGTACAAATGCTGATCAGAAAGACAAAGTCTGTTACAGTTTACATGATGTAATCAAGTTTTGGCTCTGTTGAGGCAAAAACGGAACCCAAGACCACAATGTGGAAAGCAACAAAGGTTAAACATAAAAGTATGTTTATCTAAACAGTAAGACACAGTCCCTCTGGCTCCGTGGAAAGTACATTGATTTCAAGAAAGGAAGTTTACAGTGGCTAAAAGAATATTAAGCAGAAGTAAGGAGATTAGAATTATAGAAAAAATCCAAAAGGAACTTAATTTTAAACACCGCTGTCTCAAAGAAGCTTGGTAATCTCTTTTGGGGTGGGTTCTCAAAATTATGCTTGGGTAAAAAGTTAACTCCTTTGTATTTTACCAGTCTGGGTGTGGGGATTTTTTATTTTGTGGTTATGTTTGTTGGTTTAGTAAAGACAAATCTTTCCTCCTTACTATTACTGTGGTGCAAATATGTGTTAACTCTTGAAGGCCTCTTGTCTAGGTGATGTACCTCTTAAGCAAATTGTTGATCCTGCTAAAAGAGCAGCGTGGATATCCCACCAGGTGGACCTTGCAAAAAAACAGTATATGGATGGAATTAACATAGATATAGAGCAAGAAGTTAACGAAACCTCCCCCGAGTACTATGCATTAACAGAGCTTGTTAAAGAAACTACAGATGCTTTTCACAGAGAAATACCAGGATCACAGGTAATAATAATGTACTTTATACAAACATTAAGTTTAACTTTATGAAATGCAGGGAGTTTTGAGAATGCTGTTTAGCATATGAATATGAAAAAATTTATGCAGATCTAAAGCATGATATTCTCATGAGTGGTTAATTATGAATGTTAGCTATGATATGGTATCCTAAGAATCACTCTTTTTGACCTGTATAAATTTAAGTGGAAGAAGGGTTTCACTGAGATTTGTAGATACAATGTTATTGCCTTGTGTGAGCTGGCAGTTACTAGTATGGCTTAACGAGTCTTTGAAAGTAGGGCAAATACAGCCTTCTGGTGCAAAAGCTTGACAATGTTTTGGTAAACCCCTCACTAAAGATTTAAGGATTTGCATCATGCTTCATATTTTTGATCAGATGGTTTTCATGTTATATTTTAATTTCTTAGGTGTTTTGAATTCACTAATAGGGGCACTCACTGTTTATTATCTAATGTTTGTTTTATCAGCTGAGCAGCTTCTCCTATAGTTCATTAGTATCACTGTGTGTTAAACACTGTGCAACATTTGGGAAATACTGTCTTTAAAAGTTACAGCTTTTTTTAAAGAGAAAACAAAAGTGCCTAAGTTCCATAAAGTTGCTGGGGGGAGGGGAACCTCAATCCATCCCACTCCTACCAGTTTGATGCCAGGGCCAGCAATAGATGCCCAGAGCCTGGAGAAGGATCACAGGTCAGCAGGAGAGCACCTGAAGAGCAGCACAAAGGAATTCCAGCCACTCCAGCCAGTAAGTCAGCTTCATCGGGGGCCCAGCTTAAATGCATCTATGAAAACACACGCAGCATGGGGAATAAACAAGAGGAGTTGGAGACGTGTGCATGCCTGCAGGGCTATGATCTTACTAGCATCATGGAGACATGGTGGGATGGCTCCTATGACTGAAGTGTTGGAATGGAAGGATACAGGCTCTTTAGGAAGGACAGGCAGGGGAGATGAGGAGGGGGTGTTGCCCTCTATGTCAATGACCACCTGGAGTGCATGGAGCTCGGCCTGGGGATGGATGAGGCGCTGACTGAGAGCTTATGGGTCAGGATTAAAGGGAGGGCAGGGATAGGTGACATTACGGTGGGGTTCTGCTACAGGCCACCTGACCAGGAAGACCGAGCAGATGAGGCCCTCTATAGACAGATAGGAGCAGCCTCATGTTCACAAGCCCTGGTCCTCATGGGGGACAGCCACCCCGATATCTGTTGGAGGGACAACACAGCAGGACATAAGCCATCCAGGAGGTTCCTGGAATGCGTTGATGATAACTTCCTTCTCCAAGTAATAGAGGAGCCAACGAGGAGAGGTACTCTGCTGGACCTTGTTCGCGCCAACAATGAGGGGTGGGTGGGGAATGTGAAGCTCAAGGGCAGCCTTCAGTGACCATGAAATGGTGGAGTTCAAGATCCTTAGGGCACCGAGGAGGGCGCACAGCAAACTCACTACCCTGGACTTCAGGAGAGCAGACTTTGGCCTCTTCAGGGATCTGCTTGGTAGAGTACCAGGGGATAAAGCCCCGGAGGGAAGAGGGGCCGAAGAAAGCTGGTTAATATTCAAGGATCACCTCCTCTAAGCTCAGGAGTGATGCATCACAACAAAGAGGAAGTCAGGCAAAAACGCCAGGAGGCCTGCGTGGATGAACAAGGAGCTCCTGGACACACTCAAACACAAAAAGGAAGCCTACAGAGGGTGGARSCAAGGACAKGTRGCCTGGGAGGAATAYAGAGAAATTGTCTGAGCAGCCAGGGATCAGGTTAGGAAAGCTAAAGCCCTGATAGAATTAAATCTGGCTGGGGATGTCAAGGGCAACAAGAAAAGTTTCTATAGATACATCAGTAATAAAAGGAAGACTAGGGAGAATGTGGGCCCTGTCCGAAGGGAAACAGTGAGTGCCCCTATTAGTGAATTCAAAACACCTAAGAAATTAAATTATAACATGAAAACCATCTGATCAAAAATATGGAGAAGGCTGAGGTACTCAACAACTTTTTTGCCTCAGTCCTCACTGGCAAGTGCTCAAGCCACACCGGTCAAGTCACAGAAGGCAAAGGCAGGGACTGGGAGAATGAAGAGCCGCCCACTGTAGGAGAAGATCAGGTTCGAGATCATCTAAGGAACCTGAAGGTGCACAAGTTCATGGGACCTGATGAGATGCATCTGCGGGTCCTGAGGGAACTGGTGGATGAAGTTGCTAAGCCACTATCCATCATATTTGAGATGTTGTGGCAGGCTGGTGAAGTTCCCACAGGCTGGAAAAGGGGAAACATAACCCCCATTTTCAAAAAGGGAAAAAAGGAAGACCTGGGGAACTACAGGCCAGTCAGTCTCACCTCTGTGCCTGGGAAGATCATGGAGCCAATCTTCCTGGAAACTATGCTAAGGCACATGGAAAATAAGGAGGTGGTTGGTGACATGGCTTCACTAAGAGCAAATCGTGCCTGACAAATTTGGTGGCCTTCGACTATGGGGTTACAGCATTGGTGGATAAGGGAAGAGCAACTGACGTCATCTACCTGGACTTGTGCAAAGCATTTGTCCCACACGACATCCTTGTCTCTAAATTGGAGAGACATGGGTTTGACAGAGGGACCACTCGGTGGATAAGGAATTGGCTGGATGGTCGCACTCACAAACAGTTGCGGTCAACGGCTCGATGTCCAAGTGGAGACCAGTGACAAGTGGCGTTCCTCAGGGGTTGGTATTGGGACCAGCGCTGTTCAACATCTTCGTCGGCAACATGGACAGTGGGATTGAGTGCACCCTCAGCAAGTTTGCCGACGACACCAAGCTGTGTGGTGCGGTCGACACACTGCAGGGAAGGGATGCCATCCAGAGGGACCTTGACAGGCTTGAGAGGTGGGCCYGTGCAAACCTCATGAAGTTCAACAAGGCCAAGTGTAAGGTCCTGCACGTGGGTCAGGGCAATCCCAAGCACAAATAAAGGCTGGGCAGAGAATGGATTGAGAGCTGCCCTGAGGAGAAGGACTTGGGGGTGTTGGTTGATGAGAAGCTCAACATGACCTGGCAATGTGCGCTTGCAGCCCAGAAAGCCAACCATATTCTGGGCTGCATCAAAAGAAGCATGACCAGCAGGTCAAGGGAGGTGATTCTCCCGCTCTACTCCGCTCTCGTGAGACCCCACCTGGAGTACTGTGTTCAGCTCTGGGGCCYCCAACATAAGAGGACATGGGCCTGTTGGAGCAAGTCCAGAGGAGGGCCATGAAGATGATCAGAGGGCTGGAGCACCTCTCCTATGAAGACAGGCTGAGAGAGTTGGGGTTGTTCAGCCTGGAGAAGAGAAGGCTCTGGGGAGACCCTGTAGCAGCCTTCCAGTACCTGAAGGGGGCCCGGAAGAAAGCTGGAGAGGGACTTTTTACATGGGCGTGTAGTGATAGGACAAGGGGTAATGGCTTTAAACTGAAAGAGGGTAGATTTAGATTAGATATAAGGAAGAAATTCTTCACTATGAGGGTGGTGAGGCACTGGAACAGGTTGCCCAGAGAAGTTGTGGATGCCCAATCCCTGGAAGTGTTCAAGGCCAGGTTGGATGGGGCTTTGAGCAACCTGGTCTAGTGGAAGGTGTCCCTGCCCATGGCAGGGGGGTTGGAACTAGATGATCTTTAAGGTCCCTTCCAACCCAAACCATTCTATGATTCATGATACTAACTTGTGCATTTTTCCTTCAGGTAACATTTGATGTGGCTTGGTCTCCAGCATGCATAGATAAAAGGTGCTACAACTACACTGGGATTGCAGATGCCTGTGACTTCTTATTTGTGATGTCATATGATGAACAGAGCCAGATCTGGACAGACTGTATTGCAAAAGCGAATGCTCCTTACCTGCAGACTTTAGTTGGTGAGGACAAAACTCCTCCCCAGGAGTCAGAACATTTCCATTTGTTCTCATGAATACATAGAAAAGATTGCCTTTTCTTAGACCAGTTTTTTGGTTGTATTAAGGCTTTCGAGTGTGCTCAAGTATGTGTTGTCCTAATGTGAAAATAGTATCTCAGATCCTTATGACACTATGGATAGAGCTTTAGCAGTTGTGTGTTGTTACTTGTAAAGTAACCGTCTAGCCCTCACGACTGTGAAGAACACTTTTAGAATTACAAACGTCAGCCAAAGCAATGGTGTCTGCCTGGGCTTGCAAAGAACCTGAAACATTTCTCTCATCCTTGTGAACTGCTGCTATGGGCAGCTGGTTTTAAGTGTGAGCAACTAGAGCAGTTACTAGGATCTGAATAGAGCAAGTCTAGAGGTATGCAGGTGGGAGGTAAAGAAGAGCTTGCACCTTAGCCTCTGTCTGGGGATCATGATATTGGCTCTGGCTCTAGATTAGTTGTAAGAATAAAAAGCATGGGAAAATACAATAATGCACCTTAATTTTTATTTCCTTCAAAACTAGGATATGAAGAGTACATTACTATGGGCATTGATCCTAAGAAGCTTGTGATGGGCGTCCCCTGGTATGGCTATGACTATGTCTGCCAAAACCTATCTAAGGTAAGATGAAGATTATTCATTTGCAATCGTACTGTTAATTTTTTCCTTGGAAAGAGACAGCTAGATTTTGGTGATCCTGTTTTTGGATTAGGAAATACTGTGGTCTGATGCGTAAGAGCATAAAGCCGGGACTCAAGACAGAGACTTTTGCTTGGCTGATAACTGATGGGCAGTGTGTTACCAAACAAGGCATTTTATCTCTCCCTAGGCAACCTGAACCCCATGATACCCAAGTGCCATGGTTGACTAAGGAGCTGTAGATGTTATCTGTACGAGAAGAGATGATGTCCAAAGGCACTACAACACTTGTATCTGCCTTCTCAACACAGTCACTAAGCTCACTGCTTAAAGACCAGGTGCAACAAACCATAGCAAACCTATGACTGTTGAAGTATAGCAGTTTATGGATAAATCATGGAGTCTCAAACAACATTTTACTTATGAAAAATGTAAGAGTGAATTAAAAGTGGAAAAGATAAGACAACTGTATAAGTTGAATGATGTCCGTCCAATCTTGTATTACTACAGAGTAAACAAAATTTAACTTTTAATTTACTTGTGTCTACAGATGGTATGTCTGGCACAGATACTTGATGGGATTTTTGGGACCCCAGTGCCTTTTGTGACTTTGTTCTTGGCTGGTTTGGAGTTCAATAAATCTGTGTAACATGAAACTCATGCCCTCTGCTTTTTTTTTCAGGATCATGTTTGTTCCCTTTCCAAAGTACCTTTCCGTGGGGCTCCTTGCAGTGATGCTGCGGGACGGCAGGTCCCCTACAGAGTAATAATGAAGCAGGTGAACAGTTCTCTTTCAGGGGTGCTGTGGGATGAGGTACAGAAGTCTCCATTTTATGAATACAAGGTAAGTGTCTTTGTAAGACACCATGTTGTGGAGTAAACGTTCAGGAGCTATAGTTCTTTGATTATAAAGTTTTCAGGGTTAGATTCTTCCATTTGTGTTTTCTACTTCTTTTTTTCGTGTAGTAAAGGATGGCTGGATTTCCGTATCTTGAATTTCTAGTCTGAAAGAGGGGTGCAGTGACTGAAGACTACAGGAGTAATAAAGATCTTTATTACTTTGCAGTTTCTTGAGAGATTGTATCATGTCAACAAGGACGTTTTGGCACAAAGAAATCCTATAGCTCCATCCTTCACTGTTATAGTTACTTTTATGAGCTGATGACTGATTTAAACTAAAACAGATTCTGAGATGCTCTTAAGTTTTTCTAACCCAGTGGCTTGCATGCATGTTCTCTTCTGCATTTGGTTTCTACGCAGACATAGTGAAAGAGTCCATGAATGATTGTACTTACATGAACAACACAGTGTATGCATTTCGTCTTATTTCTTTAGACATGATTTTAAGTTTCGCATGCAGATGATTAAAAGGTGGTATAAGCAATGACCAGATGAAAGCAACATAACTTTTACAAAATTTTATAACCTCCTCTAAAATTGTTTGTTGCTGAAAAAAGCACTTAATTGCTAACTAAATTCACCTGTTAGGTTAGATAGTGTATTTGAGATTTTAGCTGTATTTTAAAAAATTATTAAAATACAAATTAGCTAAGTCTTTTCATCTAACTTCAGTTAAAATGTATTACTGTTTTATAACTTAGATTCTACAAGTAAAAAAATAGCCAAGTATTTGACTTAAAATTTTTAATTGTCCTGTGTGAAAAAATAATTTGTAAATCAGGAAAGTATCATTATATAAATCTACAGAGCGTGTATATCTGAGTTTTTAATTGTACTTTTCACTGCATTCAACAGAAAATGTAATCAAAACTCAATGAACTTTAATGTATCATATTTAGATAGATAGGTAGATACTGATGCTAGTGTTTAAATGTTTTTCTAGGATTCTCTTGGTCAGTTCCACCAGGTATGGTATGATGACCCTCGCAGCATCTCTCTAAAAGCAGCCTATGTGAAGAATCGGGGTTTAAGGGGCATTGGCATGTGGAATGGAAATAGTCTTGACTATTCCAGGGAAGCTGTAGCAGAACAACAAACTAAAGCAATGTGGCAAGCCCTGACACCATAAGAACTATGTGAACCCTTGATTTAGACTGATGAAAATTGGTAAATTTTTATTATGGCTTATACTATCATAGATTTTGACTTTATATAAATATACCATGATTACAAAAACTTTGAGAACTAGCCAAATTCATTTTGTTATTTTGTATGCAAAGTCATATTTTCATTCTTCAAAAAGTTCCAATGTTGCTTTAGCAGCGTTTTTTTTTTTAAAGACTGCTCATCTTTTTCATTTTTCACAACTACCGTAAGTTGGTTAAAGCTTGAACCCAGTGTGTATCTGGTAACAAGTAAGACAAAGTGGTGGATTTACAGGGGCAATCTCATAATGATCCTTTGCTAAAGCTGCCTGGTGCAGCAAGTATTCATTCTGGGGTCRCATGGTGCAGTCTCACCTTTCTGACTTTCCACCCCAACCTATATTTTAGCTAAGTCACTCTTGAATCAGATTAAACACAGAATACTGGAAAGGCAGAGTGTTGCTTACATGCAACTTGGTGAAACTTGTTGCTTGTACTTGGTTACTCTTCTAGAGATTAAAATATTTTATAGACTGAAGAAATTACGTAACATGAAGTAGTTGCCATTAAGATTTTTATCAGATTTGTTGTTAGAAAGGAATATTCAAAAAATTCCAGTTTCACTGTGTTTATGTATCATGTAAATTCCTTAGTTTCAAARGCCAAAAATCTTGCACCTTATCTTGAAGAGGGAACATTAATATGGAGAGGACTTAGATGATGTTTTCTTCCATTTCAAACTTCTTTACTTCCCAAAAACTAGAACTCAGAAGCTTATTTAATGAACTGCGTATGTATTTTTCCACACACTTTAAGGTTCATTCAGTAGCCTGTTGTTTGGTTTTATGTCGTGTTGCCTCTGAGATAATATGAGGTTATATTTTTCTTTCTAGTTCATGTTTTTCGTAAAATAATTTGCCTGGAGAAATTGTGTAACTTTTAAAAATATCTGTAGAGATGGAAAGATTGACTGGTGTTTACAGGATTTTTTTTGTTAAATAAAATGCTGTCTCCATTACRGGTGGTAAACAGTGTTGTCTGTTTATGCTTTACTTGTTCCACAGCTTACAGCCCACACTCTGCTCTGCTTCTCAGAACTGTTTCACAACCAGATTAAAGTGCAACTATGCCCTGCTTAAGTGACTCCATTAATTAAACAGTTTATTTAATTAGATATATGTAGTCAGTTGTGTGTGGGGGTGTTTGTTTGTTTTGATTTTTTCCCTTGCTAAATAGTTACTGGGAAAACACCATCGAATAGCAGCACTACCATAATAGCTCCTGAGGAGAAGACTAGAAGACTTCATATGAGTGTCTGACTGCTTGGTACTACAGGTGATGGAAAGCGGAAGGTGAAGCCTACTGCTCTCACATAAAGAAAAAAATCCCCTTGGAAAATCAKAGGGCTCTTCACTAGAACTCTGGTCTGTAGGTTTTAGGAGAAACTGATAAATTTATTTGACATATAGATACTTCAGGATTTGTATTACTATTTATATTCATATGCTAAAATACTGTGAGATAGATATTGGTGAAATTGAGAGGTCTTCTGGAGCGGATGATCTGACCTACAAAATCCTAACTGAAGGCCAGATGACTTTTATAATAAAACTCTTTCCTGTAGCAGTCAAGAATCATGAGTTGATTTTTTTTTTTTTTTTTTTTTTTTTTTAAATTTAGGTTCAGATTTTCCAGTAGCTAGTTGCCTGCTCTTGTGTCTTAAATAAGACACAATTCTGAAATACAGGATGTAGGATTCAATCCTGAATTGAGCAAAAGTGGTTATAGTTTTAATAATTAATTTAATACTTTAGCACTAAAATCTTTTTTAAATCCTATCTTTAAGAAAATAAATTGGATAATGGGTGGTTTGACTCAAGACATTTGGAAGTTAGTCCTTTTGAGAGCTGCGTAATTTTCTTATCATATTACTGATTTTCCATGAGTGTTTTACTTCCAGTAATAAATACAGCCTTGTCAGCTTTTTAGCTGACATTAATTCCTAGCATGTTATTGTTCTGCTTAATGTAATAACATCTGGTACTGCAGAGAGGCAAACGGGAGAGCTACAAAAAATTACTATCAAGAAGAGGTTTCTGATTACTCTTTCAAAGAATTGTTATCTAAGCACATGCATGAGCTTGAACTTAAAAAAAAAAAAAAAAAAAAGAGTATGCAAAACTGTAAGTTGGACCAGGATCATCATTACAGCTTGTCCAAGACAAAGCTTGCCTTTTCCACTGACTACAGAAGAAGGTTAATGTCTTAAGGTGAGATTATCTGAGATTTTGTTCATACTCATAATAATATGGTAATAATACATTGGTAGTTTATAGGTAGGCATACTTATAATGACAAAAATACACTTCAGTAAATAGCTAAATAAAGTATTACTGTTGCTGTAGTTCTACAGAAGCTGTATTTTAATCATTTTCCAAAAATGTAACGTGTGCCTGAAAATAAGAACAGGTTATAGGTTATAGGTTTATTTGCTTAGTAGGTATTTTGTTAATGAAAGAACATCAGCATAACATTGTGATGTTACACAATTCACTAATTTGCACTTTTAAAATAACTTAGCTTTGTTTTAGACACATTACTAGGTTAAACTATATGTTTAAGTAGCTGACTAATCTTATAGTAAGAGTGAGATTTAAAAAGAAGCGAGCTGCAGTACCTCAGTAGCCCAGTATACAAATTCCACAAYATTTATATAGTCGATGTCTTTTTACAAGATAACTTCAAGAACATACAAACAAATACTCTGAAATTCTGAGCTTCTATATACACTACAGAGCTTCTGTAGACTTTACAGATGTTAAAGTCATGTCATCCTCTTAAATTCCTGATTTTCTGGACTGGAGAATTAAAGCTGAATGAATCTTCTTCTGTGTCAGTTCTGCTCTCAGTGCTCGTAAATCAGATGCTGCCTGCTTTCTCATCTGCAGAAGAACCAGTAATTTAAGGAATTGCAATTTAAGGAAGTTTTTGGAGTTGACATGCATATGGGTTTATATAACTAAGACTGAATTTTATACAGGATGGCTGAATACAGGATACATCTTTCATCTTTAAAATTTTACATGTCTAATTAAATAGCCTAGTTCTAGCACTGCTTTCTTCTGTACTTCGCCTTGGTGTTTTTAAGAGACAACTGTGAAATTCATTGTTCTTTCCCCTCCTTATTATACAATGGAGGAGGCATAACAAGCACATCCACCCTAGACTACCCAGTAAACAGGGTCATGGGCAATCTCTGTGATGTAGAGGACTCCTATTTCAAGCATTCAGAGCTGAAAAGCTATCCAAGGTGAAGGCCTATACCATCATCTTCCTTCCAAAGGGAGCCATAGGCAGCACTGGTATGGAATAAAGCAGATGAAGAGGACTGCCATCTGCTTGGAGAGCCATTCTCTTTTTTTTTTTTYTTTTTTCTTCCTTCCCTTTACACCAGTTTTTTTTTCCTTAGCCATGGTCTACTGCTGCTCAGTGCCTCACCAAGTATGTTCCTTCAATTATCTTTTGAGTGAAATGGGAATTTTATGAAAGAGATAGTGAAGCTTAGCTTACATAGTACCTTGAAAATCTAAGTTGCTGGAACGCCATATGTTCAAAATCATCTAATAACCTGGTGTTCTGGAGTAATTTGTCTCAAGTGATAAAGTTGCAATGACAACTAACACCATAAAGCTAACAGCATAAACCAGTAACTGTTTAGCAAATATTTACATCATCTAATGTTTGGGAAGATCTAAGTTTTTTTTATACATAGTAACATTTCAACTGTTTTAATTAAAAGGCAGAGTACCTTAATTTCTATTATGAGTTTCATTTTTGTATCATCCAGCTTCCTCCTCAATTGATTGAGTTCATGCTGCACTGTAGTAATCTGGATGATTGTGTAATTCTGTATGAAACAACAACAAAAACAACAACAAAACTTTAAGTGCAGCATTAGTGCATCTCTTCATTCATTGGGTGTTACTTYACCACTCAGAAACAATCCTCTAAAGTCTTTCCAACTCCCCTGCTTTCTTCCAGTCCTTAATGTGTGCTGGGCTGTCTCCRGTCTGTAAGCAGTCTGCTCTCCAAGAAAGGGCAGCTCCCTTCTGCTGCCAGCCCTTCAGCTGGGTGCGGAGGTTCTTCCACTCCCTATTGCTTTGGGAAGTTAAGCTCTAGATCAGATCTCCTGAGTAACAGCCCATTGTTTTGCAATTATCTTTTATGGCTACTCCCCATTTATAACAAAAAGGCATACTTCAAATCATTTTTTTTTTCCCTCTCACAGGCTTAGCATCGCTCTGTCACAGTATGTTTATTGATGAGATTGCTACACTCATGTAATGTTTAGTGCAGATAAACTCCTGGTTATACAGCACATCATTTCAGCAGCAGCTGTGGGTGGGCCTATCTTTGAATTAACCTGTAAAACTAAAATTAATGTTTTCAAAATGTAGGTTCTGATACTCAGCTCATGTAAGTCAGCCGTGGTCCCTTCAAGTCAGTAACGCTGAGGGGTGGGTGTGGGTGTGTATGTGGTAATCTCTTGATGTTCCAAGCCTTTAAAAATGCTATTAAAGTGCCAGCTGAAGCAAATGATGTGATAAAGTTGCCCATACAAGGAGTCATTAAGTGGTATCTGTAGCCTCTTATCTCTGAGCTCCTGCTGTAACCTTCTCCCCACCCGGGGTGTAGCTGCCTGCATACAAGGGTCCAAGTCCCAGCTCTGACACCACACAGCTGTGTAACCCTGGCTCAGACCACTGARAAAGCATGAAAGGTACACGGGATCGTTGGGTTGAGTCACCACTGAGGACAAAGCTGGTGGAAGAGGGGAAACCAGTGACAGCAGGATCTGTTCCCCAGAGCCCGACTCTTCCCACCTGACTGATACCCTGCCTGGCCAGCATGTAGCTTACGAGGAGTAGAGCACATACTTGTGCTTAGYCTAATAGCTCATTAAATCCTAGCTATCTTCTGTGTGTGCTAGCCACTACATAACTGCTGCATGCATGTTAACTTGTGCATATCCTTCACATAAGGCCTCCCTGTGCCTAGCCAGAGAGCCCCCAAAAAAACCCCTGTTATCCCCCCCAAAAGGAGCAATAACATATCTGAACATAGCTAGTAATATAATGTAGTATCAACCCTACTACTACTTTTATATTGTAGATATTTATATTAAGATAGTCAAATAATACATATTTGTATATAATAGACACTCTTAGATTGTACATACACTCTCCCACCTTTCACACACAAGAAAGGGACATTTATTTTTCCTAGTCTAGCTTCAGATTTGCCAACAGACTTGCTTCCATTAACACATATAGAAAATTAGCAGATACAGCTACTGGGAAGGGTGTTTCCCCCTTTTCTTTTGTCTTGTCTTTTCTTTAATTCAATTCCTCTCTGAACTTCCCATGATTTGACAACAACAGAACATGAGACTCACAGTTGCACAATAGTTCAGGTGCAACCACTCCAAAAGCCTCAGAGACATTTCTTGTCCTCCAAACTAGAATTCATTACCTGTGTACATGAAATTTGGAATGATGAGAACAATATAGAACTGAACAATTCATTAATCATACTGAACAAAAGGGGATTTTGTTACATGAAGGTATTGTACAAACACAAAGCAGAAAGAATCAAATGCTCAGACTCAAGCACTTCTTCAGTCTTTTTGAGAAGAATGGGCTGAAGGAATTCTATACCTCAGATCATTGAGGGATATTTGGCTGTTAAAGCTAGCTTACATGTCACTGGTTGGTGATTGATTTGTTACTTTAATTTATATTTTATACAAAAAAACAGGTTGTGTAAAAAGAGAGATTAAATAATACAAGCAAATACCTTGGAGTTTGTCAAATTGTTTGGTCGTTTTYGACTATCTCTGGCTTCCAACTGCAAGAGTAATTTCTGGTGGTAAAGCTCTAAATCTTGTCGCAGTTTGTTTGAAGTGTCCTCCAGTGAAACCGTAGCTTTCTTAGTTTCAAAGTACTTCTTTTTCCATTCCTCACGAACTACACAGGAAAACAGTAATACTGTTTGGTCTTATTCACCTTATCATAAGGTCTATTGAAGACAGTAATGACCAACTGATCTCACAAGATTCAGTTGGCCAATGCACACAGTGAAAAATCTTCATTAAAATGACGTTCACTATAAATGCAACTGAGTTTTCACACAATCACCTGCAACAAAAGGCTATATCTGTCCACCGAGATATAACATGAGGTCCAAACCCAAAATTTCGTTCATTGTGCCTGGCTGTTCTGCAGGTTCCAGCTGCACAGTAAGTGCTCCAGACTGGTATGCCCACYGCAGTCTGAAGTCCACAGCTTTACTGTAGCAGAATATTTAGCACTGTAGATTTATGCAAAATTTGAGCTCTGCAGGGCCAGAGATTTTGACCAGCTTAGTTTTATACAGAAGTCCCAAGATTATGGGAAACAGTTATTTACCTTTACACTTAACTATGATTCCTCCTATGTTGTTAACGTGCTATCAACAGCTGGCACATAAATCCCCGCGGATCTGGTGTGGCAGTCTTATGGCCACATACATCCACTCATCTGCAAAGTGTCTTAAATAATTCCTTCTTTCAAGGCATATTTTAGGAAATCAGGACAACTGCTTCTCAGAAACTTACCAAAAAGAACCCACCTGTTGGAGGACTATACAGCATGTAACTGAGAATGACTGTCAGCATGGCAATCTTAGGAGGATATTACATATAGACTGGATCACTGTTCCTACAGAATACGCTCTTCCCTTCATACCTTGTGAAGAAACATGTTTGCAAATGCACTTACTTATGAAACTCTAGAGGTCTGATAAAAATAATAGAGACGCTTCTTAAAGAACCTGCAGAAGCTGTTTGAATCCTTGTGAAATAACCTTTACTTTACCTAACTTGATAACATAATTTAAGACAATGCAGGAGCCATTTAAGGCTTATCTCAGCAGGGTAAATTAGCTTGCATTGCACTCCATGCCTCTACAGATTCACCGCTTCAAGTACYCAAGTTTGTTTTTTTTTTTAAATACAACTTCACCATGCTGCAGAGTGCAGCGTAGCCATGCCCTTAGAGAATAACTGGAAGAATTGGCTTGTCTTCTCCTTTCAACAAAGCTACAAATAATAGTTGAGACTCCTAGTGATTTATCTGTATTTAAGTACAAAGAGAATGCTCTCAAAACATCAACGTGATTAAACGTCATCTCTGTAATGTGACTTAGGGAGGATAGTTTAAATATAAACTTGAAAATAATTTTACAAAGAAAATTTGGGTGGGATTTCAATGAGATTATACCTTGTTAAAAACCAAGGTTTGTCAAGCTTGTCCTGACAGGCTTGTAACTTCCATGCCATAAGCTGAACAAAAAGTATTATGCTGGCAATTTAACTAGAAGCCATATCAACACAGTAAAAACCTGTGTAAGCACCAGCTAAAGGCAGGTTTAGAATATGTCGGCTGCCCTGGGCCTCAAACAGCAAAGCGGCCTGCAGTAGCTCTCTGGGCACTGTATGTACCTGGGACACAACTTGAATAGTTTATAAAAGCCAGGATATTTTTAAATTTATAAGACTGCCACAAAAAAGTGGAAGGAAACATTGCAACTTTGAATCTTTCCAGCATGCGGTTATACAAATGAGCCTTCTCGGAGCTATTGGTTAGCAAACTGCTCTCTCCATAATTAAGCTCACTGACAAGGAGACAAACTTTTTCACATTGGTTTCAGTGTCATTTCTCAATCACTCCAAATTCCAAAATAAATTAAAAGTGTACCGTGGTATCTCCTCAGCTTATTTTGTTCCAGGAGCCCTTTAGCTTTTTTGATCAGTTCTTCTCTAGTTTTTTCCATGTGCCTTCTGTCTTTCTTCATTCGTTGCAATTGTTCTGCCATCTTCTTTCCTAAAGATACTATAATTATATTTAGCAAGCATCTGGATACTGTAAGTAGCAAGGATCAGCCAAGATTTTTGTGATGCACTGTTATGCACTGATCATAAATCATGCCAAAAGTTCAATCAGAACAGGCAGGAGAAATTATTTTATTTTAATAAACTAGCTCTAACTTCTGGAAATGGCTGGTGCATTAGAAAAAAGTGAGAAATCCAGCATGCATCCAGGCATTCATACACACACACAAACAAGTAAACACCCTTTTATATGGCTAGACAATTTATCACTAAAACTATATATTCAAGATACATATACACTGCATACATTGAAAACTCTTGCCACATGAAGCCAAAGAAGCCTGCAAAAGACTATTTCCTGCTCAAAATACTTTGCAATATAAACTGTAACGAGGTCTTGCCTTAAACTCCAGCGGATCATAGGCAGGATAGTATCTCAAACTTTCACTAGTTTGCAACAGTAGGTCAATCACTTATCTTCTCACTATCCTCCTCCTCCACCACAGCAGAGGATCTTCAGCCATACTACTAGTGGTTTTCTTTGCTACATTCGCACATGAGCCAGCAGTATTTCATCCGATCTCCCTCCTTTTCTCCTTCCATCTCCCGGTCCACAAGCTGGGTTTTCTAACACTGGGAACCTGCCATGCTCTAAGAACAGCCCATGCAATTATAAATGCCTGGAATTTTCCACCCACAAATTAAAATTTGTAACAATACTGTGAATGAATGTATGTACAAAGTCTTTCATAAAGTGGGTATTTCTGTCTTCATTAACTATTCAGTCTTGATTAAATGTTCACTCCCCTGCAATTTCTTGGAATCATATACTCACTCTCTGCCTGAATTGCAGGAACTTCAGCTGGATTTACAGAAAGTGCCAGAAAAGGCGGACTAGGAGGCGAAATATATTCTTTTGGACACGTAAGAGGATTTTGCTTGTTTTGATCTGCCTAGAGAGTCAAAAGACACAGCTGTAARCACATAACTTAGAATCCTGAATAGTTACATTAGACATATGCCCTGACAGTGGCCTGAGTGAATGGGAGGGCTGAATTTGAATTCTGCATATAAGCTTTCCTATTCTGTTACTAGTACAAATGATTACTAAATTWAAAACAGCTGGACCTCTGCAAATAAAATCAGAGCAGTGAACACTTACATTGCAGAGAACATACGGACAAAAATGTAGACTATTGCTAATTGTTTTTGTCCATGACAATAACCCCACAAGTTACTGACACTCCCATGCAAGACAAGGAATAACGGACCTTAAAACTGCCATCTGGCTCATTGCTTATGAAGTCTGGACTGCCCATTTCTAAATGAAAATTTACAATAGCAGATTTTCAATTTCATTAGTATTTTCATAAGACTCCCCTATAATCACTTCTGCACAAGAGCTCACAGATGACAGTTAATAGTGACAGCTATTATGCTGTATGATCGCATGTGAGTCCTGTGTCTTCCTAAATATGTTCTTATTCTGATGTTATGACTATATCATACATGTGTTTTAAAGAATTTTATAGTTTTTCTTATCAGAAGTTTTGCTTGAGAGAAGACAGATTTATCCCACAGGAAATAYGAAATTATAAAAATGTCACCGATAAAACCAATACAATGTTACTGTCAAGAAACTGTAAAAAAAATTCAGCTAACATTAATAAGACTGAGATAGTTATTGTATATGTAGTTCCTGTTAAATGATAACCAGAGGTATAACTTCTGATGATTTCACTGTTTAGAAATATAGTTGATTTTTCGTTAGCAAATCTGCAAAGTACCAGTGCATGAATTAACTTTTCTTAATTACTCTCAAACCTGTATTTGAATATTTCATAGTTCTAATGAGTTATCTGTCTTATAAAATTAGACTATTTATAGGTGGAGGACTATGTTTACTGCTCCAGATTACTAAGAATATGTTACCTTGAAAAACACACCTGACTATCCAGTTTTTCACCAGGATCAGCTATAGACTTGCTAGTTCTGTATTGCTGCAAGCTAGAGAGAAAATCAAAGAAGAAAGTGAAAATTCATGTAACAAAATGGGTTTTCTTCACCATTTTCTTTCATTTATTTGAAGTCTGTAAAATAAATTTCTAGTTATGAATTAACATTATCCATTGTTTTATCAGAATCACAATTTACTAACCTTTGGGTTTTGTGTACATATTCTGTGGTTTGGTCTTTCACTGTTTCAGGAATTCCAGAATCCTGTATTCTGTCTCTTCTTAGTTTGGTATCTTTTTGGTGGTCATTATTTTCCATGTTTGTAATGAGCAGTTTGGTGCTTAGCTCTGTGACAGGATAACGATGATCAAAATATATAGATTATACTCAAAAAATTCAAGCTCTTTTGACTGTCAATGCCTGGACTTTCCAACCTGTATTAGAAATTCATTGAATCAATTCAATAAAAAAAAAATCTTATCTCTGGTGTATGGAAATGTTGTGTGAATAACAGAGGAAAGAAATAAAGGTAAAAAAGGTATTTTTGTTTTGAGAATTTGTATTTAACTAATTCTGGTAACTAGTACAGGAAAGATTATCACAGATAAACCACGTAATTATTTCACCTTCCCTAAATAATGCTGTATCTAACACTTTCTGCCTTTCAGAGACTGAAGATCCCCTACAAACTGTAGCCAGCAAGGAAAGGGACAGCAAAATGTTTTGCATTTAAATGTTAATTAAGAAATGTTATCTGCTTTAAAATATATACAATAAATATTTCAAGACAAAATTGCTGACAGACGTTACCTTTACTTTATGCTACAAAATCCTACATCCTTCATCACGTAAAATAAAGTTTTGGAAAACTTTTCAGTCGTGTATATATATGCACATATATATGTATATATACATATATATTTGTATATTAAGCGGTCTCATACTTAATATCAGTTAACATGAGGATGGAGGGACAAAGCTATTTTTGACAGATTATGATTGGATACTGAAATTACTGAAAATTCATCCATGAAAGCAATATAAGCATTTTCTAATACACTCTCCAGACACGTCTCAAAGAAGACAATATGCAAATTTCTGTTTTCTTATTCCAAGTCCCGGATATCCAGAAAATCATTCTAACTGAAATCTATAAGGTGCCCGTACCTATGAAAAAATGTATATTGCCTCATTTAATAATTATTTGTTAAAAATTTGCAATAGAATAAAGGTCATCGTTTTTACATTAACTGTAAAATTCTACTCAAATTAAAACTTGCCTTTCAAAAGTATTTCCTCGAAACCAGTTTGTTATAATTTTGATGTTAATATAAGTGGTCATTCAAATGCAATTCAAATGTGTCAATCATTTCTTTCCTGGTAATTACTAAAAATTTAGGAATATTAATAATACTAGAAAACTGTTCAGAGATTTAATGGCCCCCAGTATTCATAAGACACCYCATTTTAAAGTAGTAGTAGTTAATAGGTATCTTCCAAACAACATTTTCTATTTTGGCACAGAACTGTTATCTAGTTTATGTGTGCTTTAAACCCCTCCATACTTTTGTACTATTTTCACTCTAGTCTGCTCAAAGAGTTCTCCCACCTCTCAGTTTTAGGAATGCCACTGTTCAATAGCATATAAATAAACATTATATAGGAGGGAGGGGAGGAAACACTTCGTCTTCAGTAGTAATGTAGCCATGGATAAGATGACAATGAAAGTTTAAGTGACTAAATGCTTTCCCTGATGTACTGATAACAAGATTTTTTCATTTAAAATTGCTGTTGAATTATGGGATCATTATCCTCCARTCTTTACAGTAGCTGCTTAGTAATTTATTTTCATGTAAATAAGATTAGACATTGTAATGTCTAATCAGTACATTGTGATAAAGAAGGACTCATCCAAAGTAAAAACTACAGCTCTTTGAAAGATATTATTGTTATTGTTATAAAAATTAGACTATTGTTCTGATAGCAATATTCCAACTCATGCTGTAACTGTAGATTTCTTAAAACTCAGCTTTACTCTGCCAACTTTCTAAAATGCATGCTTTAGCAAAAAGGTGACAATGAACAGTAGTACCCTTTCGATGTTTAATGTGATTTTGGGGTGTTCGGTTATTCTGGCCTTGTTCATCACTGTGGTTTACATGAAGAGTAAGAGCAGTTGCTTTGGCTTTGTCATTCCACTTAAGAGTATTATGCTCTTTTTGATTCTGGCTGGGATGACTTTGCTGAGAGGTCTGTAATAGCATATCACTCTCTCCAGACTCCCAATCTGCAGGATTTGAATTACTTGGTGCGAAGAGAGATCCGCTGGATCCATTTTGATCTGCATAATAATTGATATTGGAAAAGAGAAATAGTATTTTATTGTAAATGCTAACCATAATAGTTATTCTTCTCCTTCTTCATCCTCCTCCTTCACTACCTTGGTTAAACTTACCTTTTTCTCTAAACTGTATCTGTTTTTCTTGAATCCTGTTGTTATGGTCTTGCTCATGTTTTGTGTGCAAAACTGGAACAGGTTCTCTCTCACCCCATTTCACAGGACTGTCCACTTCCTGATTTTCTAGCCGATGACTGCTTTGTATGCTTTCTAAAAATTGTTTGCTTTTTTCAGGTTTTTGTTGGGGAAGACTGGATAATCTTGATCCATTAGCTTCTGCATTAAAGTGACGTCTCTGTTGAGTTGATGATGATAATGGATAAACATCTTCAAAGTATTCCACTCCAGGTAATAAATATAATTCAGGATAAAGTGCCTAAAATATGCAGTATATTAATCAGACACAAAAGAGGAAATGTG
The DNA here is from genome assembly GCA_035582835.1 of Phoebastria nigripes. NCBI lineage: Eukaryota > Metazoa > Chordata > Aves > Procellariiformes > Diomedeidae > Phoebastria > Phoebastria nigripes. Next base: position 267,709 of record JAYKAV010002818.1, on the reverse strand, counting down.
CAATGTAAAAAGTTTCTGAAAATGATAGCTTAAAAGCCATACAATACATACATAAGGGGGAGCAAATGACTTCAGTTCCAGTTCTGTTTCTTGCTTTGCTTTCACCTCGGAAGATAAAGAAYGGAAGCTTAACCAATAAAATACTTTTTTACCTATAATGTTGCATATGACAATTTCTGTACTCTATCATCATCTTTACATATTACATTTTTCTTAACCAGCACTATCTTCTGTAATGGCCTGATGGGGAAGAAGGAACATAGAATACAATTCTATTTTCTGACATGGCACTGAAACTTTGTCTATTTTTCAAAATCTGAATCAGACCCACAAGAGTACATTGATGTACTGAATAAATTTCTTTATCCTTTGCACTTTCTCTTATGGTTCAAAGGAACCGATCCAACAGTCACAGCAGAATAAAGTCTTAGACTGTCTTTACCAGAAGTTGCTTCAAGCTGAATCTGAATAGAAATGCTGAGTCTCACATAATTTTCTCTATTTACCTGATACACCACTGCAAAATATTTGATGTATATATAAAAAAAGCCCTATGACTCTCTTATGTCTTCTTGTATTTATTATTTTGATATTCTTTGTGTGATATACACGTTCAGATTTCAACAGTTGTGCTAAAAACAGTCTAAGATAATCAATGTATATTTGAAATTTGTGCTCCAACAGAAAAAAAAAAGAAATCTGAGYTTACATTTAAATAATGAAATTGAACTAAACATGGGGCCAAATTCTGTTCTCAATAACGGCCAGGCAATGCCATTGATTCACTGTTAAGAGACACAGGCTATTTGAAAGAAAAGGAAGAGCAAATGAACATAGTTTTGGTTTACATTTATTTTTCATTTAGAGACCCTTACTTGCAAGTAGGGTACAGCTCTTAGTACTGCTTACGTTGTTACTGTTGTGAAACAGAAGACTGGGGGAAAAAAAACCCCACTCAACAAATATTTGATCATGGAGATGTAATTCAATGAGGTTACCATGACCCTAAACAACAAATAAACCAGTTAGGTGGTTTATTGCTTTACACTTTGTTCTAAAGTTAAACAACAAGCAACAGGAAATACCCTGAATTAAAATTATACCTATAATTTGTTGCTAAATATCTTCACTTTTATTTACCAATATCTTTCTCTGTTAAAGTAAAATACTTTATTAAATTCCTGACATTCTAAAGGAAGCTGGAAAATATCTCCATTTATCTTAGAACTATCAGTGGGGAAGAAAATATACCATCTCACTTATGATCATGCAGTTAAAAACACCTCAGTTCTTTGAAGACATATGCACATTTTCAGATTCAGATTGTGTCACACTCTTTAAGTTTCTCTTCAGATTTTTCCACCTAGTTTACTTAGTATTTATTCTACTCTTCCGTGTGGGTAATTTTAGTGATAACTCAACTACAAATGAAATAAAGAATAGTACCAAATTTCCAGCTTGCAATTAATTTCCAAATCYGTGAGAAACGGAGGTGAAATGGGAAGGGAAAAAAAGTATTCTATACTTACGTACATCACTTAAGTCTTTGTGTATTACACRAACAAACTTTCAGTTGGACTGATTTTCAAGTTTATTTAATCTTTAGCTATAGTTTGTAAGATATAAATATATAGAGAATGTGAGGAACAGTTATGATTCAGAGATGTAGGGTTTTGATTACATAAATCTCAGGCTGTATTACTGAACTAATTATTGGAACACAAATGTACATCCAGAGAAGTTTTCATTCAGAGACTGATCTTTAAAGGCTTTTGGGCAGGTCACAGCAGGAACCATTAGAGGAACTCTGACTTACTTAGCTTCCATTGCAAATTCTTCAAGTGCTATATTTCCAACCATGTACTGGTAATAATGACCTTAGGGGGATTTTTTTTTAATGCAACCAGATTTGTCATATTTAATCCATTGAATTATCAAAACTAGCATCTTTTCACTGAGTGGCAACCAATTGCATCTGATGCTTTAAAGGATGTTTCTAATATTCCTGTCCAGCTGTGCCTTTGTATTTGGGGAAGTAGATGTGCTCTGACAAGAGATTATGCTCCAGCATGTTTAAAAACAAATGCTAACAATGCTCCTAAAGTTATCTCTATTTTCTTGTGATATTATCTAATCTGCAGGAACGAAATCTGTAGTTTACATTACAAAGCAGAAGAGCACTAAAGAAAAAAAATATTAACTTACCACTGCTAGCTTTTTCCCAATGCATTTTAAAAATTTGAATTTATCTGCAACTGCAACTCCACCCAGGTACTCTCCAAGCTTCTCCCGTAGCACTCTTAATGTGATGTGAGGAGACACCCTAGAATGTTGTTATTCATTAATATATCTGTAAGATCAGATAATGATGGCTAGTTAGTAAGAGGGGGAAGATAATGCTATATACATGCTGGCTTGCATGGACAGAATGACRAAAAATGGGAACTGTGTCCTAGAACTGAACCTAATTACATATAGGCCACAGAGTCTTGGTGTGGTAGAGTCAGAACATTGTATCATGTTATGGTAGACTGTATTACAAGGGCTGTCATAACATTAACTATCAATATTCATATTTTAGGAACCCCATACAAAGGGAGAATATGGAAGTAGCTGAAATTTGAAAATGAATTCTTCAGAATGCTCTTGCTCATCTGCAGATGAATAACAAAAACACTGGAAACTACAGTCATGCATTTCCATATAGGTGACAAAGTTTCATGGGGCCGGTCCAGGACTGTAGAACATACCCCTTCAAGCACTAAGAGCTAGAGAAGATTTCATCACTGTCCACTTTAAGTAGCAGGCACATTCCTTTGATTTTGTCTTCTCCAACACAAATTTACAGTTGGGTGTGTGCATGTGTACATGCAAATGTATTTTAAATCAAAGCCAAACACTGCAGTGTGAACATTTCCACCATAGCTTGAGGATGAGAGAGCTGATGCAAATATGAATTGCATCATTTAATGTACTACTGGAAACCATGCAAATATTAAAGTAATGAGCTCAGTATAAAAATCACTATAGAATAAAAAGCATCTCTGCAGAATAAAACCAAATGTGCAAGAGGCACACAAAAGCTCTGCAGCACAACATAAGCAATTCTAATTGCTCCTACACTGCCATATAAAATAAACCAGGGARCAAATTCAGGCCTGAGACTGTTAATCACCCATGCTGATTAAGTGTTAGTATACTACCTAGCATGATTTTGGCCCAGGCAGCTATCACTCTTCATGCAATGCAGAGACATAGCTTGGGGGATAGCACATGCCATTCTCAGTAAACAGTATAGACAAGAACGTGCCATCCCTTCAACTTGGACAGGTCTTCAACATTAACCTGTCAGGGTTTGTCTGCACTTTCAAACAGCCCTATATGCCTTTATTTCACACCCTAGGTATGTAAAAACACCCTCAGTTTCATCTCATAAACACAGTACTTCAGTGGGCTACAATGCTTCCTTTGCATTATTTCAAACACCCTGGACTTGGAGGACCCTCCTCAAGATCATAAATCTGCCTTGGAGCACAGGCATGCAGCAGAGGAGACCAAAGTCTGCAGAGTGGACACATCTAGGCCACACTGCTTGGTCCCTGTACATTTAGCTCCTGTTTATTTCTTCCCCAGCCATTTTTTGCCCACACTCGCTGCAGATATTGGCCCTAATGTCATTTATTTCAAATGTATAAAGAAATATGTGAAAGATGGATACATAATTCAATACACATCCTTCCAAGGTCTTATGTGAGAACAGACATGATCTATAATTCAAATATCTCTCATTCACTRTCGTTTCTTCAAGCTGATGTCTCAGAGAAGATATGCCCCTTGAATGGTCTTCTGAAACCCAATAAATGCAAGCTCTTTCAGAGGCAATTCTAACACTGCACATCCTTCACTGATAATGCCTGTCCAAACCAGCAAGGAAATCTAAATCTAAGGCATTTATGAACAGCAGGGAGAACATCTAAGTAACTACAATCAATCATGGGAGAAAATCACCTAGGTATACAGAACCTGAGATATAGGGCAGAAATTTATCTGAAAATTATTTGCCAGTGCAGATGCTAGGAACATATAATAATATATTTCTTACTTGCTGCCACTGGCTAGCAGAAGACGAGTCACATCCAAGTCATTTGCTTCAGGGTGTTCCTTTAAAAGTAATGCAAACTAGAGTTCATTGCAGCCATCTCATCTAGAAATAACAAAAGTATGGCTTCTGTGGTGAGGAATGAGGAGTAAATAAAAGATCACAGAGGCTGAGAAATCGAGTTCATGGGAACAAGAACTCAGGGCCATAGACAATTGCACACTTAATATTTTCCTCTAATGTCATGATTAATGGAAGTGGCCTGTACTTAGACCTAGGAATCCTTTGTTAAGCTGACTCAGACAGTACTAGGATTGTCAAGCTGACTGGACAGTGCTATCAACAACGTCCAAACAGCATTAGTACCAGCAAGGCTGCTGTTCCCTCTCCCGGACTACCATAAGAGAATTTTTTTTAAGTATTTTTTTGTTTTTAAAGACAGTGATACACTGGCTGGGTGCTAGTTATTGCTAATGCTAATGTACTGCAGCATTGCATAGTACCCATAGAATAATTAATTAGAAATTATTTAAGACTCATTAGCAAGCAACAAATACCCAGACAGATATAAACCCACTGGAATCAATGAGAATCCTAATTTAAGTTGATGCCTCAGAATTGAGCCTTAGTGAAATAAATTTACACTAGAGAACAGAGGGCAGTGATAGATGTCCAATCACATCAAATGATTTGAAGTTACCACTCCAGCTGTGTATTTTGCACCTCTGCTGGAGACTAGAACAGCAAACAAACGAACGGATACATACACTTATTTCCTCTGGTTTTGAGCAGCCTTTCAACAAAAGAAGCTGCGAGAATGAATACATTCTGCCCCACGTGCTCATACCTGACTGCTGTCAATCTTTTCAGCTAGGCACTATATTGTCTTAAGTGGACAATACAAGCCTAAATTTAAATTAGTTAAAACCGGTATTCCCTGCAGTTTAGGCTAAATTGACAGGTTTTGCACAGGAGCAGACAACGTGCATGTAAAAGCTCTGTTTCAATACACATCTTTACATTATTTGATTTTTCTACAACTTCTTACCACTAGATACACACAGATTTTGTGAGTAAAGTGTTTAGGAGTATAAAACAAACTTTCAAAGTTATGAAAGATTAAAACTGCAACTCTGTGCCAGGTTTGGGCCTAGGACTGGGAACCGGGGTATTCTTTCAGTAAGTCCTCTAAACAGCTACCTGAGAGGACACTTAGCACACGGTGTTGCGCGCAACCTTTCAGAAATACTACTGAAGAAGAAAGAAGATATGCTGGTGGTTGCATGGGCTGTAATGCTTCCCCTTGAGAAACATAGCTTAAGCTCTTTCTTCGGACTGAGAGAGCTCAGATTGTCATATCCCTGTTCCTGGGAATTGACAGGCTATCCTGTCTTCATCAAGCCACTCTGTCTTGAAGCTGGCCCATTGCCAAAAAGAATTCAAGATTTTGCTCATCAGGCTCAAGGAGACAGAAAGAATGTAAGACTGTGAATTTACAACATAAATTATTCTGCAGAAATACTAGCACTGCTCTGGAAGTGCGTTGCAATGGTCTACACCAAGGGCTGCAATGGAGCTAAGCCTAATACAGTTCAAATAAACATAACGCTAGTCATGGGCACCACTTACACTCCAGAGTTTATTAGAGAACAAGTCTCTTCTGGCAGATGTAATTGTGCTCTATAGAGCAACAGCTGGACTAAATGACTGAAGGACAATGTAAAGGACCTACCACGTACATGAAGCCTAAGACTATACTCACCTTATAAATCCGGCTGAGATGAATTTGCTAGTAAGAGCTACAGGAACTGTATTCAGCTTGAAGTTCCACACTTCTTCTGGGACATAAAAAACATGGAGCTCCACCAACTAAGTAAAGAACAGATGATCATAACTGCAGATATATTATAACCCTCTTCCTATATGCTTTGTTTTGCTTAGGTGGACTTTCAATTTCTGGAGGCAGGAATGGTTTCTTTGATGTTAGCACATGGACTAGAAGAGTGAGGCTCTATCTGACAATGATGACTAGGTAGTGACAACAGCGATGAGTAGAGCAATTTGTGATTGAATGCCAGCTGACAGCATCAAAGTAAGTCACATCAGAACAAACTCAACAATGGAAATGAGAGAAAAGAGAGCCTGTGCTACTGCTGTATGTCACTGTGACAGCAATGGACAGAGCTTACCAAGAACGGTTGATACTCTGGAGCGTGTCATGGTTACAAGAATACTTCAGCTGAAATCCTACCTTTGTTCATCTCATAAAAAGTGCAAAGCCCTGAAAGCTTGATCCAAACAATCATAACTTGACCTTGCCAGCAAGAAAAAAAATTCAAAATATTTCTGACAGTTGTTAATAATATTAGCTACCTTGGAAGCACAGAAATGCTTCTGGTAATGTCTGCAAAAAGAATAACTAAGCCTGCTCTGAGCAAGGTTCACTTAGATTGTGTTCAAACCTGTGGTAGTTGTGGGACTGTTAATGTTTAGGTCTTGATATTTTTAGTGAGAATCAGATGGTATTGACAAGGACGATACACTTCCCTATAACTAGAAGCCATGCAAATAAGCTATATTAAATATTTCTGCAATTGTTGAGTTACTAAATATAAACTAGAAAAGAATACTTGCTATATATACTATGTTAAAAGCACGTTTTTTTTCCTCTCAGGTCTCCTAGAAATGGTGCAGTGTCACTTATTTTAATATTTTTTATTTGTGAAATCTAAAAAATCTTCATGGAAAAGTACAAAAACTCTCACCTGTGATGTTCGAGGTCTCATTTGACTGAACGACATGTTGGTCCCTGTACTTGATCACAGCGAATGCCAGGTGGGCCTTCTAATTTTCTTTTTGATCAAAACATACTTTAAGAATGAGTTACATGATAACCTGTTACGAGAGAAGTTACTCCATTAATATCCTTTATTTTCATTTACTGTTCTTCTTTCCATTTATAAAAATGGAAAAGTTGTTTCTGTGCTGAGGCAGAAAGCTTCTGACTTGCAGACAGACAGACTCAGCCACACCTTCTACACAAGTGAGTATCACCTAAGTAACTGGGGGAATTGCTAAATCACAGCCCTGCAGCTCCGAGAGATCTGCCCTAAAGTATTTCCTCTTAACATTCTCTCCCCTTTCATAAAAATACTTCAGTTGTATATAATTTTCTACACAATTGTACTGTTTTCCTAAAGACACAGACCTAAATCCCCACAGAATGGGATTCTTGCAGGGTCTGGGTTTATCTCTGATAAAGGGACAATTACTGTGAACAGCAGCCAAGCCACAGGCACGGTACATTGTGCTGGCCAAATGCAGTATTCCAAGGAAACCTGACTGTGCCAGGCGACCATGGCAGAAAAATCCTTTCATAAACTATAAACCATGGCTCTGCCCTAACCTTGTTATGACTTTCCTCAGCACTCTCACTTTGAAGGCTCTTCCAGCACCTCAGAGGTTACAAACCTCCTGATTTCCAGCTGCTGAACGCCCTCGCTGTTCTCCTGATCATCTTAGCAGCTCTCCCTTGCACCCCTGCTATTTCTAATTCACCTTTTCTTGAGCGCAAGTGACCAGACCTTCCAGATGACCTTCCAGGTCTCGCCCTGGCTCCACACGGTGGAATTAAGATTTCCTCGTGTCAGCGGGAAGCACCTACTTAAAAGGGCCTATGTCTTTATTTGCCTTTTCACAATCACACCGCAACGAGCTCTCACAAATGACCTGACTGGAACATCCTGTCACTTCTCCAGTTATTCCCAATCAAAGACACAGCAGGTTACAGCACAAGTTCTTGCCATTAGTCCCTGTATATATGTTGCACTTGGCATTACAACTTGTCACCCCAGGCTTCACACTCATTCCTGGACACTTTCTGCAGTAACACCCATCTCCTCTGGACTGCAGTCAACACCCAAACCTGCCGGCAGGAGCAAAGTTAGTAACTTCATTCATTACATCTCAAAATAAGCTCCAAACTAGTAACTCACTGGGTATTATCACCAATGGGATTTGCCACCTTGGTCTTAATATTGTCTTCTCTTTTAATCCACTTTATAGATAAAGGGGGGGAATCTCATTTCTGTGTTTCCAGGCGGCTCTCCCCTTCCCGGGCATACAGAGCTGGCAGGCGAACAGCCACGAACCCCAAGCACTAGCGACAAACCTGGCCAGCGGCCTGCCGCCGGGCTCGGGGCTGCCGCCGGGCTCGGGGCTGCCGCCCGCCCTTCCGTGCCGCCCCCGCCGCCGGCCCCGCAGCGCCCCCCGCGGCGGCCCGGGCCCGGGCCCTGGCCCTGGGCGCGGCGGCGGTTGCGCAGGCGCCGCCGGGCCGGAGAGTTTGGGACGCGCCGGGAAGTTGGGGCTGGGTGTGCCGCCGCCTGCCGTGCCCGCCGCCGCTCCCACCATGTCGGGCTCCTCCAACGTGGCGGCCATGAAGAAGGTGGTGCAGCAGCTGCGCCTGGAGGCCAGCGTGACTCGCGTGAAGGTGAGAAGCGGAGCCGGGACGGGACGGGGCGGACGCGCCGCCATTACACCGCCCCGGGGGCCGCGCCCCTCCTCGGAGGCGGCCGGGCTGCCCGGCGGGGCAGGGGCCGGGCCGGGGCAGCCAGCTCCGACCTGCCCCGCCCCGCCGACCCTCCTTGGCGGCGGCGCCCCGCTCCCAGGCTTTAGCCCCGGGGCTCCGTCGGGCCTCCCCGGCCGAGCCTCGCCCCGGGGCGGCTGCGCAGCTGCGTCCCTTCGCGCTGCCGGCGCCTCCCCGGGGCACGGCCCGTGCCGCGCCCGGCCCGGCCCGCAGTGCTCTCCCGCTTCCTGCAGCCCCTCGGAGACCCCCGGCGGCCGCTCTCCGGCCGAAGCGCTCCCCCGGGGGGATGGACGCGCCGCGCTGCGCTCTCCCCTTTCATTTCCTCGTTCTGGGGAGTGTCTTCTTCCATCAAACTCCGGTGAAAAGAGCAGCTTGAGTCGGGGTTTACCACAGGTTGCCTTGGCTGGCTTGGCCCTGACACTATAAAATGGAGACTTCGCTGCAAGGCATGCTAAGTGCGTTTAACTTGTGCATTTTCGGCGTGAGACTGGGCCCTGTCAAATTAGAGAAACTCTGGGCAAACTGCAAATACAAGATAGCAGAAGATGCTACTTTCTGAAACTTTGATCGTTCTTTTTTATGAGTTCAGAGTTAAGCAAAGAAAAGCAAGACAATTTTTTTCACTGTTCTGTTTTTAGGTAGGTACAGCTTACCAAAACACCCATACACTATCTCATCATAAGGATGGCYTTCCAAGGGAAGATAAAATGCCAGTTCAGTCGAGTAGAACATCTTAAACTATAGGCTATATTTTTAAATGATTTAGGCTAGAACAAGGATCTTCATATATTTAACAAAGCCATCTCCAGGGTGTTGCTCGTCTTTCACCCTTAAGGCTTAGAAGTTTTAACATGAGAATTTTCCAAATTCATTCTTATTCTGATATTGTGCAACTTCTTGTCTTTAAGAAACCAAAAAATTGCAATGAAACTGTTGTATAAAATCTATGTAAGCTGTATTGCAGAATCATTTAGCAGTATTCTTTATACTTTTTGATGTAGTTACATCCTCAGTAAAGGGTGTTCAGTGAATTCTAATGCCAACTTTTATTATGACTAGGTTTCTCAGGCTGCAGCAGACTTGAAGCAATTCTGCCTGCAGAATGCACAACATGATCCCCTACTGACAGGAGTATCATCAAGTACAAATCCATTCAGACCCCAAAAAGTTTGTTCATTTTTGTAATTACGTGAACTACTTCGGTATCTTTCAGTGGTAAGTTCTTGAATTACAATTCATAAACTGTTCTGTCATTAAAAATAGCTGGCTTTAAATAAGACTGCCTGTATTAAAAGTATTCAGAAGAGACATCTGACTTCTGCAGCTGGTGTTGGTCTAGATCCCCATTTTGGGCCCCTCCTCCCCTATTCTGGTCGTAGCTCTGTACTGGACACATGCTATTCATAAGTATTATGAGTGGCATTTAGTTGTTGCAGAGCTTCTGCCAGTTTCTGTTGCTGCAGCAAAGTAGTAGTGGGGCCAGCTGCTACTGAGCTGTACAGTAATTCTGCTGTATCTTCCTTCTGTGTAAGGGTATTATTTCCCTTTTCTCACATAGGATTACTCGCCTGACAGCATACATGGTGAATCCTGATTGTGGCAGATAAAGCAGACTTTAGTTCTTAAAACTTTTAAAGAGCACTTCCAAAGATAGGTTAGTGGTGGTCTCCAAGAAGAGCACTGTCCTCTGTAGRACACGCCCTCTAAGCCAAAAGAAAAAAGTATGTAGTCCAAGAATTGTATCAAGGCCCCTACTCCACTCAAATAAGCTACTGCATGGGTAGCAGTTTAAATAACTAGAAACAGTGGAATACTCATTTGGATTTTCATTCCAAAACATTTACAGGTTCACTAGCACTACTGCTGTCACTGTCAAGACTACTAATCTGGCATTCCTTGAAAATTCTGATTAGATTTTAGACTAACCTATTTAGAAAGGTGAGTTTTAGATCCACAGTAGTCTCACCAAGACTCTGACAGTCACAATAACGTGTGACTTAGTAAATGCGTCACAAGTAAATGCATGATAATTTTACCGTGTCCCTCTTCCCCCTTGCCCCTTGACAATCCCTTTATCTGTTGGGGGCGAGAGCATATATGTTATTTCAAAGCACCTGATACGCAGTTAACCATAGTTCACAATCCTTAGAAATCTCATAGCGAGTCTTAACCTTGAAGAATTCTGTTTTTGTAGCTGACTTATATCACGCAAGGAATTGTAGTTTGCTAGATTTAAGTTGTGTTATTTAGGCAGCTTTATAGAAAGGTGACCACAGTCAGACTGAGTTGTTAAAATTGTTCTTTAAAATTGTTGTCCCCTCAAGCAGACTGTAGAAAGCTTTCAAAAAGTTTGTGTACAAACAAGGCAGTTCATGCTGGTAAAGACCAGAGTATTAACAGTATAGAGGTTGATGCTTAACTATTTAACAAACAAAAACACTTCCCCCATTGTTTTGAGCAATGAATTACAGAGCAGTGTAACTGAAATGTGCTTTAGAGTTCTTGTGGCTTTTAAAGTTATTTCTATTGTGAATTTTATCAACTGTTCTTATTTAAAAGATACTATTCTTGGACACTGACTTGTGTTCACGCTACTGTAGCTTCAGCTTTAAGCAGTAATTCAAGGAAGAAATCAGATCATCTGTAAGCATTATAGACTGATAACCTATAAAAAGCCAAATAAACTGTACTTTAATCAGTGACACATATAGTTCCCCACTGAGCTTTCCCAAGGTCTAGTAATTCCTGGGTGTGGATGTCGGGAAGTAACGTTTCCTGTGTCACACACACATGTGCATACACAGGGCATGAAAGGCTTAATGTTTTCTTTCTCAATTACAGCCCTTATCTTCCCCTTTTCTGATTTTGGAACGGAGCGCTTGTTTCTGCTGATGTTACAGGCAAAAGTCATTAGAACAGCCATTTTAGTTACACTACCTATATGGAAAATTTCTTTCCTTCACTGTATCTCTTGCAAGCACTTCCTCAAAATAGGCAATTTCTTAGTTGTAATCCTGGTGTTTTYATGATGGCCAACAGAATTCATGTTYGCACAGTCAGTACCACCTCTGTGGAGTGAAGAGGAAGTGTAATTTGTTAGTTACACAGCCTCCCCCTGCTTTTCAAAGGCAAAGTAGCTGCCTGGTATTTCTGCAGGCACCAAGTGACTGGAACAACTTTTTCTGTCCTTCCACTTAGCAATTTGGCTTCCAGGAGACACTAACCTTCAGTTCTTTTGTAACAACTTTGATTATCTTCTTGTACCCTTGGGGATAGCTTCGTGGTTTTAAAATTTTATTTTATTAACTAGTAGTTCTACAAAACAGCTATGGAAAAAAGAGGATTTTTTTTTTTTTYTWAATGGCTGTCCATGGCATACTCGGAAGGTACATGTTGTTAGACATAGAGTTGCTTCATTTAGCATTGATACTTCTCTAACTACATTTTGGTTTTGTTTTTCAGATCTTTTAGCATCTTTTCCTAGCTGCTGATGTGTGTATGGGCAGAGTGCCTCAAGGAGTGGCCTGGTTTGAAGTCTGTACAAAAGCTTAGCTTTAACGTGCCAAATCTAACTGTAAAATTGCTACTGTCGTCAAACCTCTTACCATCTACCTCTCCAAATGAACTGTATGCTAGTTACAGTACTTCTGTTTCATAAGGGAATCAGTTTTATATGCCAAGCAAAAAATAAAAGTGTCTTGACTTAGTCTGGTCTTGAAATTACTGTAACAAGTTGATTAACTTCTGGATATGTTGACACTTCACCAGTTACTGTATCACTCCGCAGCAGCTGGAGAGCATATATAGGAGTCTGTCTTTAAATATTCCGTGCTGCTGCAAGTTTGCCTGGCGTTGATAGTCTTACAGAACAAGGAGGCTTCATCAGTACTATACTTAGAAGCATAATAGAAATAGAACAGAAAAAGTTTTTTTGGCTGTTAGTTTATAATTCAACTATACAGCTGTCCCATATCATAGACATTAAATAAAGACAAAGAGTAACTTAATTATTATCTTAAAGAGTAATTCTACCCTAGTAGATGACTTACTCCATGAGCGATCTTAATCTTTAGGTAAATACGAAAAAGCACTTCTTATAGCTGCATATGAAGAGAAAGTAACTCAAAGAAAACTTAGCTTTTTAGCTGCCAGTGAATGTGCAAAGTTAAGGCAGAACAATAGTTTATTCTGCAGGTAATACCAACTTGAGTATAGCTGTGAGGCTGAAGAAGCATTTTTAAGATTTTAATGGGAAAAACCCTGCTCWGAGACCTCACATGTTCAACTGAGCAGCATTTTTAGATGAGATAGCTTTATGTACTTCCTGTACGCTGGCCTTACGAATTCTTTCCCCATCGGTGTTTCTTTCTTTTTATATACAAGAATATCAACTGCTTTGAGTATATACCTCTTCTAAATATGACATTTACAGAAGAGATACCTGTAGGAGTCAAGCATATTATTTTTATAACTTCAGCAACATGGCTATTTTATGCAAGATGTTAATGAAATAAAATACCACAGACTTCCTGGATTGCATACAGCCATCTCAATGCTCTCTAGGTAGGAGACCATTTTTGGAAAACTATCACCATACTGTCAGGGAACAGCATACTGTAAGTTAGAAAGGGGTTTAAAATATTTATCTCTTACCTGATTAATGGAAGATGTCTGGGTTTAGCTGCTTAACAGAAAAAAAGCTGTATAACTAGAAATACTTTATTTTGAGAATATCTTTAACCAAAATATTTACTGTCTTTGATGTTGCAAAGTATAATTTATCTCTACAGCACAGCAGCAGTCATGGCAAATCTTCAGTGATAGCTAAATTACAGGCTGCTCTGACATTGCCATAGTTTTTCCTGCTAAACTGGAAGAAGAGTCACTGTCCTTGTCATGTTGGATTTAGCTACAAACATAGGAAAAAAGATGCGTCCTACTTGATCTGCTCCTGTATAAAGTTTTAATGTTTGCAGTTTGTCTTTCTGCAGACAGATATTGTTCAGTATCATTATCATTAGTTAGGAGTCTGAGATAATCCATAGTTCAAAGCAGTTGTTGTATTTCTGGTCACCAGCAATTGGCTGATAGCTGTCCCTCATAAGTGAAATTTTCTTCTACTTGTGTCCATTTCTCGGCGCTGAAATTTAAAAGAAAAGTTATTAACCAGCAAATTAATGCAACAGGATACAAACAAGGACAACCATGCCAGTTTATAGTAGGGTAGGCAGTGAAATGTGTCACAGTTACAGTGTAGTTGAGTCTTTATAGTCAGCTTTTCCAGACTAACAAGGGACAAGAATTAGAGGTTAGCAATTTAGAACTAAAGAACATGTAGCAGTTCTCTGTCTACTGACAGTAGACAAAGTGTCTTTACAACAAGATTATCCATTTCATGGACTACACCAGGAGTATTACAATTTTCCTTCCGGTGTAGCTTGGATACTCACTTCTAAGTTTTGCCAATCAACTGCAACTCCATGGTAAAAATGACTGGAAAAGTAATTTATCATTGTCTAGAGTAATACGTCCATTTCACTTGAAGATGTGCAGAGGTCAGTGTTACTTTCCATTCACTATTAAGAAGTGACATTTATGTAAATAGCTTAATCATTTTTACGTTATGATTCTTGCACTCACCTTGCACAAAAATAGCTCTAGTCAAGTTTACTAGGCTTCCAATAATAGCTTATAGCAGGTGAGCATTTTTCACGTTTGCTTCTATCTGTATATGTTAAATTACATTCTGCAAATAAGTAGTCATGGTATATTGATATTCATCATCCTTGCTATTTTTATTTTTGACTTGCAATATAGCAGAATGCTTCTACTTTGCATATTTCTCAAAATATACCTCTAAATATTTCAGTTAAACACTTCCGTATTGAGAACTGCACTTACACCGCTTTTTTAGGCTAAGATTTGTGGTTACATTTCATGTCAGATTTAGTCTCCCTTCCCGAGCAGGACTATTATCATTACTTAGGCATACCTTATGAATCCATTCATACTCTCCAAATTTGGAATCAAAGGTTCCTTTTTGAAGAGACCTCAGCTTTAATGTAAAACGTGGCCCAAGTTCTTGAATTCCCACTTTCTTTTCACTCTTGAAGATATATCTTGGGGAAGAAAAAAATAAAAATTAGGAAGTAAGTTACAAGAACATTCTCTCTCATTTGTGAGTTTTGCGGAAAATGTCACCTGTGGAATCTGAAAAAGATGTAGTCTCGCTGGTTGTGAAATGTAGCTACTTGTCTTCCAATGAACTGAGGATCATGTGGGAAGAGAGAAGCAAACATGCGACCAACAGAATGGCCAAGTCGCGTTGTAAAATTATTCAGGATTACTTCAGGTACGTGTTCTGTGGGCTCTTTCCCTTTTCGCTGAAATGGAAGTAATAGATAAGAATGCAGAGAATAGATTGAATGCAAAAGGATTTTAATATATTATCAAAGAAGAGTTTGAAATAAAATAGGGGGAAGACAGCCAGGGCAAACTTCTTGTAACAGGGCTGATAACATGCCCTAATTATTTTTTCAAACACAACCTAAGTTCGTATACAAGTAAAGGAGCAGCTGGTAACATAAGGATCTTTGGTTCAACAATATAAATTGAATGAAAAAGCACAAATAAATAATTTTACATTTCCTCTCTCCTGCACCAATTTCCACTCCTGGCAGCACCCATTATAGCAAATAATGCAGTCTACCTATCACAGGAGTCTTCCCTCTGTACTAATACCAACTAAGAGTATATGGGATTCTTCTTTAATAAGAACAGATGAAGTTTAAAAATTACTTATTTCAAAAGAGAAAAAAAACCATTTTACTGCAAATTACTTAGGGCTAAGTAAGCAATACTTACTACGGAAGAGCTGACAGGGCTGCAAGAATAAGAAAAACTAGATTTTATTCAAGACTAGGAACTACATCTGTTGAAATCTTACACTGCTGATTTTTATATATCCTATTGTGTGTATGCTAAACATTAGGTATTCCCTATTGATTTAGGTTATCAGCTGCTATTTATTGGCACGACTATAAAAATACTTGGCAGACAGTTAAAGAAACTCAGCAAATAACTATGAAAATGGAAACATGCTGCTTATGGAAGCAGAATATACTAGTCCTTGGCCTCCTGTTAGCTTACAAAAACACCCCACCTTTACAAGATCAGCTGAATCATACAAAAGTGCAACCAGTTTTGACAGTTCAAGTAGACTGAACGTATTTATCATTAAACAACAGACTACGCATTTTTTAAATTTTGTTGGAGCCTCACCTTTATTTCTTTACGCAAACGGACACTACTCATTCTAAAATGAGCAGTTGGACCATCAGGCAGATGACTTAAAACAAGACCATCTGTTCACAGAGTTAAAAAAAAAAGGCTGGTAAAATTCAACATGTAATTTACAGAGGAACATTTTCTGTGAAATGCAGTATTACATTAGAATATTATATCCATAATCTATGCCTGATTTACAAGGTTTCATTATATTTTCAAACATACATTCATAAACTAGTTAACTAGTGTTCTGAAGTATGTCCATTACATTTTGTTTCAATAGCTAACCAGAGTTACCTTCTATCGCTTTCTCACTTATTAATTAGTAATGTTTTATCTAGTCAGCAAAACTAAATGGAACTTCCTGGTCAGAAAAACTTGTTAATTGATCAAACTGTTAAATTTACTGAAATAATAACAATGTTTATCCATGCATTACAAACTAAAAAAAAAAAAGCCAACACACTTTCTTTAATAATTCCAAGTTCCATTAGCCATCAGATATTCAAGTTGGCACAGTGATTTTTAACTCTGTAGTTACACTGTAAGTTGCACGGTGAAGAGAAAAAATCCAGAATAAAGTAGATCTTTGATGCACACTACAGAATTATTTTCTTTCCCTAATAGGCCCAGAGCTAGTATATCTATTTTAATAAATACACAAAAGGATACTTGGTATTTTGCGATCTTCATTAATGACGATTAAATCCGTGAAGTCCCTTGCAATACACTGTGGAATAATTCTTTTCAAAGCCAGTCCTCTTCGGTAGTAGACATGCGAGTTAGGTATAACAGTAGACAGTTGTTCACAGAATCTCACTGTTCTCTGCAAAACAGGTGAGTTAAATTGCAATGTGGTAAATACAGTGCCAAATTCAAATATTAGGGTAATGGAGGGTTGCTCGTTCCAACTGCTCTCCCTGATGATATATTACTTCCAGTATCTCTATAAACATTTGAAGACAAACTATTGAATTACTTCATTCAGTCAGTGGAAAAAAATGTTATTTGCAGTAAAGACTGCAGCACACCAGGGACTTTTTTTTTTTTTTTTTTAAAAAGGATTTTTTTTCCTCCCTCAATCACAGAAAAGCAGCAAAATTGGAAAAGCATAACCCCCAAACTCATTAAGGACATTGGTTTACAAAAAGTTCATAACATTTTGAAATACAACATAACTATTACTTCAGGTACTAATGTCTGAGTTTCCAGATAAACTGTTTGAGGTGTACTTTTTCCTATTTTTAAAACCACTTCTTTTATGGTTTTCACAAATGTCAGTTCTCTCCCCAATGAGGTAATGCAGATCATTTGCATACAAAAACGTATGCATGAGGTTGGTTTTTGTTATGAAGGAAACAAACAGTGCTAGAGAAACTAATAGATCACATACCTATACAAGGTTATTGATAGTCACTAAATAAAACAGCAGAAAATATCCATATGAAAGCTATTATTTTCAGCTTTAATTTACCAATCATAGTATGAAAACCTTGGTATCTTATAACCAGTTGATTGCTCAGAACTCTCCAAGTAAAACATACATACCCCACGAGGTCTGTCTGATGTTGTAATAAGAATCTTGGGAACTGTCTGTCTGTTGAAGTACGGTGCAAATTCATCAGTTGCTTCATCAAAAGCAACCTGGAAGAACAGAAGTCTTGTTAACCCACCATATATGAAATAATTGAAGAACAATTGTTCAATCTGATCTAAATTCTGATGAAATTGAATTTAGTAGGAAAAATTTCAATTCACAAGATCTATCCTATAATTAATCATTACAAGGCATGTGGTTTTTACGTTTTTAAGAATCTAGTGTGATGAACATTGGCAGGTTTTACTATCAATAACAGTAATGCAAAAGGCAATTATCTAATGTAGATAATGAAAGAATGACATCACCTCTTAGTGAACCTATCACATGTAAAAAGTAATTCATCAACACCTTAACAGGAGAGTGCTGAATGTTAAGTTTCATCAATCCATTTTATGTCCCTTCTTGGAAAAAAATGGTTAACTTAATAGCATATGCAGAAATTAAGCAGTTACCTCTTCATCATTGGGATCTACAGTTGTTTCATCATACACTCTCTGATTTTCAATAGTCTTTGGTATGGCTTTTGGAGGTGCCTAAAATAAATAAGTTTATTAACATAACACATTCATGTAATTTTTAAGTGTATTGCGAAAAACACATTCATACTACCATGATATTGTGTATATTTCTACACAGAATTAGAAGCATTATTTATTTTATGCCAGCTTTTAAAACAGAATTTACAACATCGCCTTGATTAAAAATATGCACGGGTATTAGGACACAAGAGAGCATCACATGGAGGAGAAGCATCGCTATAACAGTGACACTGCTTAATTTCAGTCTAATTAGGAAACAGGGTTCCAAAACAAAACAAAACAAAAAAAGGGAACTTTCTATCCACTTTTCTTCTCTTCCATGGAATATTTTCAACAGCAACACGTTTTAGCCTTGACATCTACAATTTAACGACTAACACCCTATAATGTTTACCCTGTTTACTTACACTACTCTTGTGAAATTATGATAATACAGGAACTCACAACTGACTGTCTTCAACTGTCAATATGCTTTTGAAGTAGTTCAGGAAAAGAAGCAAAACCCTTGTTCGTGGCTAAGCTCGGAAACAAGCAGACAACTGGTCTGGGCAGGGTTTGGTCAGATCTGATTGTTTTAATTTATACAGAAATTACTTATTAGAATATAATTCCTAATAACATCAACACAATGCCACAGCAATTACATCGGACAGAGAAGACTTTTCAGGAAGGGTCTGCTCTTACGCCATTATTAGCTTAAAACTCACCCTGCCCGACTACAGCATCATTTAACACAGTACCAGCAACGTTTCTCAGCCCAGCTGTTTGACACCTCCGCTATACAACACAGCGTCTCGGAGGGCTACCACGGCCAGCGAGCACCGAGATCGCTGCTCCGCTCCACTGGTCTGTGGAGAAACCGTTTCACTCACGCAACCAAAGAACCCCCAGCGCCGGGCTCAGCTGAAGAACTATCACCAAGGCGAGCTCTCCCCCGTTCGCGGCGGAGCACCACTCCCCGCAGCGGGGACGGCCTCGCCACGACACGGGGCCGCGGCACGCTGCGGCCGGAGCCCTTACTTTGTCTCCGAGGGCTTCTCGCTCCTTTCTCCGCTTCTTCCTGGCAGCCAGTTTCTCCTAGCGGGAGAGGGAGAGCGCTCCGTTAGCCAGACCCGCCGCCCGGCCGCGGCCTCCCCCGCCCTCCGGTAACGGCCGCCGCGCCGGCCCTCCCCCACCTTCCTCTGCTGCTGCTTCCAGCGGAGGAACATGAAGTGCCGCCGCTGCTTGTTCTTGATCTCGGACACGCTGAAGGTCGGCGGGAAGAGAACCCGCTCCGGGGCCGGCGGCTCCCCATCCTCCGCCGCAGAGCCCACCGGGCCGCTGCCGCCGCCTGCCATGCTGCCGCCGCCGGGCAGGAACTGACCCCTCACCCTTGACCTCTGCCACCCCCCCCGGGGAGAGCACGCGCTGCGCCTGCGCCGGGGCCGCCGGCCGGAAGGACGGACCTCCCGCCGCGCATGGGCGGAGGGGGCGCTCGAGCGGCGGTTGGGCTCGGCGTGCGAAGGGCGGCTCTGAGGGGAGCGGCCTCGCGCTGCGCCAACCGCCCTCGGTRCCCGCCCGCTGAAGGGGCGTCCGCGGCTCCGCGCCGCAGGGCGGCTCCGGTTAGGCCTTTGAGAGAAAGCACGCTTTTTAAGCCAAGTGCCGTCGTGCTCCGTGCGCCGGGGGGACGTGGCTGGGCCTTGGCGATGGGTGTTGTACAGCGAGTCACAGAAGGGCCTAGCTCCGTCCCCCTCCGGCGCACGGGCACGGAGCCCCGCTCTGGCCACGGCGCTGTGCAGCAGAGGGGGCGTCGGCTGCCTCCCTCGGCCGTGAGCCTGCGCAGGTAGTGTGCCTGAGTGAGGTACTTGCATAGCCTGCTGCTTCGCTGCGGGCACCTGCAAAATGGCCAAGCTAATTGCTCAGCAGGCAACAAACCTTGAGAGTATTTAATAGAACTTACTACTGCAGTGAAACTTACGATCAGGGTTAACAAAATGGGAAGCTTTGAACAAACATGACACACCGATGGATGTACATAAATGATAGTAACATCATGACCCAGTAGTGTCTTCCCATGTGTGCACGTTTCACATTCAGACACTGGCTCACAGTGAGTTAAGTTGTGGGGAGCATCTGCTTAAAAGGAACCATAGGGTTTTTTGATGGTAATGTTCCTGAAAATTATTTTTATTCCATTAAATCCTGTTAAGTTTATGTTAAAATGAAACGAGAACCCCTACAGCTAGTTAAAGAGATTTAATTCATGTAAAGCTAGAGATGAGTTTTTCTCTTCCTGAGCTGACTTTCCAGCTTAGAGGTGTGCAAGTGATGCTACACAGTGAAGACTACACTCTGATTTACAGAAATCGAGTACTTGGGGATTCTGGGGGGCCTGGGCTAAATTAGAGGCATTTTTAATCTCAGACTGCAAAATTCTGAGCCTCAGTGGGACTGATTAGTTCCATTTGTCCCMAGGATTGTCTCAAAGCTTGGAATAAGTCTACTAATTTTATATAGAAATACTATTTTGCATTACTAAGTTTCTCTTACTAGAAAAGTGAAAAAGAAATCTGTTAACATAAACACATGAAGATAATGGAAAAAGATCTACAAATAACCTGAACTACACAATGTCTTAAACCTGTCCTATAAACGAATTTAACTCTGTAACTCAGCTTGCTTCACTGAGGTTATTTCTACTTAACACAGATGTAAATGAAAGATCAAAGGCCTCATTATGCACAATCCCGTATTTTTCTGGCCTCACTCCCATTTTTGTCAAGAGAAAATATTTCAGCTATCCTTAGTGCTTTAAGGATAAGTAGTTTCCATGGTAATTAAGGTTTGGGGGATTTAGTTGAGAATATGTTAAAGAAGGACTTTCTGTAACTTTATCTCACTATCATCTGATTCAAATATCAGAGATTGCAAGGGTATCTCTAGAAGTCATTAGCAGAGATTTTCATCACTGCTGTTAGCAGAGCTAATAGGGAATTCTAAGTTATTTGTAGTTTCAGTTGGCAATGTTGTTTCTGTTGGAATCATTGCAAACTGATGTGCAGCTTAATTGTGTGAAGCTCGCTGAATGCTTACATGTGGAAAAAACACATTGTTTTTCTCCCTCCCAGCAAGAGGGAAGACAACCTCCTAATATTATTCAAAGGCTTTTCTTCCAAGGACTCACAGGAACAAAATAATGATACACAATAATACAAGAACTTCCTAGGGCAGGGGAGGGGCAATAAAAAGACACCAGAAACACATAGCGGACTTGGTAAAAATATCATTAACAAGGTACAATTATAACTTCAATAGAAGGCCCAACTAATAAATGCATGCATAGTATTAGTTTAATTTCTTCATAGAGAAGGTCCCAGGGTCTTTTGCTTGTTTTAGCTATGAACTCTGTTCTGTGTAAATAACATTTTAACCAGGATACTCTTTTTTTTTACAACTAATGTAGCATTGCCAGGAAACCATCTTTTGGAAGAAGCTGCTTGGTTAAAAACAAGCTAACAAACAGAAAACACCAGTAGCTTTGATTTATGTAAACCAACAAGTAAATTCTCCAGTAGAGAGTGATGAATGAAGACATTTATTCCATGTCAGCACTAAGGAATTTTGGAGGAAACCTTTCTGTAAATGGCCACTGACCCAGCTGCAGTAGTGGAAGCATCATTTTGAGTTGTACTGATAGAGGACTGGAGTTTTTTGCTGTTCTGTCATTTTAAACAATTGAAAAATATCTGGGGATTAAGTTGAAAGGACAAAAATTCAGCTAGGGTAAGGAAATTAAGTTAGAAAATATTTATGGAAGGAGATGAGAAAGAGGGTAAGGTGCCTCTGGATTCGAGAATTTATTAGAGAACTGTTTTGGTTTGGTTTTTTTAATGTAATAACCAACATTTTGCTATTTTCCTGTTTTGTTTTTCTTAATTCCATTACCTGAAGGTAGAGAGGACATACTACTTGTCTTCAAGATTCATTATACCGAACAACATGCCCCAGAAAATGCAGTGCTCCAAACCAAACAAACCGTTGTCTGTGTTGGAAGAGAGATATGGCCTACAGGCTTCTTTCTTTCTTCCTACAGAATACTGTTTTTCACTTGAAAAAGAAAACAAAAAACTGTTGTATATGTTTTTAAAATGGATTCATTTTGACTGTAGTTACATTGCCTTCTTAATATGGCAAAGCAATTCCCCTCGGAATCAGTGAGCCAGAATTCTTTGTGGTTGTTGTTGAAACAGATAACCACCAATTGGGAGTAGTAACCTGAAGATTACAAGATTCATGAGCACAGTTTCTGTGAAGTAATGTCTCAGTTCTAAGGATTCTTGGTGTGTTAGTAGAGTAGAGGACAAGGGAGAAGTGACTGATTTTCCTCTAGGACAAAACCCCCGAAGTTACACAGTTGGAAACAGTATTGTCATGGATTTAAACTGGTGAGGAAAGGGGAAATACAAGGAACACGAGGTCACAACAAAACATGAGTAAGAAGTGAGGTGGCTCAAGGTTCCCCCAAGGGCTAGCTTTGTTAAGGGCCACATTTATGGCCATCAAAACCTTCTGCAGGATCCCTAGGCTCTCTGAACTTTCTCTTGGTGGTGAAGAATACATCTAAATTGCAGAAGTTAGTGCTACGTACTGGTAGTCAAACTAAGTGAAAGAGGCTCATACATTTAAACAGCACAAGGCAACGCAGAGTGGAAATACGAGCTGGGGCCTTGCAGCATGGTTGCATGCTGTTGTAGCAGGCATCCTTTGTTCAGCTGCCCAGGAGGGCTAACTGGCAGGGGCAGACTACTGAACTAAGACAAGTGTACTCTTCTTATTCTTGCATTCAAAGCTAGTTCTCCCATCCCTTCATGGTGCTGTGTAGATAATGAAGTTGTACCCCAAAGGTCTGGTTTTTGTTATGCCTGTAAGCACCTCAGCCTTGAGACTGCAGAGCAGTTTGTACAGCTTTGATCACGTCTGAGCCTTACCAGGCCCCTCAAAGTAGACATTCTTCGCACTCTTGCTTGCAGCCTCTCTCTGGTAGGCATTCTCAGGGACTGTCTAACAGCACTGACTGTGTAGCAAAGTTAGTGATAGTAGCTTTCCTTAACTGGTGGTTCAAAAGTTAAAGTATTCACACTTGATACAGAATACAGGACTTTCCAGCCTCTGGAGACTGAGAATAACATCTTTCCTTTCAATGGAACAATCAAACCACAAGCCTGCAGGTTTTTCAGAGGTGAGAACTTTCTTCATTCTTCCAACTGAAGCTATTGTTGTGTGCAGAATAAGATACAGAAAATGCTGGACCAAATCACTTAGTGGCTGGGGCACTCTCTTCCTGAAAGGAAGGGATATTGGATTCCTGGCCAGGTCTCAATATTCTCCCTGTAGTTTACTTTAAGAAGTTACACAGCAAAGCAGAAACAAGCTGTAGAGAATGGATTGTAATCAAGTTCAGTCTCTAGGTGTGTGCCCTCATCACTGGGCTGAAGAGTCTGGTTCCTTTTACGCTCCTGGCCTGATGCTCTGTTGGGCTTTTTGCACAGTGAAGAAAGGGTAATGTGGTCTCACCAGGGTGGAATATTCAGAGAGTGGTGGGAGATGCCCTGTGTGGCAGGGGAATCTGTGTCTGAGCCCACATCTCTTTAACTGAGGAAGAAGTTGAACATGGGCCCACCACAATATGCTGTCATATGAAAGATGGACATCTATACCATCCCTTTTTGAGAGAAAGCCTGCGTTGTATTTTGTAGAGAGCCTAGGTCTGTGATGCTTGTTATGTGTTATTGTACCAAGCCATCTGGGATCTCTGCTGTAGAAAAGCCTCTTGTTCATCCAGCTAGGCGTAAGCTCGAAATAAATGCTAAACTACTTAGCTCTTTCCAGACTGTTCCCAGGCTTGGGCATACCCAGAGCTGTTTCTCCAGGGGAGCATTACGTAGGGGAGCAAAGCAAAATTACAAGGTGCCTATGCAGGAACTGTGTGGGTAGTTTTCAGGATCATCTCTTTGGGACTTACAGGCTTGCATTCTTTAGTGGATCTTGTTTACAGTCTTTAATTTCAGTATTTTCAGTCACCTAGGGCAATCTCTCTAATGGATAAAATGGGGATCATGCTCAATAAAGTTGGGTATTATTTAACATTACAGGATGAACACTAGATCTTACTATGTGCTCCCAATGCCTGTCCTCATCCCATAACTCAATACAAAAATTAATTATTTTCATATGCTTTTCTGGGTTACTCTTCCTTACAGTATCTGAGCTGTGTACAAACATTAAGGTGCTTATTGGAAAGAAGGTATTATGTCCATTATACAGATGGGAAAATTAAACAAGTTTGTCAAAACAAAATTTATCAAATGTATCTATGGATTTAGAATGCCCCGTGTAAGACACCCAAAGCTGGATATTTTGAGAATATTTAGCACCATATGTTCAAACCACAACTATGTTTAATTAGGTTCACAATTAACTTCACCATGCTCAGGATCATTCTAGATACCGCATTCCAGGTATCTCAAGTTCAGCACCCAGCAAATGAGGAATGCAGACTTAGTGTCTGTCCCTAACATGAAATTAAAGTTTGTTATACTATAGGTGAATAAGGAGACCAAATGAAATTTTCTAAGTCAGTTTTCATTCTGTAATGCCCTCACTTTTGGGAATTTCTTTACAATCTTTGTGCTTTTTATAGCTTTTGTGTAAAAAGTCCTAGGTTTAAGAAAGAAAACAATGGTAAAAAAAAGCGAAGGCCCCTCTGAATAGCAGCTTTATCTTCCAGAGTATTGACACCCCTGCCCCCAATAGGTATCACACCAGGACTTGCTGAGAGTGCACTCTGTTACCTCGTCTAGGTCATTAATAAGGACATTAAGAGTTTTGGCCCCTGTATGGGTCCTTGAGGAACACCACTAGTAACCAGCCACCTTTTTGGTGGACTTTGCACTGCTGATGAACACCCGTTGTATTCCACAGCCCAGCCAACTATCCATCCACCTTGTGGTACATTTTTCCGCTCAATATTTCACCAATTTGACTGTAAGGGTACTGTGGGAGACCATGTTGAAGGCCTCTCTAAAGTCAAGGTAAACAGCACACACTGCTCTTCCTCCTCCGCTGAGCCAGTCTTCCCATCAAAGGTTTGCCCTTGGTAAAGCCACATTACACCAGCTGTTCTTAGTCACCTTTGTGTCCCTCAGGTGCTCGGAAATGTCTTCCAGGAGTATTTGCTCCACAATCATCCTGGGGACTGAGGTGAGGCTGACAGACCTGTAGTTCCCTGGCTCTTCCATCCTGCCCTTCTTGAAGTTGCAGCAATTCAGCATAGTGTAACCCTCTTGCTATACCGCGTGAAGAGCAGTGATTACTGATGCATTTAAATGGTCTGTGTCTAACATCTCAGAACATGTATGTATGTGCATGTGAGAAGGAAAAAGAAGTCAAGCATTTGGAAGCCTGAGAGAGCAAAACTTAAATACTCTAAGGAAAAATGAAGCAAGGGAGAGCATTTAAAAAAGAAGGTATTTTATGTGGTATTCTTGCAAAAAAACTTGCAAATGTATTATTTAAAAATTGTGGAAATGCCGTAGTCTGCTGCATGTGAGTGTCCAGTTTTAAAGCTCATTAGAGTTTAAAAAATTACTTTACGTATGGATGTCAACACAATCTTAAACATGTAGTTATAACCGATATTACAATAATTCCTTCCCACAGGACCTATAAAGATGGCATAGCTGGCCATTATCTTAATCTGGGCAGATCAGCCTGATGAATATTGGGCGTTTGATTTCCTACAAGTCTGTCAGCACTTCTGGTTAGTTACTAGATTGAAACTACTAGATAAGTAATGCATTAATTGTATGTAAGGCAAAAAAAACCATAAAGGAGTTTGCTGGAGCTTCAAGTGCCTAGTGCAGAAAACTGGAATACTTCCCCAAATAGAAATTCTATAAACAAGAAAATTGTGATTTGATACATTTAGATTTTTTGAGAAGTTTATCCAATAGCTACCTAAAGTACTGAAGAAGCATCTACTGTTTCCCACCTGGTATTTTGCTGAATTCATTTTGCTGCTTCTGGAGATCACTATCCTTTTCTAAAGAATTGTCCTGTAAAAGGGAAGGTAGTCAATGGCAACATTTCATCAACTTTGTGGATATGTAGAAAAACTTGTGTTTCTTGGGGGGTGTGGTCCTCTTCATAGGAAGTAATGCTAGTATCTTTCTGCTAGTGGCAATTACACATAGCTTGGGCTTAATAAAACATTCCTTCACATACTGAAGAAGAAAGAGTTTATCCAACATTAGAGTATGACTCATATCTAGCCAAGTATTTTTCAGAATGTGCTACCTTGTGTTTTCATTTTATTTATTGACTTCCTGTCATTTTATATTAAGGCATATTTGTGCTGTAGTGGAATGATTTCTCTGTAATAGATAGAACTTGGTATAGCAAATAATTTCGCTTCTTTTTCTGCTTGCAGGTTGCCCACAGATATCTAAGAATTTTCTCCTTGTTCAAAATTATTGCAACGTAATTTGTAAGTGTTACTATAGAAATAAGGTAACTATTTTGTTACAGAATAAAGTATCTCAAGTGAAACTGTTGTTCCCCTTGCAGATCACTCTTAACTCCATAGTATCAACAAACATGTTATCAACAATTAAGCAAAGTATGTTGCTTAAATATTCTTCTGTTTTAATACATTTCAGTGTCTGACTATATTACTCTTTAGCTTTTAGTAGATACTTTACATTTTAAATTGGGAAAAAATAGTCAGGACCGTTTTCTACTTGGCATTATTAATAAGTCAGAAGTATTTATAAATGGCCAGTAACACATATTAGTTAGTTTACAAATTTGTAAGATAATATTTGCATAAGAAACAGAAGCTGTGAAGTGATACATGACTAGGATTCATTCCACAGTGTTACCAGATTCTTTGATAAGACGAGCTAACTTGAACAATGTGCATTTTAATATAGTTAAGTGCAGGCTAATATTTCTAGGAAAGAAAAATGTAGATCAGTTATCTGATGGAGGACTGCATTATGAAAAGTAGCGATACAGACAAGCAATTACGAGCACACAGAAATGCTATCCTTGTGGATAGATGTGGGGAGCACACGGTAGCAATATGAGTTTCTTTGGTGGAGCAGTATGTCTTGGCCTGATATCGATACAAAAACTGACAAACTGGTTAAACAGAACTACATGGCTGATTTGGGACCTAGAAACCCTTCTTACAGAAGAGACTTAAAAAGCTTAATCTCTTTAACCCATCAATGAATCACATAAGAGCTAACTCACCTGGAATTACATAAGAGAATAATTGTAATCATAGAAATCTTCAGTTTAGCAGACAAATCTTTTAAAAGATGTAGTGTTTGAAAGCTGAGCCAAGAGACATTTTTTTGATTAAAAAAACCAAACCAAACCAAACAAACAAAACCCTTAGACTAACTAAGCCTTGGAAAAAAATTTAGATAGATAGGCCTGTGAAGTATTGCTTGTCACCTGAAATCTTTAAATCAAGAAAGTGGATTTTTTCCAAAGGAAGTGTTCTAGCTCCACCAGAAATTATGTACACATCACTTGATCTAATTGTCACCTGTAGAGTGCAAAAGGTCAGGCTGGAGAATCACGGTGCTTTCTGCTGGCCTGAAAACCTGTGACACTATGAAACATCAAAATGGACCAAAAAAAACCCCTTTAAAATGTTTTATAAGAATTTTAGAGTATCTGCCATAATATTCAGATAGTACCTGGTTAGAGACTGCAATGAATGGATTTTTTAAATTATTTAAGTTAACAGGCATTTTTAGCTACATTACAGCATTTTTTTACTGTTTGTATTGCTGAATTTTGATGAATAGTCACTAGAATTGCAGTATCTCTTTTGTTTAAGGCTACCCAGCCCCTTTCCCCTGGTAAGATTCTGTTTCCTTTCTTTATTTGTTTATCAAATCTTTTAAGACTGATATGTCCATGCTGGGTTTTCACCTCAGGATAACTTTCTGGAAGGCATATTTCTATATTTGGTAGTGATCATAAACAACATCAAAAGCAAAATGACTAAAGCTAATAAAAACAAATGCTAATACAAGAAGTAGTTCCAAAACATTAGACAGATTGGTGGGATAATTTGGAGATTTACCAGGAGATTTCCTTCTCTTTTACATTATAAACTCTCAGGGCAGAATTTTTTTTCTTATGTGTTGGTAAAATATGAACGTGCTTTCGGACGTTTATAAGTGCTAATCACAAAATAACAAAGGTAATGAACATTGTAAGACATTTAGCTGGCAACATGTAATAATCCCAGTGTCAGATAAGCTCTTTTTTCCAGTATGCATATGTAGCTCTTATTAATGAAACTCAAGCTGCACCTAATTACTAGTAACAGAAAATCACTGGCATTTAACTCCCACGTACAGAGCCACACCTTGCCCTCCAGGAAATCCAGAGAGCTTCCCAAGAACTATCCCTAGCTCTGGCCTAGATTTCAGCCTCTTGTACAGCATTTTACAGTAGAAGCTTGTCAGAGCCAATCCTTTCTGGTGCACAGGGTTTGACTGAATGAAGAAATGAAACTCATCATGAAATCTGGTCTTAAGTTAGACCTTTTATTATAGTTGCTCTTTTGCTTGGTCTACATGGTTCAGCAAGTTTGGTGCTCTACCCAAAACTGACTGACGCGAAAGACTATCTCTATTTCCTGCAGTAGGAGACAGAGGATAGAATCAAAAGCACCATTTCAGTAAAAGTTACTGTACAAGATGACAAGGAAGAATTAGCTAAGATAATATTTTCCTTTGTCTATATTTCCAGTTTGTTCATATTTTCCTCCTGCTTGGGAAAATATTTTATTTCCTAAGTTTGTGTGGGATTATTTATGAAGAAGGTACGACATGGTTACCTTTGGCAGGATAGGGTTAGGCTAAATAGTTCAAGCCCTATTCTTTTATTTTACCAGGGGCGTTTTAAACGCATCTGAAAAGAAATGACAGCATTCACTCTGATACCAGGATTGTATCCATCAGCTGACAATGCATCTGGTCATGGCCTCTGCAATTCAACTTCAAATGTAAATGTGCAGTACTAGTGCCAGTATGGGATTCAGGAGACCTGTCCTGTCCTCAGTTTCCGTCTTCACAAATACTTCATGGTAACCTCTGATAAGTCCCTTTGTGCCTTATTCTTCTACAAAATCAGTGTGAAAGCATTTTTGCCTTATACAGTTAAATAAGCATAACATGTATTCTAGAAAGAAGAACAAAGGCCCAGCAAATCTCATAACGAGACTTCTCCTGGGAAGCAGAGTCACTGAGAAGGTGTTGGAGACTAATAGACCACAATCACTACTTCTCTGACAGGGTGAATAGAATAGGGAATCTAACTCTTGATTGCCCAAGCAAGTAAATATTGAGAAAGAATAGAGAGGTTTATACTTCCTCTGTATCTGGCACTGATGCAAGGCAAATTGGAATGTTGTACATGGGGTTTGTGTCCTAAATTCAAGAAGAGTGCTGCAAAATTAGAGGGATTTCATAGAATAGACATGAGACATGATTAAAGGATTAGGATACTCTCCTTCTAATGTGAGGCTCAAGGAGTTCCACCTATTTAGCTTATCAAAGAGAAAGCTAATAGGGGCTTTTTACGTACCTTTCTGTGTAGTAAATATCCATTTGAAAATACATGGCTTAGCTCTAGCAGACAAAGATCCAAGACCTGCAATCTTAATTTATAGTTACCCATAATTAAGCATTGAGAGGGTTACCAAGAATTATGGTAACTTTTCCATTGATATTTCTATCAAGATGTGACRTTTTCCCCTTAAAATGATACAATCTAATTCAGACAGGAACTAGTTCAGGGAAATCTGCTCTCCATTATACGGGAAGTCAGACTAGAAGATCACACAGGTCACTTCAGGCTTTCTAATTTGTTAATTAAATAGTTTATATAAATTTAGTTTAATTGGTTCTGTGATTGTTAATAAACAGTATTCTTAATGTTACATGTTTGACTGCAGCCTCAGCTCATCTCAATTATTTCTTACTGTATGTGGGTGGTGGGACTTTGTCATCCTACCAGCACCTCCACCTTCATCCCTAAGGGTTGCCACATTATCTTGTTACACAACCTGCAGGGCTGATATTGTTGATATGATGCCAACCACAGAATCGTTGAGAGATGGAGTGATGGCGTTGCTGGAGATCCCAACAAAACTGCTCTAGATCCTGCACACAAGTTATTTATCAAGACCAAGTTCTGTCGTACTTAACTAGAATATCCTGCTCAGGTGATTGTAGTCTCTTTGCAGGTCTCTGTTGAGGATTTTTAGCATGTCATTCTAGATATTTTTACAACTAAATGTATAATTTTCCAGGCTTTTATCCAGGCTGAGGCTGATATTTAAAATTTTGTTCTCACTTGTTCATTCAGCTGTATTTTGCTTGGTAGTCCTGGGAACAGCCTGCCACCCTGACAAGGACGAACCGCATCCATTGGCCATGCTGTTGTTTCTCTGGGCACCCCTCCAGCTTTGCATGGAGAGCAGTCTGTCCTTAACACCATCTCATGAGGAAGCAGTCCATCTTTTTGGGGACACAATGATTTGCTTTCCTTTGGACTCAAGATCTTTCATTCCATTATGCCTGTTGGCAGAAATTAAATAAGGTAATTTTGTTGTTTCAGGTGAGGTGTCAGTCTGGTACCCTCACCTACTGTCTATTTCTAGGTATTATCCTGCCTTAGGCAGGTACTCCACAACTCTCTGCAGTTCAAAACTCTTTGAAAAGTGCTGTTCCCTTCATGTTTGCATTCATAAATTGTTTCCATTGTTGTTATTTCAAAAAGCAAGCTGCAGCAGATAACCCTCTTCACTCTTTTTGTTGTCCCACATTTTGGTGCGGGTTAATCTCCTGTTAGCTTCCTGAACCACCTGGCCTTTAAATACTTCTTACATTTCCAAGAATTTTTAACAGTCACTACCTAAAACTTCAGTGCTACTGGATGTTCCAGTGTATTCTCAAACCAAGCTTCCACCTACTGTGATTTGGAAAAGACATTACATATGTATAGTACTAGCAGAGGACTGTGTGGCAGAAACCAAACTATGTACTTAGGGTGAAAAGCATTTCAACGGGTCTTAAGAAAAGCTTTGTTACTAGGTGAAGGCTTAGCATGAAGCCAGGATAATCTTGTGACTAATAATATATTAAACTCAGAAAAATTGTTTAGGAGCAGAACTTGCTATAGTGTATGGGAAGGGAACCCACAGAAGGAAGGAAATGAATGGTTTGAGTCTGTTAATAGTAAATACTCTTTATCCCTCTACCCATAGGCATACATCTTGTACCACTACTACATATCCTAGACCAAATGTGAGAACCATAATACTTCAGGGAGCTAAACATATAAAACTCCCATGACAGAATTAGGTTCTGGGACGGAGCTGGCTAATGAGCAATAAATAATACCAGAAGACTATACGCTTAATAAAAAGGATTAAAAACCAGCAAACCCCCTACCCATTATCTGAGAAAGCTGTAGATTTTGCACATGAAACAAAAGATGGTTCAGTTGTAAAGGATAGCCATACAGAGGCCAAACCAAAGTTGCACAGGCAAATACGGTTCTATATTTCCTCACTTTTGAATGCTTTATTTCACAGTATTAGAGCTCTTCAGTTGTAAGTTTCTCTTTATATATAGTATGTTCATACATCCATATACAAGACTTACTGGAATCCTTTTCAGTATTAAGCCATCTGGGACACGGTGCTATGGGAGTTTGGAGTAAAAGGAATCCAAATATCTGTTCTGGTAAAAGTGCTTTCTTTTCAGTGCAAGAGTTGTTTTTTAATAAGCCTAAAGAAGAAAAAAACATGAATTGGAGTTACGGTGAAGTAAGCTGGGGCATCTAGTACCTGCAGTGGAGGGAAATGGCTGAGCTGCATAGAAAGCAAATCTTTTGTCAGAGTCTGGGGCATCTGCAGTGACAACCTCCTTCTGTGAGTATTCAAAACAGAAAATTCAAAGCAGTAGCAGATGATACAAAACTGTATCAGCAATGAAAGAAATAGCATGGTTTTTTTTCTTTAAGAACAAAAACATGAGTTCTAATTGAGAATATTGGCAAAAGGGGCTGGGTGTGAAATATATTAAAGGCTTATGCCTTTGAATGTATTAGGTCCAATTTCCAAGGCTGTTGAGAATTTGCCAGTTGCATCATTTTCAGTTGTAATTATGAGAGACTACTGTCAGAAAAGCTGACATTCATTTTTGAAGCCCAATCCTGAGAAGATACTGGAAAACCAGGACTCACCCTCAGTATTTCTGATCATCCTTTAACAGTTTCTTCTGATGGAGTAATACTGGCAACATAATAGCTTTGCTAGAGAGCTTTTGAAAACTGGTCTCTCAAGCTTAGAAAATCTGTGTGAAGAAAGTAATAGTTATCATTCAAACTTGACGCCAGACTCTAATTATTACTTCAAACACAACAAGAACACAGCACCAACAGGATTTTTTTTTTTTTTTAATCTCTTTGGTACACTGTAGTAGCCACACCTACATCCCCTTAGAAGAAACACATTTCTCTTCTCCTGAATACTTTGCACAATACTACATTTAAATTACACGAGACTTACTTCAAATGCTGTTAGCTCTTGAAATTTCCCTTGCTTAGGGAAGATACTGTGCTTATGGTATACGTGGTAAGGGCCATAAAGCTGCTCAGTTTCACTTTGCCTTTACCACATTGGTTTAACTAATCTAATCAAATTGGTTGTGCTCAATAGCATTACGTTTAAGAGTGTCACTTGATCCCACAAAGCACTGGGCTCATATACCCAGAGAAGACAGGGACCATGAAATAAAGATTAGTTTCTTATCTGCAATACTGTGTTTCACCTTTATTGCACTATCTCTCTAGCTGACAGTCATTTTAGTTGGACTACCCAGCTAAGCCCACAAACTCAAATAACATTATCATATGATTTTCAAAGCAGCCAAACCACATGCTTCATTCCTCATTTCTTAGACTGATTGTATACATGCTGATTGTTAAAAATGAGGGCACTGGAAACCAAAGGAATTTAGCATTTAAAAAATACTGTGTTTCATTGAAAAAAATGTTGAAACCGTAAGTTCTCCATTCCTGCAGGATTCTGAGCAATGCTCTCTCTCAAAAAAAAACCACAAAACCCCAGCTGTATATTTTGACATACAATATAGGTCTGACTTGCAAAAAGCACAGGGTTTGAAATTTCCCTATAGTTTTCCAGTGGAGGCACAGGCTTCCATAAGAAATTTAATGTATGGAAAATATGCATGAACTTGTATTTTGTAGTCATATTTGTGGCTTTCTTGAAGGTTGTCCATAGACCTCTCTACACCCAGGGATTGAAAATCATTGCCGTATAGTACACAGACATATTAGCATATGGTAAACATATTTCTTTTAAAGGGACTTTTCTGAAAATGTTTGCCATTTTTTTCTTGATATGACCTGCAATGGACTGGTGGTGCAGATACCATACGAAATATAATTTGAAATTAAAGAGGAGGCCTTCGCTAGGATACACACTCCCATGGAACATTTTCCTGAAACACCTACCATTTTTTGGAATTTGGTTTATTTGAAAGGGTCTGTGTTGTCAGACTTACTTTGGTGACCAATAATGAAGGACAGGGGGCACTTTTTCTTAAAGGGCTAAAATAGGCCTATGAAGAGCTGTGTGTTTGTGGGGCAGATGAACTCACCCCTCAAGAGTGTAACAACCTCTCCAGGTTGTACGTTACGCATATTGTCATACAGTGACTTGATACTGTGTCTTATTATGCAATCCTGGGAATGGAAGAAGCATAAGGAGTCGTCCAAAGGAAAGAGAGGGAAACTAATTCTGCTCTTAGCAGAAGAATGGTACCTCTGTTCTTTTAATTTCTACTTTGCTGTATGGTGCCAGTACCAAAACAAGACCTGCATAGATGCTTGGGAATGAGTTCCCTCATCTTGGCTTTCCCACGTTGGTTTGTCACAGCATTTAGTAGGCAGAGTGCACCCAGGATATGTTCTTAGTCCTCGAGGGAGATCTTGAATCTCCCTGGAGAAGAAAAGATTCTTTCTATCCACACTGCTCATCTTCCTCAGAGCTAACACAAGGTAGGACTGAGGAGATACAGCTTTCAGTCTTCATTCTGTCAGAGACAGGCTTTGAAAGAGTATCTTAAATTACTGAGATGTAAAAAAAATACCTCTAAAGGTGGAGATATCACTTCTTCCTGATTTGGGCACTGAAAGTACAGCCATGAACAGCAAGAGAGACAGTGTTCACCAAGAGGAGGTTCATCTCTGCCCAGCTCCTGCATGGTCCTGCCTCAGAGAGGTTCTTCTGTCAAAGAAACTGCCCACGCATGTGGCCTCTCTGACGTCTGTCCTAACAGCCACCCTGGCAGCGCTGGGGACAAGGCTGTGGTCAAGCCAAGGATGTGAAACTCCTGCTGGGGACATTTCCACTGTGTCGGGACTACACTACCGTCCTCTAGACACAGTTTGTGTCATAGACCACCAAAGGTTCAGATTTTGTCCTTCAGGTTTTATGGGTGATTCCCGTGTCTTTGAAGTTCTGTTCCCACTGAAGATGAAGGCAAATTCCCACTGATATTAATGTGGTTAGGATGTGTCCTTGTCTCTATTTTTGCTGTTGTTTCCTTTGTTGCAGTAGACCTATTCCTTTATTAAAGCTTTTGCCTGGGGGAAAAAGAAAAGCCACATTACTAAATAAATTATGAAATATTTACATTTGTGAACCCAACCCCTTATGCCTAGCTCCTCCTCTGATATTAAGATGACACTTTTTATAGAGCTACAGCTTCTATACTGCCATTATTCCTCTGTAGGATCCAAGACTGGGAGGTGACAAAACAGCAGGCCACCATGAGCCAAGTGACAGTAAGTAGTATCTAGGAATGCTTGCTGATTTTGACTCAGTGCAGTGAGAAACAACTATATTAGACCCGTGGTAGTTAGTTTGTTTAGCGCTGGAGAGCAAAGCAGGATCAGAGATGAAACYGAAGAAAATATAAAACTGGGGAGGTTTCTAAACTAAGCTTGACTTCTACCTGAGAATAAAAGGCCATATGTTGTAGATATATCTGTAATAATAATCCCAAGAGCAAAGTGTTAAAGGCATCAGTTTGCTTATCACTATTTATGTTCTGTTTATGTTCTTTTGTATTTGTGTTTACTTTTTTGCCTGCAGTTCTCTCAATGCCACAAGAATGAATTAAGCTAGCTTTAGTGTCACAATCCGTAATGAAATGATCTGCAGTTACTCTTGTGAATGTTTTGCATCTCTCGTTTTCATTGTATTTTTGTATTGGCTTTAAACCTTAATAGTAGCTCCCTCCTTTTAAAAAAAATGGTTTAGCATGTTGTTCAAATATGTGTGGTTCAAACTGTTTAGCTTAGCTTATGAATTTCTCCCTCCTACTTTTACATATTTAATGCTTTTGACTTTGCCTTGCCCCACCTCTTGTAGGTTTGGTAACAGACAGGTAGCAACTTTCTCTCCGGGTGTTGGTTTGTTGTTTTTTTTTTAATACTTGACTAAGTCACTTCAGTTTATGCCTTTCATTTTTATCTCTCTGTGGCATAGCCTATGGAGGCTATATCTGTAAAATGGATAAATGTTAAGTAACTTCCTGTTAACTGGATTTCTGCACAGTTAACTCCTCATGGTTCTCTGTCACCAAAATCAAGGTCTCTGACGTCCCTGGTGTCGCCCATCCTAATGTTCCTTCTGCTCTTCCCTTGCTTGTTCTCTCTTGCTCACCTTCAGTTGTCTTGTTCCCTCTTCTCCATTGCTCCTGCAAGCTCTGTTTGCTCCCATTTCTCTGGTTGTTCAYGTCTTTTGGCAGTAAAGAGGAGGGCAGGTTGGTGGGCGGCTGGGAACACAACTGTACTAATTGTCCCTATTTGCTGTGCAGCATTTCTTCCATGGTCTTTCCTTGCAAAATGTCCCAGGCAAAATTGTCAGTTCCCTCATTCTCACCTTGACTTTCATGAAAGAAATATTTGGAGTAGTTAGAAAGCAAGAGAGGAAAAGATGAAGATTTCCTTTGCACAATGCCTAGGATTTACAAGGTCAGTATGTGGAATGGAGCAGCTTTCAGAGCAGGGAAGGAAACAGTTCCTGAAATGTGTATTGAGCTGGGCATTGTTAATCCTCAACATGAAGTGGCGGACAGTGGTGCTGAGCATACTCATACCAGTACAGAAATACATTTTTAAAACTGCACTATAGCAAGAGAAATACTGATTTTTGTCTGGCAGAATCTTAGCCCAAAAAGGAAACCTGAAAAAAGATAGACACAAAAAAGCCTTGGAGCTAAATACCCTCACACTTTAGAAAGTCAGAAGTAAGGAACAAAAAGAAAACACTTGATGATATGGCTTTTAGTGAGCTTTTGGCAGGTTTTGGAATGTAATGGGGAAACCGTGGACTGCTGTAATGTGACATACTTATTTGTGGGCATTAATACATGTGAAGAAGGCAGAGTTTTGGGTTGCTGTGTTAAGATGCACAACTGTGTGGCTAATTTGCATGTAAAATTTCTATGATTAATAAATTAGGCAATGCTAGTACAAGTGTACTACAGTGAACCACTTGTAGCAATCGCCAGCACTCTAGCAGGCAACATTAAATACTATGTTCTGCTCCAGTAAAGCTTTGAATATTTGAATATCAGTTTGCAGTTCCCAAGCTGCAAAGCGATCAAAGGAGGGGAAGAATGTTCCTTACTTTATTCCCTCTTACAGGAGAATCAGAATAGTCACCAGATACCTTGTGTAGAAATGTCAAACAAACTCAACTGAAAAAAATAAAATCAAGAGGATTTACTAAAATCACTTGAGTAAAAGTGTAACACAGCTGTTTATAAAAAGAAAGATATATTTTTTCAAGTCCTAATGTTTTGTATTTAACAGTTTGAGTAAAATGAACATATCAAATATGCATAGACTAGCATACTCTTAACACTGGGATAAATCAGTTAAAAACCATAAAGATAAGCATACAATGGGCCTGCATTAAAAAACTATGAACTAGCTCCTGTCTGAGGCCAAGATCTGAAAGTGCTACAACTGATTTCTGAGTTCATATGCAGCTTCTTTTACTGCATTCATGCCAAGTTCATAAGGATTATGAGAAAATTCAGCAGATTAGGCCTTTAATATGGTATCTCCAATCTAAATAGAAAAGTGTCAGATATGGCTAAGCTACTCGGGGTATCTAGAAAACACTGATATTGATATCCTAGCTTGAAATTTCAGATCAGCTCTCTGCCTTGTACTTTGAAGAATTTATTCCCTGCTACAAGGGGTTTTTTTCCACACTTTGCCTAACATAGATTTCTATTCATCTCCATTCTCGTTTTTAAATTCCTGTCTTTTTAAGAAATCTCTTGTGAAATTGAAGAGGTGCATCATATTCTTGCGTCACATTCTGAGCACAGTTAGGCTTTGGTATACACTGAGCTTTTAGAAGCCACTGCCAGCATTACTCTGTCTCCTGAACATTTTACCCAGGGCATAGGCAGCTTACATGTTCTGAAGCAATTACTATACTAAGTACCCAGTGATGTATTTTTCCCAGAAACTGAAAATAAAGGTATAAAAGAGATCCACACAATAATTTATGGGCGTTAACATGTGTGTAAGTTTCTCTGGGGATAATTATGTGACTATGCTAATAATGCCATGGATGCTTTGATACATTAAAACAAATTCTCACAACGATGTTCTGGAGCATTTTATTACAGTCGGGAGTGTATATATTTAAACAGGAGAGAGGGATGAGAGAGGCCCATATATCTTGCAAAAATAACCCTCTCCCTTCACACCGCAGGCAAGCTGAGGAAGCCCTGTTTGACACAGGTGCTTACATTAGATGTGTTTACTGGAAACTTCCCGTTTTGAGAGCAGAAAACTACACAAAGTGCGCTGAGAGGGGAGCAGCGTGTGTGGTTTGCAAGGATAGCTGGAAGAATGGGCGTTACTGACAGCGAAATGATCAAAACCTTCTGGGCTTTGCAGGACTTCTGTACTTTTAGAAAGTGCAGTCTAGCACACTTTGAAGCAGACTTTGCTGTGGTTCAGAAATACACCTGCGAACCTCTGTGACAAGTCCCAAGTGCCGGGATAAGTTAGCATGCCTTGGAGAAGGGAAGGTTCCCAGCTCAGTCAGAGAAATTTCTCCCAAAGCTTCCCTTTGGGGAAGGCTGGCAGGCAGCTGGCATGGAGCCCCAGCTGTCCCTGAGAAATTCCCCAAACTGCTCATCRCTCCCATCATGAGGGCTCAGTGTATTTTCAGTCATTGTGGAGACACCAGAAGCAATCCCACCATAAAGGCTGCCCTCTGAAGTGGGCTCAGGCTGCAAGGCCTGTGCCTCTTTTCCAGTATTGTAATTGCCCAGCTGCAATTAAACTTCACACAGTTTAAGTTTTTATGACTTCAATTTTTTTTTTTTTTTTTTTTTAGCTTTTCTTCTAGTGAGGCTAATGTCTAATCCTAATCTAAACCTCTTACATTAAGTCTGTGTAAAATTGCAGTCTTCCAACACAGCAAACCACTACCCTAACGATCCACAATTACCAGTGTTACAGAAGCATCTGTGGGAATACAGGGGTTTGCGGAAAAATCATGACAGAATTTTTTGGAGCCATGACAGGAGACAGAGTTGTGCTCT
Organism: Phoebastria nigripes; assembly: GCA_035582835.1. Taxonomy (NCBI): domain Eukaryota; kingdom Metazoa; phylum Chordata; class Aves; order Procellariiformes; family Diomedeidae; genus Phoebastria; species Phoebastria nigripes. The sequence goes on along the minus strand of JAYKAV010002818.1, from coordinate 228,855 downwards.
GGGATGGCAGTGGCCGTGGTGAGGGTAGGGGCAGTCCCAGTGGGTGAGCGAGGGGCAGGCGTGTATTTCCAGAGGCTGTATTTGCATTTCCTGCCGCTTGCGAGCTTGTCAGGCGTGCTGGGACCGAGTCTCGGCTTGTGGAAATGATTACAAGGCAATTTATACCAAACAACGATCCCTACTGTTGTGTTTGTTACAAACTTGGCTGCAGTACGGTAATGTTTAGTGGATTAATAATGTCTGCTTTTGGCCTCTCCTACTCCCTCGGCAAACAGTTTTCATGTATGATAAATGTTCTCATTTAGTCTAACTAGAACAGAGCCCAAGGGTCAGAGTAGCCATACCTGCACGCTGAGAAGAAGAGACTCTGGGTTTCCAGATGAGAGACCAGCTTTCTCCCCTCTCCATGCCAGGGTCCAAGACTTCTGCCCTTTTGCAGGATCAGCTTTGCTGGGCAGGTCCCCCTGAAATCACAGAGGGGGCAGCACCAGATGTCCCCTTCCGCAGGAGAAGGTCTGTCCAGTCAAAAGGGTCACAGTGGGCACCAAAGGCAGCACAGAGTCACTGGGACAGGCAGGTGTTTGTTGAGCGTTTGGCATTTTGAAAAAGAACAGCACATTTGAAAATTAAAACCTCTATGAATATATGTATAAAATATGCAAAAATAAATATTTCACACCAACAATTGATCACAGTGCATGCTGTGAGGGCATATGAGGTTGAGTAAGTGGCGTATGGTCTTGCCTTTGTACAGGAAGCCTGAGTGTTACAAACCCTTTAAAAATCTGTATGGTTTATCTTGTTGATTGTCAGTCTCTTTCGGGAAACAAAGAGTCTGCCCCATGTTTCATAATGTGTGTAGTAGAAATACCGGGATATGCAAATATGGAAGTTACACAATGAAAGCAAAACTGAATTAAAACTGTTTACAGTCAAAAAATGAGAGAACCAGAACTGCAGCCTTTTTATTGCTACACCACTGAAATGAGTGTGTGCACAACCTGGCTATTTAGGTGCTTGTAATGTTGTATGGTACAACTGTTTCTCTCCATCTTCCCGCTGCTGTTTATGCCTCTTCAGTAACAGCTAAAATGGAGGCTACCAATCTTGGATATAATGGAAGAGGAATGTTGTAAGTAGTCTTGTGAAGCTTTATGACAGCTATTGATTGATCAAGTCAGCGCTTAAAGTCAAGTGATGGACAGTTGACTTTTAGCCTGGGAAGAAGGGCTGTGGCAACTCTGTTGTGACAGCCGGTGGATAGAGACTCTTTGCCATTGAACTCTGTGACCCAAATGCTGTGGCTGAGCATCTACCATGAGAAATACAGGCTGTGACATAGGTCCAGGTGCCCTCTGATGCACCACAGTGAACCTCACCAGCAGTGTCTCCAGTGAAGGACTTCTCGCTGTTCTGTACAGCGAGGTCATGTGTGGGCAAGATGTAAGAGTTCAGACAGGTTAGGTCAGCGCCTGCCATGAAAAGGTGGACAAGAGAAATGAATTTTATCTTGGCTTATCTGAGTGATGCCCTACCATCCCACTGCTCAGCATTCTGTGTCACTGGCAATTTTCACTGCCACAAATGGGTGTTGTTTGACCACAGCTAGTAAAACAACGAAAAGTAGATATGTAAAACAATTTGACAAGCATCAGAGAAAAAACATTATCAAGCAAATTATTTATCAAATGTTATTTGGTCACATGCAGGGAAAAGAGAAAGTCCTGTTTTGTGCAGATTATCTGAACTATCTGCATTATTTTCACTGAGCTATGAGACTCGGCTTTGCCTTCAGTGCAGATCGACTAAATATAAAATCTATTCCTGGACAATTCTCCTCATTAAGCAGGCCAGATACATTATTTTTATTTCTTCAAGAAGTATGCACAAATGTTTTCTGAAATTAATTTGTTTGATACTTTGTGCACTTTGTTGTTTGGTTGATTTTTCAGGGTGGAAAGGGAAGGAAATCTTCGACAACTTCTTGCGGTTGTGGGGCATTTCTTTTTATCTACTTCCTTTTAAGACACTGTTGTGGAGAATCAGTGGTATGGACTATGAACACAGCAAAACAGAAATATTAGCGGGACAGCCAACTCTTCAGACTGGAGTTTATATTAGCAATTCAGAAAAAAACCAAACAAGCGGTATATAACCCTATAAATATATTTAGGAACATATTAAATACAGATACACTTTTGAAATCTGAACCCAAGAGTGTATCAGGATTTTGCAAATTAGCTTTGTCTTTATAGCAGGTCCATGCAAACTTCAGGTCCTAAGCCTGAGACTGGAGGTATTGAAAATTAACAGCCACGTTTGTTGTAGTGTGAAAATGTGGGTGAAATAACATCTTCCTTCAAATATTTTCTTCTCTTTTCTTTTTAAATTTTTTCATAATTGTCTCCATTTTTCCTTTGGCAGCTATAAAACATTGTAACCAACCACAAATAACTACAAAGATGGAAAAGGGAGACTGTAAACAGACCATTTTCACTCTTAATTTATTTTGCTTATTCATATTTTGGACATGTTTATTTGTTTATAAGATTGCTGTACATGAATAAAAGCACTAGAAATACTCCCAAGCCATTGGTTACAAATGATTTAAAGCTCATTTCTTCTCTAAAAATTAATCATGTAAAAATGAAGCCTTCCTGTCCACAGATCTACTCGTCTCCCTGTCTGTATCCAATTATGTCAGCTCTTTAAGAGATTCACCCCAAACTGAGCAGAAATGCTGTGACTCATCTCAACAGTGCCTGGAATGCGGGGCAATTTTGAAGCATTTGGGGGTACTTTTCTCTTGCTAACTGCCCAGCCCCGACACCCTAGCTAACAAGGCAGGTTTCTGTTGTTCCTCCCATCCCATGTCCAGCATCACTCACAAGTTCCCCCAGGGACGCCTGTGCATGGCTGCTCACAGCGATGTGCTTTGGTGCAGCCTCGTGCAGCAGCGTCTCGGCCGAAAGCCGCGGAGGGAGCAGAGCGTGGCTCAGCACACGCAGAGCCTGCTGGTCCAGCACCCAGGGAAAAACAGCCATAATTTACCTGCCAACTGTCTGCTTTTATAGGAAGCAAGGTGAAGGTCTAACACATCTGGCGACTCACAGGGCCATTTTTCAGAGTGAGAATACAGTTTAGGGGAGACATTTCCTACGCTTTCTATGTAACGAGGGGCTGTGCTGTTTGGGAGGAATGGTTTGTTATATCAATGTGGAAGCATCAGTGCAACTTTCATAGTGGATTATCAAATGTCTGAAGGCTTTGTAGATGTGTTCGTTCTGTGTACAGATGAACCCACCACTTCTCCAAGCTTGCTCGGCAGCGCGGTTTAAGTCTCCGATGCAGGTCCACTGATCTTTGTATTTCCTTGAAACAGCCCATTTGGAATGATCGTTAATGGAATAAAAGGTGGAATTCAATGGCGTCCGTATTAGGTTTATGTTGTAGACGTGGTAGTTGAGAGAGCAATTTGAGGGAAGTTTTTGGCCGGAATGCTGCCAGGATTCAGCCAACAAATCCGTCTTCAGTTCCTGAGCAACCCAGGCCACGTAGATATCTGTGGAATAACACAGCGTGTGCGAAATTAGTCTTTCATGTTCCTTCATTTAAGAGGGAACTGAAAAGTATCACCTAAACTAGGTTCATTTCATTCCAATGCATAAAGTGGGGCAGAAGGGATTTTGCCCCCTCCCCTTATTTTGACTTTTGTTTCAGAAGTTCATTTCTACTTTTCCTCCTTCTCCTGGAAAATCTGTTACAAACAATCAGCAGGAAAAAAAAGGAAAGGAAAAAAAAATCTCAAGCCTTCTTCATAATAAAAAAAGCAGATGATTCAAACCCCATTTTTGTTCTTTGTTGTTACTGTTGAATAGCAGGAAATACATTTTCTGAAAATCCCATTATTGAACACCTTAAGAAGGTGTTCGAAGGACCAGACAGCTTTTTGTTTTGTGGGGCCGAGAGAATATTATGACGGGACACCTTTCCCTGCCCTCTGTTACATTTATTTCTGAAGCTGAACTTCTTTTTTCCCCTCAAAGAAAATACTAATTGTCAAAGAATATATTAATAGTTCATTACTTACTTGAGAATGTGTGATAGATAGAGCAACAGGTTCTCTTACCATCTATGTACAAGTGTGACTTTGCAAAGTGGAGAAAGGTTTCCCCGTGAGCTGACTGGAGTTTGGAGAGGTGGCGCAAGGGGACTGAGGGCAGCCTGGACCCTGCACAGAGCTTCTGCAGATTTGGGAGATCAGCTTGGAAGATGTTAGGGATGGAACAGCTGTAGATTCCTGGATTATAACTCAGCATCTGTTGGTCTGAGAAAAACCCAAAGAAATGAACACATGCAGAATTAAAATGGGTTAAAGCAAAGGAATCAAGAGAGTAAAGTTCTGCCTTGRAAAGGAAACCTAAATCTTTCTTAATCTTCACAGCCTATCTCCTGGAGGAGTTCAGTGTCAAAGTATCTTATTTTAGCAACTGAAACCCTGTTTAATTGCTTTGTATTCTGACTGGCCCTGCAGCACGTAGACTGCCTGGGAGAGTATGCTCAGGTTTTTCCACTTACACCTCATTATTCTTAGCAGAACTGTTAACTGGTGGTCTCAGTCCACTGCCACTTCCATCCATGCTCATCTTCAAGCCTCTAAGCACACAGCGCTCAGACGGCATAGTAAATTCAAGCCTGTACATATTTACAGGAGTAGTTTCCAGTCAGTTACAGTTGCCAAGCCAAATGCAAACAGAAGAGCTGCCAAAGGGTCTAGTTTGGTTTTAGGGAGAACAGAGCTTGACTTTCAGTGTCTGGATTGAATTAGCAGAAGAAAATTACTTTTCTGTACAGTGTGCAGCTTAACTGTAGAATTCCTTGCCACGGATATGGTAAAGAGCAAGGGAACAAATGGGCTCATTAGATGAGTTCATGGAAGACCAGTCCATCAGGAACTTTCCAGTCTTTCCGGCTCAGGAAATCCCTGAACCACAGATTACCAGAAGCTGGGAGGATGGAGCAGGAAAAGCATTACTGTATGCCTCGCATTTTCTTGTCCTCTTTCCCTAAACACATGCATAGATGCACTTCCACAAACAGGAACCTGGTTTAGATAGCGCTGGGGTGTGGCTAGCCTGGCCATTTGCACAGCTTATGTGTTTCATTAATATCATCTGAGGCTTGTAACTGAGAAAAGAGTGAAAAACAGTCTGAAAAGCATTCAGGAACACACCAGTATGATTTAGTATAACACCTTTTGATAGTCCCTTTTCAGGATTCCAGTACCAGATATCAGTCAGATTGTTCTGAATCTTATGGGTATAGATTTCATATTTTTCATTTTTAGTATTGGTATTTTATGTGGCAAAAGGTACCTGGGGAAATTCTGGGTGGTATTTATTCCATACTTCATATTTCTGACGTGTCAAGGCTACTACTCCAGCTCAAGCAGCGGTTGCCTTATATTTTTAGAACTGCAGACGATTGCAGCTGAATGAGCTCTTACTATTAAAAATTATTAACTTTATATTTCCAAAGCATTTTGTATGCATGGACTGAGTTTACCCTTGATATGCACTTGTGACTATTATTATCCCAATAGTCCCCACGGGGAGATGGAGACAGAGTGGAAGAGTGAATTTCCCACATTCACACAGGAAATCGTTGGATAAACATAACTGAAGCCAAGAACGCTGTTTCCAGGCCCCACTTGGATTCCCAATCTGACAACGAAGGAGAAGAACAAGCAATTTTTGAGGCGAAGCCTCAAGGAAAGCCGTTAGAGAGATGTGGCAGGGCAAAAGCTTTCTTAGGGAGAAGCTTTTCATACCTATTTCTGTGAACTGGTCATATTCGAAGGTTATACAGATGGCTGTCTGTCCGTAGGACTCCCCAGTAGCTGGATACCCATAACCATCCTCAGGGATGGGAGGGAACAGAGGCACACTGTGAATCACCCAGAAGCCTTGTGATTTGTCCAAGAGCAGAAATCCTGTCAAAGAAAAGTTATTGCAAATGAATTAAGGGGGAAAAAGCCCTGAGATGATACAGCTGTGTCCTGCTTTGGATTTGCTGCTGCAGACACCACACTTCAATGTGTTAACGTCTACAGTAAACTGGCTCTAGAGTAGATTAATGGATTATAGGAGACACTAATATTGTATTAAAATTGCATTAATTCTCTCCTGTATAGGAGAAGCAGCAGAGAGACGGGCTATGCCTCCCCCTGCAGCAGGGTGCTCCAGGGAGGAGCACGGCTCCCGAGCCGTCCCCATTGCTGCAGCCTGGAAATACAGCCCTGCAAAATACCTCCATCCCAGAGTCAGGCTGGGCAAACCCCATCTGCTTCCTCAAGGGCACATTTAGACCTCCACTGAAGTTTACGCTTATTTGAAGTCTTGCTTTACTTTAACTGCATACTTTAGCACTTCCATGATCTTGGCAGCAGTTTCTTGCCCCAGAGAGAGAGAGAGAGTTTGGAAGGGTTTATGTTTAGGCTGCCTTTCCCTTCACATCTTGTACTGCTGTTGCCATTGGGCTCAGGACGATGTGGTCTGTACTCACTGAAAGGAGCTATATGAGTTTCAACTCTTGAAGATAAGGGGTCCATAAGCCCTAAGAGTTCTTCGACACGGCACAGGCATAGCAAAACCAAAACAGAAGCTGCAGCATATATAACTATACCACAAACCACGCATCATGCAAATCATTCTCCAGTTTTGCTTTAGGCAGGAGTTTTAGAAATGCAGATAGACAAACAGACAAGTAGATGCTATCCACAACTTTAGAAAGGAGAAAATAGTAGCTTGGGACTCTCCCTGTACCTTTGGTATGTCCTCTTTTCCACCCGTCAGAGTCTGATTCAGGGACCTCATCATTGTATATTGCATATGCAATGCTGTTCCTCTGCAGAAAAACACACATTTCTGAAACATGATATTCAGTAAAAGGAAAGCATTTAAGTGAACATCTTCTGCTGGGAACAGAAGAAGGAATTCAGGACTAATTAGGAATTCAGCCTAATCCTTCTCCCAGTTCGGCTGACACAGTCTCCGCAGAAGTTACAGTAAAATAAACCTGAAGACTCAGCATGAGGGTCCTGGTTAATATAAAGTGGAAGTTCTCTCAATCATTGCAGTAGCCCTTTCTCAAGAGGTTGAATATGCTCACTAAGACAATTTACATGGGTTCATTGGGCACTCGCTTGAAAAGAAGTTCCCCCCCATCTCTTTTTTTGTGCCTCTCTGATTTAGCAACCAGATCCGGTGAAAATGTTTGCTGAGGAAAAATAGACATGACAAGTGTTCTTATGAAGGACAAGTAATTAATGCTTTTTTGCAAAATATTTGCATATGGCCGCATCTTATTCCCCCTGAATAGAGAACTTCAAAGGAGTTGGGACATGTTTCCCCTCCCGATGTACTTTGAGTTTGTAAATAGTTTATTACAATTACAGCGAGACCTGGAATAGGACAGTTGATCAGATTGCCAATATTTGACTGACTTCTGGGAATCTCTTCTACATTTACATTAATGACACCCTACCACTAGCCCACAGCAGAAATGCAAAGACACACCCAGACTCCCAAGAATACTATGTAGATGGTAAAAAAATAACTATAGGCAGATCTTGTGGTATTTTATAATCGCTTCACGCAAATATAAATGAGGTGTCTGACTGTGGGGGAAAAAAAAAGGCCTAACAAGCAGCATATCACTGCAGAAGCAGTTGCAGTGATTTCAGGGGAGAGACCAAAACCCAGATGTGATTTGAGACAGAGCGTGAAACACGTGCACATGGGAGGGCTTAGGACGAGTGTCTGTAATAGTCACCACTGGCCCTGGTCTGAGTTCACAGCTTCAGATGTTGCTCAACGTGAATTGCAGAGAAGAAGCCAAAGGGACTATGTACCAACGCTCATTTTGTTGATGGGCAATACTTTAAGGGTGTGAAAGGCTTGACTAGAAATTAGAAGTTCGAGGATAATTTATAATTGTAGCCAAAACTGCAAATAATCTGCCCAGCTGCCAAGACGCTCCCCTTGAGGTGTTTTAGTAGATCTAGTTGGTCAGGTCCGGCCATACCTCTACGTGCTCATTTTCGCTGGCTTCATTTCATTTGCATGTAATATCAAGTAAGCCTACTAACAAAATGATAATTAAATGTCACTTGCCTCRGATTCGTATGTCTCGTACAGCTGCTTCAGTGTTTGTCCCAGAGCACCCTGTGTCATGTTGACGAGGTATTTACCAAGCTGCCACTGTGGAGCCAGGGCGTCCATGTACATGTATTCCAGCCCCAGCATGGGAATCTCTCCTTTGGCATGTTTTGGCAACTTGTAAAGAGCAAACCTGCAACAGTGAAGAGCAATTGGTTTTTTACAACCATCCTGTTTGAATGTGTAAATCAGTATCTCCTTCCCACCTGAGGATTTAAGAGAAGGGTTGCTCCAGGGATGCCTGCACTGGAGGGGGACCAGTGCCACCAGCCTGTGGTGTGGACATCTCAGCCTCGAGGAGGTGACCCGGCGCAGGGACCAGCAGCAGTTCGGCAGCACAGTACCTGCCGCAGACAAATTTGTTCTACTTCTTAGCAAGCAAGGGAGGCTGATTCGGCACCAAACTCCTGTTGCTGTGGCCAGACTGCTGTTGGTACCCTGAAAGAATTTGAGGTAGCCCTGGTTTGGAGTCCCATTTAGCCACCAAATCCCTGTTGCTCCTGGTTCTAGTAGAGAACCTCAGGTCCCAAACTCAGTCTGACATTCTCATGGTCAACCTGGACAGCTCTTACCAATATATTTTTATATTATATAAATATAGCTTTATATAAAATAGATACAATTATGTATTAAAATGGTAAAAAATGCATAATGTTATATTTATACATATTAAAACCACAAAATAAGTATAAAGCCATGTGATAATGTTGTTCCAATCCTACTTTTCATAACAGACTCGCACTTTGCTGAACTGTTGCGGACTGGATATTTGCAAACCATTAGCCAGAAAGACAAATCTTTTCAAAATTGTAGACTACTCAATATTGTCAGTAAATGGCTCAGTTCATATTAATGTCCCTGATGAAGTAAACAGGTTTTCCCAGTGCACAAGTCCATGGGATTAATTGCAATATAATTAATCGAGCCACTTTGAGTGCTGTACTTGAGTAATTTGTTATTTATGTCAATAGTAAGAACTGCGTGGCATTATTTTCAATCCTATACTATTTACCAAAAATGCAGCCTGATTGTGCTTAACCCTTCAGGTATATCAGGAGGAGTGAGCCTTGCCCAGTTGATTTACAGTCTCAAGTTGGTCAAAAAAAGGCATCTCCGAAAGCAGGTAAGAAGTGGCAGGAAAGCATTTTGCCAGAGGAACATTTAATCCGTGGGAAATGTACATGTACAGGCAGAAGAGAAACACACACCACTGGTGATCCTGGTAATCCACCTGCATTGCCACTGASTGAGTGATGTTCCTTAAATATCTCAGGAGGAATTGTTGCTGATGACAGATCACAGAGAAGAGAAGAAAGTGATTTATATAGCAAGGCTGGGGTGAGCTGTCCATGCACGAGAAGGCACAACAATCCCTTTATTTGAAATGAAGATTTGGAAAGGAGAGGAATAGCAGTAGTTACAGTAGTACGAGCTGATCCAGGAATTTGTATATGAAGCCTTTCCAAACTGCTTTGAAATGTATGGGAAGATTTATGCTCTCAGGGTGTTGACAGCCTTRCATCTGACAAATGCACGTTAGCAGGTATGCTTACAGAAGTGCTTGTAGTTGAGCTATCAGTAAATTGCTTGCCAATTCCCAGTGGATGCATGTTTTGGCCCTTTCCAGAAAGCCAGCTGAGTGTATTAGCAATTAAAGTTGTATAAAAGTCTTCACTGCTATTTGTGCATAGGAAGTTTCTCAAGAGCTTAGGCATTTGTGGGAGCAGACTGAAAGTTATTTTCCTGAGAACCAAGGAAAAGCAAATCCGCTTATACCCGATTAGCATTGTCACATTGTTTGCTCGTGACTGAACACAAACTTACTACAAATAATCACATCTTTACTTCTTAATCACATCTTTACTTCTTCCTCCCTCGCCCCTCCAAAAAAACCCAAACAATGTGCATCCGTGGCTTCAGTCCTTGACTCAACGCTTCTCAGAAAGCAGAGTTTTGGCTTTTATTTGCATGAAAAGCTTCCCACAGAATACAGTGAGTTTGGATGAATAAAGGAGAGACTTTCTGCCCTCCTCAGAGAGCTGATCCTACGGCCATTTGCTCTGGTAGCCCCGGTCGAGGTGCAGTGAAGATGGCAGGACAAGCTCCCGAGCGGAATGAAAACGCGGGGGCGACCTTTGCCAGCCCAGGTACTGCGTGTGGGTAGGAACTGCAGGCACGGCTGGGGAGCACAGATGGGATCAGGTCAGATAAGGCAAGTGATTCCTCCGGTTTAGTGGCAAATGAAAGGGTGCGTGAATACTAATAATGAGTAATTATGGAATATTGCAGGATGAAACCACTGAATAGTAGGAACTCGCATAAAGCTCTTGCTAACTGAATACAAAACCTGCAGTGCTGTGTTTGTTTGAAAGGGCATTGACATCTTTTGGTTAAGAGGAAGCTGTTCTCAGCAGTTTCAGTTCCGCTTCTTCTATCAGCTTCATAGCAACCAAATCCAGAATCAGGCAAAAGCTGACTATTTCTTGTCAATAAACTAGGATGACCCCTGCAGATAGGCAAGTTTCTCTTTCATTTGACCATGGCACATTGGAATGGAAATCCCCCATGTCCTCCCTGCTAAACTTGGCAGAAGAGAACATGGTTTTACCTGTGCAGACCCCCCGGCTCCCATCTGGAACGGGTCCCACGTCTCTGGTGTTCACATGCATGGCGGCACAGATGAATTACTCCTCATCACAGCTTTCAAAGAATTTCTCAGAGAATTTGGATACAAAAATTGTGTTCATTTAAGAAATGGATGGTAAATGGGTTTTTGTTTTGGTTTTTTGTTTGTTTGTTTGGGTTTTGGTCTTGGTTTTTTTTTTTTTGCTTTAGCACACACAGACTCATTCTGCAAGGAATAATTGCAGTTTGCGGAGAAATGAAATTTCTCATACCTTTAAGTTGGGTAGCTACACCAAGAGTCTGATTCCTGAAAAACTCACATTATCCAGAAGGGCCTTGGCAAGGGTGACAAGTCACAGGGATGGACCGGACCCTCGTACGTTTGATGCTACGTCAACAGAGAGCAAAGCCAGCTTTATGCCCCTGCTTGAGTAGCCTGCCTGCGGTGTGAGGAGCCCCTGCCTTCCCTGCCGTTAGCTTTGTGTGCAAGGGAAGGGACATGCAAGAATAGCACCTACTTCTTTATCACTTGTATCCAAACTAATCATTGTTCCATGAGAAAGACACTTTTCTTTTTAAATCAGTTGATATTTATCTCTGAGAGGTTTCTGTGCTCTTTTTTAAGAGCCCTTGTTTCACTTTTTAAACCTGGGTTGGATATTATGTCATTATACTTTGCGTCTTTCATCTTCAAAGCACATTAATGCAATTAATCATTTAATACCCAAACTTGGGCTCGCTGCTGGCAGTGGGATGGTACCAGCTCTAACGTGCCGGCACCTCGGGCAGCGGGGAACGACCTCTGCTCCTCAGCCACAAGGCGCAGACGGCGCTTTCACACGCTGCCGCCCCGCGCCTCCCCCGCATCCCTCCCGGGGGCGGCTCAGCCTCCACTCCCCCTCGGCGACGGCAGTAAGGGGACAAGTCCCACCATGCTGCTGTTCAGGTACAAGCGACGAGGCTAAGGGTGAGGTACGGACATTTTCCCCACTCAGCTCAGTTCCCTCAGCCAGACGAGCCGCGTGCTGGAGCTCTGGCCCGGACTGGGAGCCCCCGGGGCTGCCGCCAGCGAGCGCAGCCTTGGCACCTGAACACAGGTTATGCTCCCTTTGATGATGAGACATGAACGCTATGTAAACTGGTGATTATTTTGCAGTTAGTTGTAATGCAGTAGGGTGGTTGGTTCAGTGAAATGAAATCATATTTCAATAATCTATCCTAGGTTTTCCAAGTGCAAAATTCAGCTACTACTCACAGGCAAACAGGATTAAAACAGTGATTGCTATGCACTACTTCTCAGTGATCCACCTACTTCACGTGATTTAATCTCAAACATTATTTACTCTCCCAGCGTTTCTCCCCTGTGCGGTATTTACTTACCAATCGACTGTCTCTCCGTCTTCATTCCTGCAGGAAATCTCAGCTGCCCACAGGGGCACAGAGGAGAGAAGCAATAGCAAAGCAGAGTGACACCATGCAGATCCCGCAGGCATTTTGTTTTCTCGGCTGCACAGGGCAAGCACTGAGTACGCTCTAAAAGGAGAAGTTGTGTTGCATTAGCTGTCAGCTCCTGCTGTACGATGCAGTAAGCACACCCCGGGCGGCTGCCCGGGATGGCAGAGCCAACCCGGGAAGTCAGGCTCCCGCTGCAGGGACAGCTGTTTGCAGTGGGGCCAGGGCTCCCAGGAGCCACTGGAAACTGCTCAGGGTTTCTTTGGGAAACAAAATGGCAAAATGGCAGTTGTGAAGTTATGTTTTTGAGAAAACTTACCTTTGTATTTTAGGAGGTAGCATTTTGACTATTTAAAATATTCAAGGTATTCTGCTTTAAAAAAAAAAAAGCTGCAGATACTGAAACCCTTTTTGTTTTCTTTTTAGTGGTGCATGACTGAAGTATGAATTTTTTACAACTACCTGAAAAAAACTCAATGTTCAGACAAGCAAAACAAACCCATTTCCATCTCACTACTTCTCTGTCCAGCCCTTTGCACCGTTCCTGCAAAGAGGGTTTCTGGTGAAGCGCTGAGCCCTGCCTGGTTCTGGCTCTGGCAGTGGGGGCCTTCATTTGTCGGTGGAGATTGAGCCCGCAGGGACTGACAGTCAGAGAAAACACTCTGATCTCTGAGCCACAGTAATTTACTTACAATTAGTTAATTTTTTTTTTTTTAATTACCTTTTAAGTGCATTAGCATTTCTCTTAGGAGCAAACATGTCTGAAGCGAGCAGTTTTACATCTGATAATCTTTTAGCAACTCACACATAAAAAGCTTCAATTTATATTTTGGTGTGTAAAATATTCTTTCTCCCTCCTTATTACGCTTACATTAAAAGGTGCTGATTTACATTAAAAGATGTTGATACCAAGTATGGGATATTGCAGCCTCAGGGAAAGTCTGGTGCAACAAGCTCTGGATGTTTTAGCATAACAGAAATCCTCACAACCTTCACAGTATTTTGTCTCCCTTCTAGTATAGCCTCTCCAACACTGTAATAGATGTGTAAATCAAGTGTGTTAGACAGAAGCAAGGTAACACTGAATAGGGCTTAGCGCAAACAAAACCAATGATCCCAGAAAGCCAGGATTTTGGAGGTGTGGATCAAGACCTGAATTTTGCTGCTCAGACTTGCTCCTGATCCCTTTTGTGGGAGATCAGAACTGTAACACAGTTGTGAGGAAATGCTTTCAACCAGCCCAGCTTGGTCTGTCTTTTCTTCTTGCTCTCAGGAATTGCAACGTGCACAGAGGGGGTAATAAAACACACAACATGCCAAGAACGTGACAGCTGTTTCCATCTTCTGTTTGGGACTTCTGCCTGCTTACAAAGCAACCTTCCCGCCCCTCATGGAAGAATTGCTTTGATACTCACCGCTTCCACTCGGCCTCGGAGCAGCAAGTCCCCATGGCCCTGTGTGCATGATGGGGGGCAGCCCTGGGGACACAGAGTGCTCACTGGGCTCTGCCTGCTAACGGGGGGCTCTGCCATGCAGGATGCTGACTGCATTTTGCCAGTTTCTGCATGAAAATGGAGATGGCTCAGCACATTGCACACATGAAGCCTAACAGTGGTTGTAAGAGCTGGGAGCCAGAGGAGTGGGAGGAGGTGAAAGTCTGTTCTTGGTGCCAGGGACAATCAGGAATTGTATCTACAGAGGCACAGCCAAGCCTGGCAGAGCCGGCCCTGGTGGAGTGACTGTGGAGGGCGCAGGTGTGAATGCTGCCTGCCCTCTGCATGGCTGTACCTGCGGTGACGGAATGCACTGGGACGCTCTGGCTTCAGAAAGAGATGGTGGAGGGAAGACTCAGTGAAAGTCTATATAGTCAGGACTAATCCAAAAATGATGAACAAGAGAGACTAGTTCACTGTTACTCATGTTAAATGATCTGTCCCCCATAAAATTTTAAAATTCTATCACAGCTGCTACTAATGCAGAAAGCCACGGCCTCTCTAAGCTCTGCACCCACCACGGCTGATGCAGCTCCCCAGACAGAGCTCCGGCGGGAACACGCTGCCGCCCAGGTGCCAGGCTGCAGGCTGTGCCCTGCTCTTACGCCAGCACCGGCCGGCAGCAGTGAGCACACCTGTGGGAGGTGCGCCCAGGCAGAGGAACTCCTCCGCTTAGTGGCAGAGCTCTGGGAGGAGGAGAGTAGGTTGAGGAGTATCAGGGAGAGCGAGAGAGAGGGAGACTACTGGAATTGCACTCTGCCTTCCCTGAGACGGGCCCAACAGGCAGACAGGACACATGATATGGAGGAGTCCCTATCCCCTCTCCGCCTGGCTGAACACAGAGACTTCAGGGATAGGCAACAATGGTGACAAGTTCCTGCCCRGCRCAGCAGGCGCGTCTCCTCTGTGACCACCCCACCTCCCCAGCTGCCCTTGCATAATAGGTACGAGGCTCTGCAAGTGGAACCGAACAATAACGAGGATGATGGTTCATCTAGCTTGGAGGTGTCGCCGAGGTTAAGTCGGCCTATGCCCTGCATCAGAACTGCCTGCATAAAGAAAAAAAGATGGGTCATTGTCATAGGAGACTCGCTTCTGAAGGGAAGAGAAGGCCCAATATGCAGACCGGACCCACTTCTTAGGGAATTCTGCTGCTTCCCTGGGGCCCAGTTAAAAGATGTGAAGAGAAAACTTCCTACCCTGGTACAGCCCTCAGATTATTATCCATTATTGATTTTTCAGGTAGGCAGCGATGAAGTTGCAACTAGAAGTCCGAGGGCAATCAAGAAAGACTTCAGGGCCTTGGGATGACTGATTAAGGGATCAGGAGMACAAGTAGTGTTCTCCTCTATCCTTCCAGTTGCAGGGAATGATGAGGGAAGAAACGGGAAGAGCCAGCAGATCACTACCTGGCTCCGAGCCTGGTGTCACTGGCAGAATTTGGGGGTTTTTGATCATGGGTCGGTCTAGATGACACCAGGCCTGCTGGTGACAGATGGGGTATGCCTGTCTCAAAGGGGGAAAAGGATCTTTGCACAGGAGTTAGCAGGGCTCACTGAAAGAGCTTTAGATTTGAAGGGGGAAAGGGATAAAACCAGGCTCGCTAGAGATAAACCTGAGGGTGGCATGCCAATGTTTGGGGGACAGTGTGCTAGCAAGGTCCTTCAGTCTGCTAGGGGATGGAGATCCATGCAGCAGCAAAGATGCAAGGGTTATGGATGTGTTAGAAACCACGGAAGTGCCTGAGAATGGTCACGTAGGAATTAGGGCTTCTTTCCCCAAAAAGGTGGCAGGATCAATAGCCCAACTGAAGTGCATCTACACCAATGCACGCAGCATGGACAACAAACAGGAGGAGCTGGAAGCCATTGTGCAGCAGGAAAACTATGATATAGTTGCCATCACGGAAACATGGTGGGATGACTCGCACAACTGGAGTGCTGCAATGGATGGCTGTAAACTCTTCAGAAAGGATAGGCAAGGAAGGAGAGGCGGTGGGGTAGCCCTGCACGTTAGGGAGTGTTTTGATTGTCTAGAGCTTAATGATGGTGACAATAGGGTTGAGTGTTTACGGGTAAGAATCAGTGGGAAAGCCAACAAGGCAGATATCATGGTGGGAGTCTGTTATAGACCACCCAACCAGGATGAAGAGGCAGACGAAATATTCTATAAGCAGCTGGGAGAAGTCTCACAATCACTAGCCCTTTTTCTCGTGGGGGTCTTCAACTTACCAGATGTCTGCTGGAAATACAATACAGCAGAGAAGAAACAGTCTAGGAGGTTCCTGGAGTGTGTGGAGGATAACTTCCTGACACAGCTGGTGAGTGAGCCAACTAGGGAAGGCACCCCGCTGGACCTGTTGTTTGTGAACAGAGAAGGACTTGTGRGTGATGTGGTGGTTGGAGGCCGTCTTGGGCATAGCAATCACGAAATGATAGAGTTTTCGATTCTTGGAGAATAAGGAGGGGGGTCAGCAGAACTGCTACCTTGGACGTCCAGAGGGCAGACTTTGGCCTGTTTGGGAGACTAGTTGAGAGAGTCCCTTGGGAGGCAGTCCTGAAGGGCAAAGGAGTCCAGGAAGGCTGGACATTCTTCAAGAAGGAAATCTTAAAGGCGCAGGAGCAGGCCATCCCCGTGTGCCAAAAGACGAGCCGGCAGGGAAGAAGAGCAGCCTGGCTGAACAGAGAGCTTTGGCTGGAACTCAGGAAAAAAAGGAGAGTTTATGACCTTTGGAAGAAGGGGCAGGCAATTCAGGAGGACTACAAAGATGTCGTGAGGTTATGCAGGGAGAAAATTAGAAGGGCCAAAGCCCAACTAGAACTTAATCTGGCTACCGCCGTAAAAGACAATAGAAAATGTTTCTATAAACACATTAGCAACAAAAGCAGGGCTAAGGAGAATCTCCATCCTTTATTGGATGCAGGGGAAAACATAGTGACAAAGGATGAGGAAAAGGCTGAGGTACTTAATGCCTTCTTTGCCTCAGTCTTTAATAGTCAGACTGGTTGTTCTCTGGGTACCCAGCCCCCTGAGCTGGAAGACAGGGACAGGGAGCAGAATGAAGCCCCCATGATCCAAGGGGAAATGGTTAGTGACCTGCTACACCACTTAGACACACACAAGTCTATGGGGCTGGATGGGATCCACCCAAGAGTACCGAGGGAGCTGGTGGAAGTGCTCAACAAGCCACTTTCAATCCTTTATCAGCAGTCCTGGCTAACCGGGGAGGTCCCAGTTGACTGGAGGTTAGCAAATGTGACGCCCATCTATAAGAAGGGCCGGAAGGAGGATCCAGGGAACTACAGGCCTGTCAGCCTGACCTCGGTGCCAGGGAACGTTATGGAGCAGATCATCTTGAGTGTCATCACGCGGCAAGTACAGGACAACCAGGAGATCAGGCCCAGTCAGCATGGGTTTATGAAAGGCAGGTCCTGCTTGACTAACCTGATCTCCTTCTATGACAAGGTGACCCGCTTAGTGGATGAGGGAAAGGCTGTGGATGTTGTCTACCTAGACTTTAGTAAAGCCTTTGACACCGTTTCCCACAGCATTCTCCTGGAGAAATGGGCTGCTCATGGCTTGGACAGGCATACTCTTCACTGGGTAAAAAACTGGCTGGATGGCCTGGCCCAAAGAGTTGTGGTGAATGGAGTTAAATCCAGTTGGTGGCCGGTCACAAGTGGTGTTCCCCAGGGCTCAGTATTGGGGCCAGTTCTGTTTAATATCTTTATCAATTATCTGGACGAGGGGATCGAGTGCACCCTCAGTCAGTTTGCAGATGACACCAAATTGGGCAGGAGTGTTGATCTGCTTGAGGGTAGGAAGGGTCTACACAGAGATCTGGACAGGCTGATCGATGGGCTGAGGCCAACTGTATGAGGTTCAGCAAGGCCAAGTGCTGAGTCCTGCACTTGGGTCACAACAACCCCATGCAATGCTACAGGCTGGGGGAAGAGTGGCTGGAAAGCTGCCTGGCGGAAAAGGACCTGGGGGTGTTGGTCAACAGCCAGCTGAATAGGAGCCAGCAGTGTGCACAGGTGGCCAAGAAGGCCAACAGCATCCTTGCTTGTATCAGAAATAGTGTGGCCAGCAGGAGTAGGGAAGTGATTGTCCCCCTGTACTTGGCACTGGTGAGGCTGCACCTCGAATACTGTGTTCAGTTTTGGGCCCCTCACTACAAGAAGGACATTGAGGTGCTGGAGCGTGTCCAGAGAAGGGCAACGAAGCTGGTGAAGGGTCTGGAGCACAAGTCTTATGAGGAG